>CM055961.1:66660000-67222500 GCA_029531755.1 Holothuria leucospilota | reverse complement strand
CAAATCGGTTTCATATATATATATATATATATATATATATATATATATATATATATATATATATATATATATATATATATATAGGTCGAAGAGTAATTGGTTAATACATTCGATCTTGAATTGAAACCAATCCTAGATAGAGCGTAGCCCTTATCAAAGAAGGAAAGGTTGAAAGAAAAGCACCAGAGAGGAAAACTAAGCAGCACTGGAACTTGAACTCGTGCGGTCAACGGCTTTCGCGGCCGTGCCTAGAACCACCAGCCAATGCAGCTTCTGATTTCCAGACGAGACAACAGACTTCTTATACCAGCGAGCTCAGTTTCTCTCTCCTTGTTACCATGGAAATCCCTGAAGCGGGAATGAATATTCACGACTTATTGAATATTCATTCCCGCTTCAGGGATTTCCATGGTAACAAGGAGAGAGAAACTGAGCTCGCTGGTATAAGAAGTCTGTTGTCTCGTCTGGAAATCAGAAGCTGCATTGGCTGGTGGTTCTAGGCACGGCCGCGAAAGCCGTTGACCGCACGAGTTCAAGTTCCAGTGCTGCTTAGTTTTCCTCTCTGGTGCTTTTCTTTCAACCTTTCCTTCTTTGATAAGGGCTACGCTCTATCTAGGATTGGTTTCAATTCAAGATCGAATGTATTAACCAATTACTCTTCGACCTATATATATATATATATATATATATATATATATATATATATATATATATATATATATATATATATATATATATATATATATATATATATATATATATATAGTTTGGCTGTCTGCGTTAATAACGTTTCTTACTTAGTTGTTGCTTTGAAAATGTATTATCAGTTTATACGGCATATTTTCATCGAAATGACAAAATCGCCCTTCCCTGCCTCCTTACTTGTTTCAATAGGAAAGTGGTAATGATGTTAGGCAAAACGCAAAAGTTATGCTCAAATGGGCTGTGCGTGAATATAATAAATATCCGTCACTCTCCAGATTTATGTAGATTGCTCAAAATCCATGAGAAACGTTCTCAGTTTTGTATGGTACTGTCAAATAGAATACTGTAATAATTTATCTCTTGTGCGCAGAATATGCCGACTTTTGTATGAACTATACTTTCTGTACTGTTAGCAAAATGCGCCTTCAACTAATTTTGATTTTTCTCATCCCTGTCTTTAACAGAGAATTGGCAGGAAATCGAGTTCAGACCGTCTCTTCTGAAGCTTTCAATTTTCTTTTTAAGCTAAATGCATTGTGAGTACGAAACAATCAAATTAATTATTGTTGATGGGGTGGCTACTTATAACTTTCATTTCAGTTTTGTAAAGGTATTTTGTTTTCGTATAAGCCTTTCTATGTGAAAAAGCTTTCAATTTGATTTTCAAAGCTGTATTACTGGTTGATTCCTTTTATCAAGCCGTCAATGCAGGAATGTCGAAAATTTGTCAAGTGGTGAAGTTAAGTGGATAGCTAATTGTAAGACTCTGTGACCTTAGTAGCTATCATGTGTTCAAACAGTAATGGCTACGTTTAAAAGGAGTTACCGTTAGATGAGGTTTTACGGCTCAGTTTCTAACCAATTGGTTTAAATCGGACCGGCCACGGCCTTTTTGCCAGTTGTGGCTCACTGGCTTACTTTCCCTACTTCATTGCTTATGCTGAGCATCAAGCACAATGGCAGTCGGAGGAGGGGCTACGATTAGACCATCTCAAAGGCGGGTGTTAGTTATGCCGCGACTATAAAGCTTCAAACACTAAAATGTTAATGTCTATGGTTTTTAATGGACAGAGCTATGACTATACCATTTCAAAGAGGGGTGTTAGTTTTGCACGACTTCAAAGTTATTTAAGATTTCAGTTCAGTTAAGAGTTCAGTCCAGGTCTTCGACGACAGCAGACGTGTTTTCGTTTGGCTCTCGTCCGGACTAGAGCGGACGTGTTTGTCATCACCTCGCTCGTTCGGTCTTGTCGAGTTTTGTTTTCAGTTGGGCTTCCGCGTGGGTGGGCGTGTTACCGCCGTCTTGTTCGCCCTCACGGGGTCGGTGGTGGCTACTTTTTTCGTTTTCCTCCTTATATAGCGAGTGTTTTGTATATACCGTAATGAACATTGTAAACAATCGTGAGTGTATAAACTTTACTGTCTCTGGGGTTCGCAGTCGTTAGATTTGTGCTATGATGGGTTTGTTAGTGTGTTTAGTGTAGCTCTTTGGGAGCAGTGCAAGTGAGCTCCTGAGTGCAGTCTTTTTAAGCATTTTGGTTTTCAATGCGGATATGCTGTCCCACCGTTTTGGTCGTGTCCCTTTTTATGCACGCTAAAAACAAAATTAAGATTTCATCTGGCCACATCTTGTAAAGTGATTACAGCAAGTAAAGTACACCATAAGGCTGAGCTATATGAATCAGAAAGTCCTGCAATGGGTATCACATTATATTTTAACAGAGACTTGTCTAACAATGAAATTGAGCATATCATGCCCAACACCTTCTATAAACTCCCTGATTTGCAGAATCTGTAAGTGCATTCCATGTCTTCATAACTGATACGTACACTATGAGTAAAATGCTAAGTTAGCCAGCATGTCGTGTTTAAGAGATGGAGTAGTAGTTAGACACAGTCTGAATGTTTTTGCAATGGTTATGGTAATTAGAATTGCCACTGTTTCATTAAACCACAGGCACTTGACAAATAGAAACCTCTTAACATCTACTACAAAATTAAGTAGCTCATGACCACGGAGAACACATAACAACGCATTAAATACTGTTTTCTTTTTCTTACAGCCAATTGCATGGAAATAAGCTGAAAAATGTGTCATACAAACTGTTCCAACACACTAAACTTTTGAATCTCCTGTACGTATACTTAAAAGAATGAAACGTTTAAGTATCCAACATTGTCAATCTTTCTTTATCATTTGACCCATAAATGTTTCGTCAAGAAAATTAAGACCATACTTTTGACTCCATAAGTTATTTTCAGAATGATCAACGTTCAATTGTTGAATTTCTGTAAACATTTTGTTCTATTCGTCCATATTTATCCAGATCTATAGCTGATAATGACATGGAGTTTTTGCCATCAAAACTACTTTCCCAAACGGAGCTCAAGAACGTGCTGTAAGCTCTGGATTACGATTCACATTTCATGTACAAGTGTATTCTATAATTTGGTTAGTTAGATGGGGGTTTAACGACACATCAACACGACTGTGTTATATAATCGACACTGTGCTAGTGAGTATAGAAAATATAGAACAGAAAACTATTGAGCTATTATCGTTTCAGGGACTTCTCATGGAATCAACTGAAGGAGTTGCCCCCTATGTTGTTCCGGACGAACATGACTTCACAAAAATTGTGGAGATTATTCCTTCAACGTAACCTTCTATCGTATTTACCAAAAAACGTTTTTGAAGGTCTTACTGGAATAACTGTTCTGTAAGTACATTAACTCTTTCTACTTAGAGTTCCTATTTTTAACTCAGGAGTAATTGCAAATACTTTTATGGAATGGGCATCAGGGACGTTTCCTCCTTGGCACAATATGTAAGGTAAACCAAAATGTTATGGATGGTATATTAGCCAAACCGAAACACGTTTTGAATCATTACTTTAAATTAATAGAGTGACCTTCTTATAGAATTGTTGGAAGTTGTTTCGAAAAGTAACTGGAATGACTTCTTCCCTACGGATTAAACTTGCAATTTAGAAACAAGCGTAGTATAACAATCAATGTAAATTAATTCAGAGTCGCGTTGTTACATATTTATCATCATCTTCACTTCAATCATTATCGTCGTCATCATCATCGTCATCGTTGTCGTTGTCGTCGTCGTGCTTGATTGATTTTTGTGTTTCTTTGTACAGCGCCTTTGAGTGTGTTTTCACAGTATTGTGCGCTTTATCAAGCTTTTGTACCTTAACACCTTCCAGAGTAACGTTCGGTTTCGCTCTTCGACAGAGAATGGAGGGGGCTTTGGAAAAAGTAATTAAAGAGCCTGGAATAAACGTAGGGCGTAGCTAATACGAAACTGTATGGTGAAACTTTGAAAAAATAATTTGTTTTTGATGTGCCATTGACGTAATTGTTAAATGTGTAGTATGGAGTTACCCTTCATAGTATCTTTTAAGTTTCATAGGCAATAGAATCTCCCTTCTCTTTGTCCTGAAAGAAATATCCTTCTTGTCCTGAATCCAAATTTTTTAACCTCCCAGATCATTTTCTCTCTTTGTTTTAATTCTAAGAAACCCTCGAGCTCAATCCCAGCATGGAGGTGACATCAGATGGAGATCCATCGAAAACTCTTTCTTTGAACCCTAATAGCTGCCGACAATAATCTCTTTTGTGGGTTGTTCTTGACTATTCAATAGGTTAAGAGGTGTTAGGAACTAAGTGCAAGTAGGACACGTCGTCTGCTACATCTCGATGAGAAGATCGGGAAATTAACCCCTTGCCAGTCGCTTAAGCTGTAAATTAATTTGAGGGTTTCGACGCGTTGCGACGCTATTTTCAACTTCCTTGTCTAGTTCCTTATAACTTTCTCAATATGGGTGTGTCTTTTAAATCATGCGAGCGAATGAGAAAATTAGTCAGAATTCGACAGCAAAGTTAAGTCTTAGACTTCTTTCGCTCATTTGCACAAATCATAGGAACCAGGCTCGTAGTCAAGGGGGGGGGGGGCAGGGGGCGAAGCCCCCTGAATTTTTTTTTTTTTTTTTTTTTGCTCCCCTACAGAGTTTGAATCTTACCATTGACTTAATACATTTGTACACATTTGCCCACCCCCCGGAAAAAAATCGCCCCCGGAAAATTCTGGCCCCCTCCAGTACCTTGTCTGGCTACGGGCCTGATAGGAACTGGTTTATTGCCAGCATCATTAGGTTCCTTGACAATAAACAGTCGTTTTGAAAGTCAGAACAGTGTTTCGTTCTTGATTGTGGGCAACTAGTTAGAAATTTCCAAATAATCCTTTTTGTTGGGGTCGCTGTAGGTATGAATGAGGTTGCCTAGATTTTACATAAAGGAATTCAATGCCCTTTAGTTCAATAATCCCCAATTGAAGGATTTAGTCTCCACTCTGTGGGCATTCAAAGCAGGATATAGGTTCCCATATCCCGCTCTATGGAAAGAACATGCACCTGGGGAAAGTAGGAAACTTTTTATGCAATGAAATACTGCATTTAAAACAAAAGAAACACAACAGGCTACAATTAAATGTCTCAAGGCTGTTTTCTTCTGCGCGCTTCGCGCGCACCCGTCTTTAGCATTACTTTGGGATTTCGGGGTAACTTCCTGTAGAACATCATGCGTGTCATAGCTTCGTACAAACTCTTCGTTTGTTATTGAAACTGCCAATACCCGAATGGCAGTACGCATCGTAGGGGAAGTTCCCCCTCTCCCAAAAAATTCAGAAGCAAAATATTTATCACCATCGATCTGTGTAAATTTCCCACTCTTTAAAGGTTGTTTAGATGCAAGTTGTTGTAGGGCACCGAAAGTGTCATTTTCGGTACCGTTATAAATGACAGACGCTTAGAGACCGGGGGGGGGGGGCAAGAGCCCTCTCCTTGAGGATACTTCTTTTTTCTAAGCATTTGTATTACTCATATCACTGAAAAGTATGAAACATGCGATTTTTTTAGCGCGCTTCGCACGCACCTATTCTTAATAATAGGAATCTCATTTTTAAAATATTTGCTCCAGGAAATCCTAAAAATAATCCGTTCTCCCCTGTTTCTTCAAGCCCTCAGTATTATCGAACCCATCTGCAGGCCCGTAGCCAGAAATTCTGATATAGGGGGGCACCGACACCTCATAGAGGGGCACCGAAGAAGATTATGTTTGTTGTCAGTAGTGCCACCGCATGATGACAGTTTGCCGGAACTACATGGGATTATATCTCAAGCTTACCACACTTAGCTTAAAGGTATCGGTTTTACGTGTGCACATACGCGCGAAGGGCGCGAAAATTGAACTCTTCTGATGGAAATTTTCCCCTCGGTTTGCAATACAGAGACGTAGAATTCTCAACAAGTGAAGGGAACAAGGCTATAATCACGATATATCTTCAGCTCAGCAAGCGTAGGTGAAGCCCGTTGAGTACTTTGAGAACGGCGATGCGGGATCAGGGGCTGCCATTAGGCAGGCTTGGTGTGATCCACTATAATTTTGTTAGGACCCAGAGGGAAATTCCCCGAATATGTGGCGAATTTACAATATGGGAACACCAGCATGGAGCCAGTCTGAGTAGGACTTTGAATGACAGTGAGAGCACACCAATGTCTTCTCAATTGAGATGGTCATTATCGTATTTCTACTTTGAACGAACGTTTCCTTAAAAACAAAAACAGAAAAAGTAAATTTTAGAATAAATTTTTGGTACGAGTAAATTTAGCTTCAAACCGTATAGTCGTCGCGGAGCGAATGTTACTCAAGGTACTAGATTACTACATGGAAGCCCCTCGATGTCCGGGATCTAACTTTCAGCCTTCACCTAGCTTTTTCTGGAAGAGTTCACTTGAATTTTTGTACTAATAATGTTCATGGGTGATATTACTTCGCCTGTGAGAATTGCGCGCGAAGCGCGCCGAAATTTTGCAGGAAAATTATTTACCACGGTAACACCTGCATACAGACTCAGCAAGGGGCGGTGGAAGTATAAGCCCGACGAAGGGACCAAGCTCCCCTTAGAGGTCCAGCAACCCGAAGCCCCGTCAGAAGCAATGGGTTGCAGACTGGATACCGAGCGCGAAAATTTGGGGTTCTGTTGAAGAAAAATTGAAAATATTTGGTTCTTATTAAGGAAAGTTAGAAAATTTGGGTTTCTATGGAAGAATCTGCCCCTCTTCGTCCTAGACAGTTCCAATTCTCCCGACTAAGTTATTCCTTCCAAAACTGTGTTGAGCCCCTCCTTGTGCAGACACAAACTTAGTTTATTGCTTAAGCGCATATCCTGTTGGGCATACAAGGCCATAACATGTAACCAGAACATTCTCGGCGCATGCTGTGTATTGTGAGCTTTGATGTCAATCAAAGAGCATTCACCTATGACTGATTGAGAACTTTGCTTTCTTCCACCCAAAATGTTTTTGGGGTGATGAGTGTCTGTCTTTAAGAACAAAACCAAGACGCCGAGCGACTGGTCCCGAGGGGATGCCCCCTTCCACCACCCCTGGACATTGAGACACTTAACGTTTCATACAAAAATGATTATCATGATGTTGAGCCTGAATTAAGAATCTTCCCGATCGTAAGAGAAAGGGGATGAAACTTTTTAGGGATTCAATTTTGTATTTTTTCCAGGAATCACACCTACACGAAAGAACAATAGCCTAATTGTGGAACCTGTACATTTATAAATTAAGCCAATATATCTGAAACAGGTGTTAAAGCTATATGTGACTGAAGATGAAAGCGCGCGTAGCGCGTGAAAATTTTTGTAATTTTAGAACAAAAACGTTACAGAGAACAAAATACGTTCATTATTAAACTTCTTTTGGGATCATTTTTGGTTACAAATCGCTTGGTGTCATACCAAGGCCACCGTTTACATGTACTGATATTTTATTTTCGATCGATTTTCCGTATAGGGGGGCACAGTACGTGGTCCGCACGAGGGGGGCACGGTCCCCCCGTGCCCCGGCCTGGCTACGGGCCTGCCCATCAGACGGTTAGTCACACGGAGTAAGAATATAATTGAAAAAAAGTCAAACTGTGATTTTTGTGGCATGTTTATTTCCCATCTTATGGCATTTGAAGTTGAACCTGAAATGCATCATTTTAATGCCTAAAATTTGGTAAATACCCCAGATCTTCCGGGCACTTCTCCCCTTGACCACCACAGGGGCCACCGCCCTGAGTCGGGCCCCTTGATCCCACGCCGTCAAGGGAGCCCCTTCGGCACCGTTTAACAGTCCACCCGGCTTTGCCCCACACTTTTACACATCAAATCCCGCCCCTGGGTTCAACTGTGTTAAACTGGGGTCTAACTGGACTCAACTGGGGGTTAATATAAAAGGGGGAGTTCCCTCTTAACAAACACAGTACGTCCAGAAACGTTTTTTTTTTAAATCGTAATTCACGTGTTGATACGTTTTAAGAACGTTTTCAAAACGTTTCTGACGTTCTTAAAGAGGGATTTGCATCACCCCAAGTTTGACTTTTACTTGGTGGTAAACCCCGCCCATTATTGTCTTTACTGCTTCTCCTTTACGGCCACATCCTTGTGAGCATAAAAGACCCCATGTGTAATCAAAACATTCTCTGTGCATGCTGTGTAATATGAGCTGCTCTGCATCTTTTGAATTTTGTAAATCTGATGTCGATCAAAGGGTAGTCACCAACTCAGACTTTGCTTACCCCCAACTAAAAGCCATACTTGGGTGATGCAAATATGTCTTTAAAACGTTTTTAGGATGCACTGTGTTTGTAGGGCGAGGGTAGGGGAACAGAACTTCTGTAGCCTACCACCAATATTTTGGAAATGCTTCTATTGACTTTAAAGACAGACAGTCATCACCCCACAGTATATTTTTAGTGTATGTATATCAATATTCTCAGTTGGTGACTGCTCTTTGATTGACATCAAAGTTTGAAAATTTGAAAGATGCAGAGTAGCTCACATTCCACACAAGGCAGAGAGAGTACTTTTATAACATTTTATAGCCTTGTATGCTCACCAGGATATGACCTTAAGCAATAAAACAGGTTTATTCTTGCACAAGGAAGAGCTTCATACAGTTGTGGGAGGAGCTAGAAGATGCATAGTTGGGAGAATTGGAACTGTCTGGGATCATGAAAATTCCCCTTTAAGTATTTCAAACAGTTAAGTTTGCTTCAATGGGTCTTCATTCCCATTCCTCCCCCCATTTTTTCGAACGTTTCTCTGCCCCTGAAGATTACGGTACCGTGGCACACTGAATGATCACTAATATGCTCTACTATTAAAGGCTTTTATGGCATGCCACAGTAAAAAAAATACTGTAGTCGAAATCTGAATGTTGCAGGAATTTTCCTGATATTATGGGGAGTTGTGGGATTATAGGGGCTTAAAAGTTTGTTTTAAATATTAAACGTGTCAAAAATTTGGGTAAAATTGTTTTGACTGCAGTTAAATTTTAATATTAGGGATTTAAATTTTAAAGTGATATTACCTGTTCAAGAAAAGGGAAATACATACTGCGTTATGTTTTTCTTTATTTGTCAATACACTAACAATGTTCACGGATGGAGTTGTTTATGTAGTGAATGTGAATGGCAAAATATAAAGAAACAGTGCAAAAACAGTCAAAATCTGCATGCGATTTTGAAAAAAACCGTCCTCGTTACAAATAGCTCAGACCACGCCTATCACAACACTATATGAATATTCAATGGATCACGCAGCTGTAAGCTGATGTACCGAAGTACTGTGCATGGGATTATATTCCCTCGGTTATTCATGTATTAGCTGGGAGTAGCGTGATTTTGAAGGTTGTATACTACACAACACACTTGAGGTTTTGAAAAGAAAAGCACTGTTTTCATCATACTACCCGTGTGAGTGAATTTCACCCCTGACAGTATTCAAGAACACACTTGCATACTAACGCTTGTAAAGGCAGGGAGTTGCCAGGCGTCCGCCTGGCAACTCCCTGGTAAAGGTAACCAGTTGCACCTCTAAACACTTGCTTACTTCCCCGTATCCCAGGTCTTTGTCCCTGAGCGGTAGGCTAGGTCTACATATCAAATAATATACGTAAACTGGACAACGACACACTAATTGACGAAAAACGTGTCGAGTTTGTAGATGTCGATAACTAGCAAGACACTAACCTGAAGTATGATAGTCGTAGTCGTAAAATTGTATGGCTCGATTCCATGGGCGTCAATCCTGGGGGGACAGGGGGACATGTCCCCCCCACATTTCGATGGGTGGGGGACACAATATCAAATGCCCCCCCACACACTTCGTAAAGAGTATTGTCGTGGCTCTATTTGACTGCCTTTTTGAGTGGCATGTAGGTTTGTTGAAAGTGTCTCGATGCAGATTTTGTCAGGGAAATCTCATTTAATGAAAAATTTCGGCGCGCTTCGCGCGCATGCGTCACAGTTTGCAGTCCATCTCATCACCATTAAAAAGATGATTATACAAGGAACTATTCTGATCACAACACTTTCCGAAAACAGAGTTACATCTCCAAACATCTGTATAGGGGCCCCCGCATTATATGGGATCCTTCAATCTAATTTGTAAGCATGATGTGGAAGGTTGAAACTTTAAAGCACGTTGTTACCGTTATACATTTTTTAAAACTTTTACCGAACGCTTCGCGCGAAGCCATTATCGGTATGGATGGTGATTGCTAATATACTTAAGAAAGAAAAAGCTGAAACGCGCTTGTTAGTCCTTCACACCTTTTGCTACACCTATCAGGGAGGTTTAACATCACCTTACTGCGCCTTTTCTCTCCCTCCTGCCGATTCTCCATTGCTGGAAGCTGTTCGTCTGTATTTTCGTTCAAAATTAGTAAAAATACGATAGATGTAAAGCGTCATAATCTATATTACCATTTTACATGTCAGGTAATAAGCATTACGCCATTGCCCCATTTATATAAGTGATCTAGAGCTTCCAGGAGGTCCTATATAGGCATTTGCCAGCCTTAGATGCCCTTTTAAAATGCACAATGAAGGAAACGAAAATTTTCATAATAGTCAAAGAAAGTTTCTGTTGACTCAACGCAGGTATTTTTGCTGCCAAAAAAAGTAGCCAAATGGGTGGCTTCAGGAAGGTTTTTGAAAACGCTCCAAAAAAAAAAAACCAAAGATAGTACCATTTTGCATCTAAGTAACCTTAAATTTTCGAAAATTTCTCAAAGGGGAGGGGGACACTTACCCCTAATCTTGGACCCCTCCCCCAGGGCAACACCTTCATTTAGTGACAAGGGAAGGATTCCCACTGCTTTTTACAAACGCATGGTGCATAAAAAGCTGCAATTTACGCGTCGCCACTGCAGTTAGTAAAAGCATCCAGGCAGCCGGAAAATTAGAATTCACTGAAGTTATGGATATTTTACAGCCATATAAGATCAGCTCCAAAAATATCCCAACGATAGCACCATTTTGCACCTGAGCAGCCTTAAATTAACAAAATTTCTCAAACGGGAGGGTGTTCCCCCTCCCCTTAGACCCCTCCCCCAGAACAACACGTTTATGTAGTGAAAAGGAAGGATCACCAGCTGTATACAAAACTCAGAGCGCATAACAAAGTGCAATTAAAACGCCGCCACTCTGTTGGAAAAACATTCAACCAGTCCGAATTAGGGACCTTCACACCCAAAAACATCTGACCCTGGCTACGGGCGTGGTTGGGGTCCATGATCTCTGACAATGATCAAAGCTGCGGAGCATGGTTTCAGCTATTTTTGGACATGATTAAAGTAACATCTTGAAGTAATTCTCTGGACTCCGTGTATTTCAACTAGCAGATCATCTATGATGGTCATGTTAACTTTGGAATCATTGCGTAGCCAGAGGGGAGGCAGGGAGTCATACCCCCCATCGAACTCTGAAAAAAATTTGTTAATGGAACACAAAAATTGGCTTCAAGTGATGCTAAATGTTGCAACAGATTGTATCTGAGGGTACTTAAATATTCAAAAATTTCTCAAAGGGGAGGAGGACGACCCCTCCCCAGGCCAACGATCAGGCCCCGCAGTTGGCCCCCTCCAAACAAGAATCCTGGCTACTCCAGTGTTTGGAATCCTAACTCTTATTAGAATAGGACAACATCAGTCGTCACAAAGAGGGGACACAGGGAAGGGCCTATAGAAAGACACGCCCTTTTCAATAAAAGGGCTTGATAGTTTGTGCTAAGTCATGTGCAGGCGCGTAGCCAAGGGTGACGAAGGGAGCAGCCCCTTTGAGCAACATTTTGGTATTTTTCATGTCTTTTATTACAATATTACTAGTGTTTCCCCTATTTATATACAGTAATAGGCATGGAAAGTGCCATTTCCAGCGATTTGGGAGGCATTTTGGACCAAAATTTTCTCGCGCTCCGCGCCAACCCATGGGTTGGCGCGGAGCACTGGCAGCATACTTGCCAACTCTATCGATACCGTAAGGGGACAAATTGTAGGCCTACCATATCAGGAACACATGGTATCTTAGTAGTAGGCCTATGTACAAAAGCAACACTTTACACTTGTTTGAAGCTTTTATGTGATTCTGCATACTTGTAGAATGATAAATTATTTGCCAGCAATATGTGTGTATTTCTATATGGTTATTCCTACAAAATATTTCATAAAATACATAATAATATGTCTCCTTATGCATACAAAATACCATATAAAGTATGCACCAAATCACATATTTTCAAATTAAAAGCAAGAGCGGAAATTTAATTTAAAGCAAAAGCGGAAAGAACCCAAAAGTTGCCAACCTGTGTAATTATATGATTTTTATCGCAGGACTAAAATTAAATTTATACGAATTATTTCGTGACGTCACATCGACAGACAGCTTTTATCGGACTACGCGTGTCCGATGAAAGCTGTTTGTCGGTGTGACGTCACGAAAAAATTAGTTAACATTTTATTTTCATAGACATCTGATGCAAATCATATATTTACACTGGTTGGCAAATTTTGGGCTCTTTCCGACCAGAGATGGAGAAGATTTTAATAAAAACTCACAAAAATCGGATCGGAATCCGATCCGAATTCGTTGTACTGTGACCGCGGCTTTAAACGTTATTCCAACACTTTGGACAATGAAGTGTTTTGTATTTTCCTTTCTTAAACAAGTAGTATCACTTTTTTAGTGTAAGGAAAGTGTTGGTGCGCTTTTTCAGGAAAATCACGTTTGATTTGTGGAAGTACTCTAACATAATGTGACAGTTACAAATTTTGAACGTTGCTGCCTCAGTGCGTGCAGCCCTCTTCATACACCTGGTAATTTCAACTTCTTTGTTTCCTCGAAGAACTATCAGAATTATAGTAAGTAATGCTTTAAGTTTAATTCTCCAATTAAACTAGGTATACTGGCCTTTTATAAGCCAAAAAGATTGAAAGTTGCAGTCGTTACGGACATAAGTAAACTAGAACTGCATTTGCTTGCAAATACGCAGAATTGTAGTACATGTTAGACAAGTCCTTTACCTTGCAGTTTGAAGTAGGCCAGTGTTACTGTGGATTCGATACGACGTTTATTTAGTCAAATATTTTTCACTTCCTTCAGAAAGGTTTGCAAAAATCTTTATCATAAAATCTTTATCAAAAATCTTTATCAAAAATCAATCATAAAAGCTCGAAGGTTAATCATGCTTTATAAATGTTTGAATGGATTAGCACCTCAGTATCTCCGTGATCTTTTTCAGTACACTCACAATGTCCATACGTATTGCCTTCGATCAAAAACTTTTAATCACTTATTTGTTAGTGGGGGACGCACAGAATACCACAAGAGACGTCTCACATACTTAGCTTCTCATGAATGGAATGAACTCCCTGACGAATGTAGGAACGCAAAGTCTTTGAATCATTTTAAAAGTCTTATTAACTCTTACTTATGATATTTTTACACTCATGTTTGTTATGTTTTACGCCTTAATGTTTTTATAGGGTTTATGCTTTTTTCACTCTTCATTTCTCTGTTTTAGGCTATGTGCAATTTTGTAAATTTCCCTCTTATAATCTTGGTCATCTTCCTTTTATTCCTTTTATTTTTTTCTTTTTATTTCTCTGTTTTATGTATGCCAGCGTAATTTTCCCTTTTACTACCTTTACTACTTTGATTGTTTCTCTTTTAATGTTTTTCTATACTTGTATATTGTAAATGTGCTTTTTATTTCCTCTTATACCTTTTTAATTTTTACGAGGGCCTCGGGTAAGATTAGCCTTTTGTGAGCTAACCGAGTTTTCCACCCTCATGTCAATGTTAAATAAATAAAATAAATAAATAATAAATATTTTTTGAAAGGGTTATTAGGGTAGTTCATATTCAACCAAAGCATTGACCTGCATAGCTCCCTTATCCGCGTCTGTCCTCCTTATCGTCTCTTACCCGTTAATAACCAGAACTGTACTTAACACTCCATTAACCGCTCTAAAAATAGTATCTGGATTTACTCAATTATAAGAACTGGGAACTCGTAATACGGCACTCACTTGTACAGTTCCGTCCGCATTGCTGTTGTATCCGTTCTCACCATTGAACTAAAATATGAGAGGAATACAACAGAAATCACTCAAACCAGAGCAATGAGGCCAACTCGCTTTCCAGCGTTATATATGTCGTGTTGCATGCTATCTAAAGAAGCGGGGATTACTATAATTGAAATATACCAGGGGCGGATCTAGGGTCTTTTTTGAGGGGGGGGGGGGTCCAACAAAAAAGGGCACATTCATTTTTTTTTTTTAAAGTTTGGTTCTAATAAACGTCAGACAAAGAAAGGATCAACCAAGAAATATGCAAAAACTGGAATGATCTAAACGGTGAAATTGCAAAGCGCGCGGAGCGCGCGAAAATTTTGGGGGGTAAGCCTACACACATAAGAATTTGTATTTATTTAAAGCTTATACAGGACAATTGTCCCGGCAGTTGGGCCCTTTCGGGCATAACTTTCATTGTAGGCCTACTTTCCTCCTCGAGTCAGTAGCCGTACCGCACGACAGACACAAGAGAACGTTGACCGAAATGATGTTTACATAAATCCGTGTATTCTACTTGAAAGAGTTTGCACTAGCCTATTTAGCTATAAGTATAACGGAACTGAGAAAGAGTGGACAAAGCGTACCGAAAATTTTGGGTTTTATCACAGAATTCACCCTTTTGTAAGCCAAAATAAGTAAACCGACCATGGGTCAGCGGCGTAGGAAGATGTTTGACATGGGGAGGGGGGGGGGCAGACCAGATGCGATTTCTCGACCTTGACCCACCTTTCCACACCAAAACATCCGCATAGTGAGAAGGCGACATGAAGGAGCCTAACGATCCCATGCCATTGCAGGGCATATTTTGCAAAGGGTCACTGAATACTCCAAAAACTGAGTTGCGCACTGATAGTGTACTTTAGAATCTGAATCGTGAAATTGTAAAGCGCGCGAAGTGCGCTAAAATGTTTGGCAGGCTTACATAAAACACATATGTTATCATTACGAACAAAAGGAAAAACGAAAAACTATAGGGGTTGTAGACTGCATCCGGGATAACACACATTGTAGCGGAACCACCTGGACTACACGATGAAATAGCCAAACTTTGCTCACCAACTGACTATACCTCGTGACACAGACAAGAGAACACCAACAGGGTTTGCGATATTGGATGAAAGTTACTACCTTTACATAAACTACGGTACTCTGCGACAGCAGACCGGTCATCGGTCCAACTGAAAGACGTCAAAAGTTGAACCGACTAACATTGCGTTATTTGACCTGGTGGTGATTGAATTTATCTGCAGAGCTCTTTCATCGAGTTAACTCGTTAACTTTTCATGAAGTCATGGTATTTGCTTTGCTACATAGGTTTATTTAATGACGGCCACAGATCGACTAACTGCTGTTGTCAGAAGGTCAAGTAAGAATATTTGTACGAACCAGTTACGGTACGCGCAGCATCATTTTAGGAAGGCGTTATAAGCCATACTAAAAGCTTAACAAAAGAATTCAGCAGTCGGCCAGTAATGCCAAGATTGTAGTGCGGGGCACTACAATCATGATACAGAAATAATAGGCCTATGTACTCGACTTTGTACAGTACAGTACTGTAGTGCAGCCTGACGTTAGTGCTACCCATTCTGACAACTCCCTAGCACTTGTCAGAAGGTCTAGTCTCTACTCTAGGTATGATAAACGGTTTATAAGAGAAAAACTGTGAATATTCAGCAAAGGCCCTAAAATTCGTAACAATGGCCTCCGGTTCAAAATATAAGTAGGCTAGGCCAATAGTTAGCAGGCCGCAGGGTGGGTTGGAATGTTGAGCACCGAAGAAGTAAATTGGCGATTGTACAGTGGTGAAAATAACAGTTACTAATACTAGCCCAGCCCCTTTATGGCAAAGTAGAGATTGATTCTGCAATTACCAATTGTTGATGAATTTCCCACTTTTTAATTAAAAGGTACGTATACCTTCATGGAATTTCCATATTCCAGCTAGACCTACGTAAGAACAAATTGCCAATAAACTGTTGACATCTCAATGTCGTCAACGGGTATAATGAAGTAGTATAGGCCTAGTCGTGATGCGTCTAGGTACTTAACGCCCCTGGTACGTATCACCATTACAAACTGCCACCAAAAACTGGTTCGAACCGCCCCAGATATTAGGGGCGGTTCGCACTGTGGCGGTTGCTGTGCTTCTGACCACGTGTATCAATAATGACAATACATAAATTTAGCATTATTTTTGTTCATCTTCTAAAGGTAAATTTAGGCAATAAACTCTTTCTTCTTTGTTTGTCTTTACCAAACGGATGTGCCGAAAATTCACAGCACTAAGTTCTAAATCTAATTAGACAACAACAATAATTACTAAGCTTTTCAACCCTGAATTTCATGTTACTAAGTACGAATCGCAGCTGATTTTTCTTTTGTGAAGTACCACTTTCCCATATTAATACTCATTTTTTCACCGGAAAATTAATTAGTAGCTACAAAATTTCGTACACGGGTAAAATCACAAAGCACGGCCTGCTACTGTACCTATATGTATCTTTGTCCTACAGGACTGCAAAAGCATCAACAGATTAAATCACCGGTTCGTTATCTCAATCCATTTGCACAATAAAACCTCAGAAAATTTTATTTATGTAAGGCTTGAAAAACAGGATGAACTGGACCTACGTTAAAAATGATTCAAAGTTTCCCAATATGACAGGGCAGTTCGAACAGATTTTAGGAGCGGTAAGTACCAGGGGCTTTTAGTCACGGCACCAAGTTGTGAAACATGATGTTGTGCAGTACATGTTGCACACCCATAAAAATAACAGATTTACCCCGTCACAACACATGCTTATGGAAAATTACATAGACCTTAACCATTCAGTGTTCAAGTTTCAGTCGCATAAAACGGATTCAGAATAAATGTAGCAAAACTATGACCTTCCTCATGAGCTTTTCAAGCGTTTTTCTTCATACAGAGAAGTAAAGTACGTATACTTAAAAATAAGAGCGGTCAAACCCACGAGTTGAATCCAGATTCCGGGGACCTCAAGGAACAAATGTGGTTACCATTACCTTACTTCGGAATTAAAATGAGTTTTGTCGTAGAATAAGTTTGTCACATCTAGTGACAGAAGGGAGTTGTCAAAGCTCATTATCAAAGTATTTTATTTCAGTTCTTGAGATTACGACTTTCTATGGATTCAGAGTCGCTAGAAGGTACTGTACCCTTAACACTCCGCCCAATATTTCACTAATTTGGGGATTATCACCTCCACTCCTACTAATTGCTCCTACCAACTCAGATGCAGAGTACAGTATTTCAAGTACTAGGCTATGTGCTTTCAATATTATTTTTTCATTTACATTTACAGGATGACATGACGGTAAAGCTTGATCTGCACAGCTAGCTTTGGTGGAGTTGCGTGGATAATTCATATTTATGATATTATTTAATTCCTGACTGTAATTAAGCAGAATTAAGTATGCACTGTAACTGCTCAAGGAGTTAATGATAACCAGTAACAACAGATTGATATTTGTAGCAATTTTGGAAGAGGCAGAGACACTATACTGTAAATCGAAGCTTTTCACTCATTTTTTTGCTATTGGAATGTTGTTGTCTCTGAATTGCATACACAATATTTCTGAGACAGTAATGTGAAGCAGATAGAAAAACTACTGTATATACTGTACAACATGTTGAATGCACCGCATTTTAAGTAGTTTCCTACAGACGGCCGTGGAGTATGGACCATATCAATTTACAAAGAAAAATGTCGGCTGTCTTCTTAAAGTACAGTTACAACTTTTAAAGTAGTTTGTAAATGAACAGTCGAACTGAAGTTCAACATTGTTTTTGAAACACAGGGTACATTGCCTGTACCAGGATGGGGTTGAGAAGAGTCGAACTGCCATTCTTTTTGATCATGCCCTTTGCACGGAAGGCAATGCAGGACAGAAGAATTATACGTACGACGACCGAACAAAATATTTCTTTCTACAGTTTACCTTTCATACATTGTGGGATGTGTAGAAACTGGAAAGTCGCTGTGGCAATTCTTGCATCACAGATAAAGCTTATTGTAGGAACACTATTTTATTGTAGACAAAATCTTGTGCTTGAGTTGGAAAATTTGTGAAGACTGATGCACATACAGTAATTTTTCATGAAATATTTTCTTTACCATGCACAAACCTTGTTAACTGGAAAATGTAAAATGACATATTTTTTTATATTTAGTTAAGTACATTTCAACAATGGCCAAACTTTGATTTTTATTTGGAACAGTGTGAAATTTATTTTTTACATTGTGGACAAGCCTTTCCCTTTACGTGAAATGAATGGTGCATATATGACTTTTAACTTTGGACAAAAACAAAACCTTGTTTTCTAATGGGGAAATTGAGAGATTGTGTTGAAATCCGCCCCCTTCGATAACTGAAGGTTGTTCAACCTTGACATAAACTGCATCTTGGCAACTTTTTAGCCACCAACATTCTGCTTAAATTGAAACATGATTGCAAAGATCATGGTTGGCACTATCCAGGTGTAAGTATATATCAGATTCATCAGCATACGCGAGTTCGCCTTCGGTAGCCAATCTCTTACGGATCAAATGACCCACATTTGAGAAAAGCTGCATCGTATGGTCTCTATTGGGTTTGGTTTAAATATGCATATAAGTGTGTGGGTGGTGTAACTGTTAAATTCTGTATGTTGCTGTAAAACTTGCCACTTTTTGTCCATCAGTCTTGCCTTGGGAGTGTTATAAATGATTCTTTACATGTTTATGTGGTTGGTATACTATGTACCGTACATGGTATTATGTGGAGATCAAACATTACAAATTTAAGTTTTTCTTTTTCTGAGACTTGGGCTTTGATTTCCCTATGAACTCCCTAATTGTTATACATTCATCATTCACACCTTGATTTAGAATTTGGCCATGGAATACTTTGTAAAATAGGACACAATTTCTAAAGCTTCCTCTTTGTTTGCTGTTATAACTTTTCATATAAGTTCCAAAGAATCTCAATTTGTACTGCTCTTCTCAAGCCAGTGTAATCATTACCATTTGACTGTACGGTTGAAATTCAATTGCTAATGTAAATGATAAATCTAAGAATAACTTATGGTCTAGCAACAAATGTAGTACAGTCATCTTAACTAATTACCACTTACTGTACTGTACTGTACTGTACTGTACTGTAATTAGCTGCCATCATAAGTACAGTATGAGAAAAGCGGTTTCTTGTTGATATCAAAGTGTCACACAGTATTTTGGTTCCTGTCATATGACAAACATTAATCAACTTGTATTGGTTTATGCAATAGCAACATCATAATGTTTATTTGTAGTATTATTGCTTTCATGTCTTCTAGCCAAGCAATCTTTAAGTTTGTTATTTGAGATTTCTAACTGTTTTTTGCAGCATTTTACTCTAGCTTTTTCTAGGAAATGTTATCCACGCACCTCGATAAAAGTTACATTCTTTATTTAATCCCAGAGTTTTGGATTTCGATGATACTGTAAGAGAAATCTATGCAACTGTCCTGGCGTGTGTATGTATGTATGTGTGTTTGTGACACTTTGTTCGTTAACACGATATCTCAAGAAGGGAAACTGACGGTTCTCAAGTTTGGTACATAGATGCCCCATGTTGAGAGGAAGAACCCTATTGTTTTTGGTGGATGTCAAAGGCCATCTGGGATCACTGGGGGTCAAACACTGAAAACACTGCTAACTGTAAACACAAATAAACTAAAATCGTACCTCTTTATTTTCTCGCAAAATCTTGAGGTGAAAAACTTCCAAAGTTTTCATATCGGTTTCTGTTTAGTGAAGTGAATTGTTTTGCCACTGACAGCAGGTCGATTTTATCCGTACGTTCTTTGTGCACTGTAAGGATTGCTAAGTTATTAAAGCGGCATTGATTCATTGAAGAACGGAGCCACGTTTTGATGCGTCTTGCATTAGAAAATTAGCGCTCCCCAACAGCATTTGTAGCAGGGCAGGCAAGAATGAGTTTCAAGAGAATTTCAACCTCTGACACGAGAAGCTTGTTAGCAGAGTCCACTTTTCTGTATGCACGATACACATCCTCGAAGCAAGTATATTCCTCACGAGGCATCTTCTCTTTGAGCAAGAGAAGCTGGGCTTCAAAATTTGGCATGTTGATGTCCTCAGTGTAATTGTCTTTAAGAAATGAAAGTTCCTATGAATATTCCTCATTACCTAGGCATTTAATCAACAGACTCTTCATTTGCATGTAAGCTTTGAACCCTGGCTGATCAAATCTGTTTTTAATTTTTGCCACAGAAAGATCAATTGCTTCAAAATAAATTTGGCGGCATTTATCCTCAACGCTGGTGGCGAACTCTGGGTTTGCAGTACCAATTTCCAGCTTTCTAGGGGCTCTCCTATTTCTACGTAGTGATGGTTCATTTACATCTTGTTCTGTTGCTTTGATTTTCACGACAGAAAAAAATGCATTGAAACTTTGATCTGTTCTCATGCCCTGTAGAACGCTATGCACTAGTTCGGTATCCTTTTGGCCGTCTACAGTTGCCATGCTTGACTTCTGCAAAGTCTAAGATAAGTTGTCAGTATGTCTGAAAATCATTTCTCCCCATATTCACAGCCAAAAAATAGTCAAACCTTTGCTTTTGAGACTTAACACCAATGATTCCGGCTCTAGTTTCAGAGTCAAGCTTTCCTTCGAGACAAGTCTCCCATTCAGTTTGTAGTGGTGTGGAATTGTCCAAGACTCGGCGTAAGCTTTCTGCTCGAATTGTCCATCTGGTAGGACACAAAACCTTGAGTCCTGGCGTTTCTAGCTGGATTTGGTTTTTCAACTCCTCCAAGGTTCCTTGGCGCTTTGGAGAATATTTTTTTGACCATGACAATGAGCTAGGTGGGCTTTCTTGACCTCTGATAAGATCTGTGCAGCAACACCATTTCTGGACCCGGCCATGGGACCTCCAGCGTCAAAGCATTGGCCCCGGCAGTTGTTCAATGAGAAATTCAGTCTTATGAGGACATCCTTTATAGCACCATTTATTGTATTTGCCGTAATATTCGGAATTTCATAGATTCCAACAAAATCTTCATTGGGTTCCAAAGCCTGGTCTATCCATCTCAGGCAAATCGTAAGCTGCTCCCTATTGGAAGCATCAGTGCATTCATCTGCTAAAATTGAGAAAAACTTTGCATTGCTTACAGAATCAGCGATGTCGCGTAAAATATCTGTCTCCATAATCTTCACAATTTCATGTTGAATATCATGTGAAGTGTACTTGTCTCGCTTTTTCTTCATCCAATCACATAAATGTGGGTCATCAGCCTCTCTCAACTTAAGGAGTTGTAAGAAATTCCACATTCTTCATTACCTTGAAAAGCCAGACCCTGTCGACTTAGGAACTTAACATTCTCCAAGATTTTTATGACTATCATACGGTTTTTCTTCCGTTCCTCTGCTAAAGTGGCATTCATCTTATCCCCATACATCCTTTGAGATTCTGCGTGCTCCAAGGCAAGAAGATGACAAGTCGATTTTTGGTGATCCCTGAATTTTTCCACAGCCTTCTTCCAATTGCAAAATCCTTCCACCAAAATGCCTTTTCCGAGTTCCTGGCATTGATTAATTTCTTCTGCTTATCAGCTGTGATACAAGTATGGCAGAGCACAGAGTCATTTGTTTCTAAACAGTGGAGTCAAGGAAAGGACCTGAACCAGTGAGTCTGGAAAGCTCGATTTTGTTTTCCATATTTCCTAACAGAAAAATTAAATTCAGACGGCTGATGTGGTCCAGGTGGAACACCCGGCTCGTCATTAGAAGACTGAGACTGGTCACTTATATTGACATTAGGTACTTAAGATGAAGTTCACATTTGCATTTCTTCAATTTCGGAGGAGTTTGGGGTTTTTGTTGATAACTTTGAGTCCGACCCCGATTGCTCAGAGGATGTTGTCTGTGTATTTTCTACACATTGTACTTTTTCGGAAAAAAAGATGCAATGTTTGGTTGCACTTGCCGCTTTTTGGTGTTCTTTTCCATTTTTTTAATTGAATCTAAAGCCAATGTCAAAATGTCACTTGTGTGTTAGTCTACAAACAGAAGTACTGTTCACATTGATCACGAGACAGAAATAGGAAACTAGTGGACTCTGTGACAAGTAATGTTAAAATGATTCCAAGTAGATACAAGCAACTGATATCACAATGATAGTTGAATGAGTAGCATGGACATCAAAGGCCTTACCGCCTTCACACTTTGTATGAGATGAAAATAGGGCCGGTCGTGAAACCGCAGCTTTGAACTTAATTCATGTTCTTTCCCAGAGTTTGAAAACAGACAGCGAGAGCAATTCATCGCTTTGGACACTAAAAAAAATCACCATTTTCTGAAATTTTCTCTGACTTTTTGTGACGCAACTTTATAAAGTAAATTATTCCACATTGATTATGAAGTATGCATGGTCAAAAAAAGTGTGTGGGGGGGGGGGGGAGCTGAAGCCCCCAGCCCTCTGGTTCCGCGGGCTCTGCTGAACCACGGTAACCATGTAAAATTTAACTGTACCTATACTATCCAAGCAATGATTTATTGCTTTTGGCATGTATAAGTTTGCGCAGTGTTTTCTTTCATTTAAAACTACAGTTGTCAGATCCTTCCACATATTCAGTTGCCAGTTGCCAGATCCTTCCACATATTCAGTTGCCAGTGCTAAGAAATTAAGAAATGTCTTGTAACGGACTAATGGATCACTTCATTAAAGGTAGTATCTTTATTTCACAGTTACAAAGTTGAAGAAGATGAAAAACATGTTATATCTTTTTTACCTTCATTAGCCTTCTCTTTGTCTTTACAGTGAAGTGAAATTTCCCTTTCACTCCCAGTAAAATCCAGTACTTTCTCTCCCAAAGAAATGGGGAAGGAGGATACATTAGCATTTGCTCCATTTCATATATTTTGGTTCCACTAAGACGATATTCGTAAGCACCTGAGCTATGAGATGTTTCCTCGACGTCATAGAAGTTTTCCTTACATCCCTGAAACGACTTCTAGACGTCCTGGGTATTTTTTGTACGTCCCTAAAACGTTTTCTGGACGTCATGGACGTTTTCCTCACATCCCTAAAACGTTTTCTAAACGTCCTAGACTTCTTTGTACGTCTCTAAAACGTTCTCCGAACGTCCTGGGTATTTTCGTAGTCCCTTCAACATTTTCTGAACGTCCTGCACGATTCTCCTATGTCCCGGACGTTTTCCGTACGTGCCAGTTTTCTCTACGTGTCTGATACGTTTTCCACACGCCGGTATTATGATCAGGCAAAGGTTTTATTAACGTCGTTTACGTCTAAAAACGTTTCTAAAACGTCTCGAAAAGTTTTAAACACGTATGAAAAGTACCCAAAAACACGTGCTAAAAACGTTGTAAGAAACGTTATGCAAACGTAAGTGGTTACGTTTTAATAGCGTTTAGAAAACGTTTTTGTGTTAGCTGGGAGACAATTCATTGCACCCATTCCTCTCTTTACTTTTTACGAACCATGTACTTGTTTCTTGTTGCATATGATTCCGGTTCCACACTTTGTGCAGTTAAGACACTTTCTTCTGAATCTGTACTTGTATAATACACTTTTACTACAACTTACAATACTAATCCTTATAATACTTATAGTAGCATAGCGCCCCATGCATCTATAATCTTTTAAAGCTATAGCTTTTATCAAATTTTACAGTGCACAGATATAATTTTTGTATTGAATCTGAATTTCTCAATCATAGGCGTACGGGAAAACATTTCACTGGGGGGCGGAGGCTGTTTGCCCTGAAAATTTTGCAAATTGCCCCGATTTTCCCCTTTTACCACGATAGCACTCAGGAAGGGTATGGATAAGTCCCGCCTCCCCCCACAAACTATAAAGAAAGATATTATTTCGGGAGATATTATTTCGTTGTGCAACTAATA
The DNA here is from genome assembly GCA_029531755.1 of Holothuria leucospilota. Taxonomy (NCBI): domain Eukaryota; kingdom Metazoa; phylum Echinodermata; class Holothuroidea; order Aspidochirotida; family Holothuriidae; genus Holothuria; species Holothuria leucospilota. The sequence goes on along the minus strand of CM055961.1, from coordinate 67,198,390 downwards.
AGCATTTTGCCTGGTTGGCAAACGCCGCTGCCCTCCGCACTGCCCACTGGACTTCCCCCTTGCCCTGAAAGTACAAGTGTCAGTGCCCTGAAATAAGCATTTTCCCTGCTCAGGGAGGGCCGCAGCCCCCCCCCCACCCCCGCCTCGTACGCCTATGTTCTCAATAAGATCCTTCAAAAGTTTGTTACTTTTAAGAAACCACTGAGTTAAAATGCACCCAGTTCCAGTCAACCTAGAGAAGGGCATTCAATAAAGTAGCAGTGAAGAGCAAACTCCCAAGTCATTGCCAAGCTTTCCCTGTCTAATGCCAACTCATAACACGGTCAATTTGGTGTGCTCATCTTGGCATTCCCTTTCCCATTAAAGCTGTATAAGCCTGGTTTGGGTTGCAGATCCTTCAGCAGGAAAGTTGAAGATATCATGGCATAAATGGTCGTTTGCGGAACAAAATTGATATCATGATCATTGAGTGTTTATGGAAAAAATTGAAGGCGAAAACCTCTCCCCCCCCCCCCTGTCAAATGTCTCCTCGCACGCCCTATGTTTTTCAGGAAATTTGACTCATGTTCACACTCGTTTTGGCGGTGCCTTGTATTTGTAGTTCAAAATTTGGGCACACTTGGCCTGCTTTCTTCACGATTTGTGCTCCTCATGACCATTTTGAGTTAAATAATACACGGAAGTATTCTGGCCAAATCACTCTTACGAAAAGTAGAGGTACGATTCTCCCACCACGCTTGCTTGAAGAGAGGATAATGTGGCAATCTACACATTATGAAGAACATTTTAGCGTGATAGATATGATCTGAAGTATGTTACTCATTACACGAGCTTATGTCCCCCCCCCTTTTTTTTTTGCTTATTTCTCTTTGGGAACTGTTCGCCTGGATTCTTGTTCAAAATTACTTAAACTTGGAAGTTTATGAAATGCTTAGTGTGCATCCTTGAAGTCTCATTTGGGTCACCATTAAAAGTATCATGACAGTGCCCCTACTCTGCCAAAGATAGCACCAGTTTTCATCTAAGTCACCTTAATTGAAAATACATTGCTCAGTGGGAGGAGGACATTCTTCCCTTAAGCCTCTCTTCCTGGACGGTGCCTCTTCACGAGATGAAAGGAAGAATCCCCCGGTGCAAATTATCGAAGTAACGAATAAGCGTAGTTTCGGTCGACTTCCTTGATTTATATTGGCAGTCATTTTCTTTGCACCTATCACCAAGCCGAAGTGGGTCGGTGTTCATGTAGCTGTTTTACAGCAATAAAAAAAAAACTATTTTCTTTCCTTTTTTTTTTTTTTAAATATCATTAGATTTTTTTATCCACTCTTTGCAACGACAGGTGCTTGTTTGATAACAACATCAAATATTTGGCAGATGGCGCATTTATAAACATTAAAATACAGACAGGGTAAAGTATGATCTTAGTTTCAAGATAACGTGTTTATGTTAAGTAAGTTGCTCCAATTCTTGAACACATGAGCCCATTCTTATTCCCAAGAGTATCAAGTAAAATGTGAGGAATAATGAAACAGTCAATTTGTTTGACTCAGTTTTGGTAAATATGACAACGTGTAGACTGTAAACGGTCTAGAAAGTTTAACAAATGACCTAAGAGCTAGATCGTGTCTATTCTACAAACTGAACTGAAAATACAGAAAAGGTAAAAACGGGAGACTGTGTGAGTTTAATACTTTAGAAAGGTAACAAGATCTAGAATTTCAAAGATGCACAACTTTTCGGAAGGGTGCCCGTACCTCTCTTGGAAAGTGCAAGAAACAGCTAGTATGAAAAACAAGGGGAAAGGGGAAGCGCAGTTTCTGTTACTTCAAAAACAAAGTATATTCTCCCGAAAAACGGTTACAAAACGTTTTGTGCGTTCAATTTTCTTAAGTTGCAAACACAAAGTAAATCAAAATATTTTGTCGTTGATATCTCATGATAAGAGAGATACATTTTTTATGCTTAGCAGTGTTGTGTCCGACACCGGCAACACCGACACCAGTAGCTCTCGACACCGACACCGGTATCGGAAATAGGAGTGCGACACCGACACCAGAAATGTCCGACACCGACACCAACACCCGATACCAGTTGTAATAACAGTGCACTTTAGCAACATTAGACTTTAGTAGGGACCCTAAATTGAAGACTGAGGGTTCAGAGCACATACCCCTGACACCTCCATTGAACCTGTATCCCTAATGTTGTCCACCAAACCAAGTGCTGAGTAGAGATTTGGCCATTTGGGAGAAAGTCATTGATATCAAATGATCAAATATCAGCGTTTTAGCTTAGCTCAGGCATAAGCATAGGCCTACACTTTCCAATCAGACATCACATCGGCGTGGGTACCTGCCCTGCCTACCCGGTGATTGGAATAGAATTGATTAATAGATTACTACATATGACATGGAAAGCAGAACAATATTTCCAGTAACATTTTTGTATTTGTTTCATCAAACCAAATAATGAAGCAATTAACATACACCTCAGTTAGTACCATACTGTAGAAGTATTCTTAATCAATTTTTTTGTCCCTCCAACTGCCCCCAACCAGACTACAAAAGGCGATGGGAATTTGAATGCGATTACAATTGCATTAATGGTAAAGCATAGATGGGTAAAAACATTTACTGTAGGCCCTAAATACAATAGTACACTTGCCCTTCCCAAAGTGCCCCTACCCACCTTGGCTATGATAAATGCTCAGAATCAGATGTTGAAAAGGAGCTGAGAATCTGTATGGGATTATTTACATTTGCGTCAGCTCAAAATGGCATCCCATAAAGGGTTAGTCTCGTTTTAGGCCTCCGTCAGTCCAAGTAGACTATGGAAGTACACGAAGGTATGCCTGGGCGAATTGTCGATACAATAATGCAAAACACCTATGAAATCAGCAGCCTTTTAGCCCTGTACAGTGTGCCATATCGCATTTGGTGCACTCAAGCTTTCCGTCGACCAAAAGGATGTTCGCTTCGAAATTCCATGATTATGCCTTCATACATATGTTGAATATACACCACTGTACCCCACGTTGTGCAGAAACTTTCCCATTTCCAATGGTGGTTGATAACCGGGTGTCAGCAGTGATGAATGTGGCCAAATCTGGCCACACATTTGATAGAAAATGTCACCCGATGCGGCAAATCAGGTATTACTTATATCGACCATGGGCCATATTGTGTTCTACATACCACTGGAAAGAGCATTTCAAAAACGTCATTTTCATACCGAAACCATGAGTATATGTGTGGTTAACAAATCATGAGTATATGTGTGGTTAACAAGTTCGCATGATTTCAATGTAATAAATGAAAACAAGAAAAAAAATGCCGTTGTCGACCGACACTAGCACAAGTTTAGACACATCAAAGTTCCGACAACAGCACCGACACCGCAGTGTTTCGACACCAACACCGACACCGACATCAGATCCATCATGGTGTCGACACCACCGGTGTCGACACCGACACCGGTTTCGGTCAGCACAACACTGATACTTAGTATTTATTATTCATATAAGAAGTAAGAACCCTATTGTTTTTGGAAAGGACAAATGTCATTTGAGGTCACCAGAGGTCCAAACCGGAAATCTTATAAACGCCTTATCTCCTGGTAGGGAGCACAGATACTTTTCATACTTACAATTTTATTACTTTATGGTCAGAAGATGACCCCTATTGCTATTGGTAGAGGACAAAGTTTATCTAAGGTCTAAGGTAAACTACGAAAACCTTGTGATTGCTTTTAAACACGTCTCAATAAAGGAATGATAGATACGCTTCACACCGTTTGGTATATAGATTTGACATATTAAGAAAAAAAGTTTTTGTAGAATTTAAGTCCATTTGAGGTCACCAGAGGTCAACAACTGAAAACGCTTTAACACGGTTTTTCAAGGTAGGAATGAAGGACACTTTTCATACTTGGTACATAGGTTTGTTACATAAAAGAAACATGCGTATTTTTTTTGGGGGGGGGAAGAGATTTTTAAACCTCTTGTTGACCTGTTAAAACGTTATCTCAAAAAAAAGAAGAAAAAAAAAGAAAAAAAGATGGACACGGGGTGAATGATTTTTCATATTGCGAAAAGGTTCCTATTGTTTTTAATAGAGGTCAGAGTGATTTGAGGTCACAAGAGGTCAAAAACCGAAAAACTTATGAAGACAATATTTCAAAATGGATACTTTTTAGCCTGGGAGTAGAGATTCGTAAAATCGTAAGGATATAGTACGTATTGCTTTTGATGAAGGTCCAGAGTCAGCTAAGGACACAAGACGTGAAACTTCGAAAGCCTTTTCAACTGCTCATAAACACAAGATCTCAAGAAAAGACTGTGCGAGGTATCTCCAAATTGTGTAGTTTCGTGACCAACGAAAAAGATGGGCTGAATGTTTGTAATCATCCCAAAGATAAAACTATAGCAAACAACATATATCTTTTTACAAGGATAATTCTGGTACATTAATCAGTAATTCAAATTTTAATTACGAAATGATGGAGTTGAGGGACGAATGCTGTGAGTATAAGATAAAATTGAGGGACGAATGCTGTAAGTAAAATAAGATAAAAGACATAAAGTTTGAAGTGCCTCTGGCCCATAGCCTAATCGATAGATTGATGGATTGATCAATGTATTGTATAAAACAACTCCTGTGGTCATGAAAATAGTTTACACATTCTGAAAGTTTTCACATCGGAAAATATGATTTATGAAGGAAAAAAGCTTTCATTCCATAGACTGGCACCCTGGTAAATGGAGTCACCCACATATATATATGACAAGTGTTGAAAACTGAGTGATCACTCGTTGAACAATTTAGTGTTCGTATTTGTACTTGTTTGACATAACAACCACAATGAACAATTCTCATTCTTTCCTCTGCAGTTACCTTTTTGGAAACGAGATATCTCAATTTAGCAATGTTTCGTTTCAAAACAAATTCATAGAGGAGATGTAAGTTTCTGTTTTCATCTATTTTGGCCTACTAAAACCACGATTAACGTTGTACTTACCTAGTTTGTTTTCCATTAGTTTGAATACCGCTAAAATGACTGTTGGTTTTTGTTCTACTCCCGAAAGAATGTGCATATGTATGTATTTATACCAATACTCGTTTCTGGAAAAAAGTTCCACTAAGGTTCTGTAAGAAACTTTACCTTGAAGTCCCTACATTTTTTTTGCCTATGTATCCTGCTGTAAACGGCCGATTTTGGGATTTACCTTTTTTCTTGTTTCAATTATTGCGACTCGTACCAGCTTGAAGTAGCTCCTCCATTATCTTTCCTATAAGAACAACAGGTCAACAACTGCCTGTAAAGCTCCCGTACAATGCGGTTATCGACTTAAAATGACCTCGGAAATATGTCACTACGTATTACACTATAAGCAACCGCAATTGCTACGGTGGAACCAAAGTGAGCGACTGGTTGTTGTGCTACTGCGTGACAGGAAGATGCACGTAGCCTAAACAGTAATGTATTGTTATATTGAAATTGGGCACGTATTGGACTAAACAACATATGGCCAGGCTATTTACACCGGTAGAAAATATGTGAGATAGCCTACGTAACACTGCAGCAAAGCTGGACTAACTTTGATCTCTAATTTTTAAACTACAAAGATTCATGGCATCTATGCCACTTTGGGGTGACAAATGTGGTGTTATGTTAAACGGCCCTCTAAGCTCACCAGGCAGTAACAATTCTCCCAACCAACCTAACTTTTAGTCCCGCCTCAAATTTAAAGGTCAAAAGCAGTCGCCCCAAACTTATTTTGAAACAATAGCTAAATGTCACAAATTTCTTCTTATTTCTCTTCCAAGTATCTTTCATAATATTTTAGGACATAAATATTGCATACTCGAGGTAAACCAAGCAGTTGCCATTTGTAAATTTTACAATTGTGTGAGAAAAATACTGTCACATGATTCTCAAGAGCCATTCAGGAAACAGGACAGTCTACTATACAATTCTTTGTGGGGGTGACTACATTCTCCCTTTAAACACAAACAACTGTCTTGGAAGTGAAACACACTTAACTGAATATTTAGCAGTAATGAATACAGTGTGACCCTTTTATAAGTTACCGCAAAGTTGGAAGAATCAAAGATATTGAGAAACACTGATTTTACTGTTTTCTAACGTTATACGTTTAGCTGTTTTCCGGTGAGAAGCCAAATTATTACAACCCTTCTACTGCCCTAGCAACTCACTGTACCAGGGGAGAGACGATTTGTGTTAACTTTGTACATTTTGGTATGTAAATGTATTCACGGGGGTTTTAAAAGACATAAGGGCTTTTGTGCGCGTGCGTCCTTTGGACAGAGATGTGCGTAGAAATGCGGCGAATATGCTACATAACTGGTTACAGGCGCGGTTCTAGATCGAGACTCTTGGTGGGGCTTAGGGGGGCTTGAAACGGAAGAATCATAAAATTTTCTCTCAAATATGTAAATCGGCCACGCGCACGCTGAAACCAATGATAATAAAAACAGTACCATAACCAGGGACGGCGCAAGGTTATTTTGATAGGGGACAAGGGTTGAGTGATCGCCGTCCTGGGGAGGGGTCTAAGGGGAGGGGTCGTCCCCTTCCTCTGAGAAATTCTTGCTAATTTAAGGCTAAAGATGCAAAATGGTGCGTTCTTTGGGTAATTTTTAGACTATATGACTGGAAAATGTTCATAACTTTGTGAATTCTAATTTTTGGTTGGGGGAAAGAGGGCTTTCTTAGGAGAGAGATCTAAGGGGAAGGGTGTTCCCCTCCCTTTGAGAAATTTTTGCTAATTTAAGGGTACTAATATGCAAAATGGTGCGGTCTTTGGGTTATTTTTTGACTGATATATATGGCTGGAAAATGTTCATAATTTTGTGAATTCTAATTTTTGGTTGGGGGAAGGAGGGCGGTCCTAGAGGAGAGGTCTAAAGGGAGGGGTGTTCCCCTCTCCTGTGAGAAATTTTGGTTACTTTAAGGTTGATTAGATGCAAAATGGTGCGGTCTTCGGGACAGTTTTGACTGATATATGGCTGGGAAATGTTCATAACATCGTGAATTCTAATTTTTGGTTGGGTAAAAGAGGGCTGTTCTAGGGGATAGGTCTAAGGGAAGGGGTCTTTTGAGAAATTTTGGTTACTTGAAGGTCACTTAGATGCAAAAATGGTGTTGTCTTTGGGATATTTTTGGACCCGATTATATGGCTTCAAAACATTCTTAACATATTTGGTTAGGTGAAAGAGGAGCCCTTTTTTGTCTAAGGGTATGTATCAACAAACCTCCTGAAGTCCCCTTTTGGACAGTCACATTACTGTCTTCTAGTCGGGGAAAGTTTTACGCAAAAAATACGTGCGTGGAGTCCATGAAATATTCTCGAACTATTAAGAAAATTTGCCTTGCTTCATTTGTGCATTATAAAATCGTATCTAAAGGCTGGTAGAAACCGGAATATGGCCTATTGGAAGCTCTGGATATATGGATCAGATATAGGCCTACCCCGCCCTCCTCTTTTCTTCTCCTTTCCGTCTTCTTTTCCTACTCTTTTTCTCTTTTCCTGCAAATTACAGGGGGGTAGGCTTCCCTTCCCCCGAGTGGTACCGCCCCTGACCATGACATAGATGTAACGTATATACAGGCATATATTTTTTTATTTGGAAGAATGTAGCAAACGTAACTGAGAGATACGAGCAACTGGACCTGTTCACATTAATGGGAATAACGATTCGGCCTGTAGATTTGACTTAAAAGGACTGCTAGTATAGCTTGACGAGATAATCGACGAAATGACTCGTTTTGAACTTCCAACAGATGATTAATCCGTTAACTTGATTAACATGTACGTACATACTATCATAGATGTTACTTATCTGACCCAACTTCCATTGTATGAAATCGTGAACCTAATATGTGATTTCGAGACACAGACGGCAGTTTCCCTTGACAAGCTAAATCCACTGGACCAAGATGTGCACAAGTGTACTGGGCAATTTTTTTTTCTCAGTACACGCAAAATAGCATAACACAACCTCTGAAAATTTTTTTGGGGGGGGGCTTGAGCGAACTTTGGGGGGGGGCTTGGGCCCCCCCACCCCCCCCCCCCTAAAACCGCGCCTGACTGGTTAGTGTACAAATCGATGAAACTTAGACATTTAGGGGTAGATGTAACATGCTAAATTTCCAAATAGGACAATAGGTCCATTTGGGACAAATTTGGTATCATTGAAAGGACAATAGTGTGCAAAATATGACAAGAAATAAAAAGTCCAACAACCCCAATCCTTTGAAAAATAATGGAGAAAAAAAATCATAAAGTACATGAAAATGACTTAATCGGCAGAAATTTGCATACAAAGCAAATATATTGTGCTATCTCTATGCAAAATAAGTCAAATTTGTATCATGACGAAAGAATATGTAGCAGAAAATAATTTGCAAAGAAACGAAATGACACCCTGGTTACCTCCAAAAACGACACAAAAATAATAATACAGAAAAAAGCAAAAAACACCCAAGAAATGACAGCAATTGCATAAAAATTTAAGGTTAATTGGCAAAAATTACAGTATTCCCAATTAACATATTCGAATATTTCAATTGGTAATCGGGTCTAAATTAACGATAATCTAAACTGACTGAAGACATGCCGCAAATGCATTACAATTTAGTAAACCTTAGTTAGACTGGAATGGCAGAAAAGGGCTTGAAGAACACTTTTTCTTGAAACCGCTATGTCACGCAGTTTATCTTGACTTTGACCTTACGATGATCGTTTCCATACTAAACTCAGATTGTGTTTATTATCGACAGAAGCAATATAAAGAACTAGATTTTAACTTTTTTTCTTGTTTCTGTTTTAATCCTTGGAGGCATTTGTACGGTAACCATGGTTTGCGAGTTAAAACGAGTGCACTTGAAGGTGTAGATACCAGCGCTAATTTGTAAGTAGTATAATACAAACTTTGTTGAATTAAAAAATCACCTCAAACTATTGCATATTTTATGTGATTTTAACACAGCTATGCTAATCACACACAGTGTGTTCATTACGTTCTCTCGCCTGTATTTTTCAGATTTTTGAGTTGTGAAAGCCTCGAGGAAGTTCAAAAGACAAACGTAACACTGTAAGTTTACTCAATGACATCAAATGCGGTACTTACATGATAAATAAGTATCAATATTTCAAACCAGGGTATTGAAATACATGGTGTATTTTTGGCCTATATATCGGGGAATATTTTCAACCCAACTATACATTCGTAAGTGGTCGGGTTCAAAGAGGTAAGATAAACACTTTAAACACGTTTCCGCCCTACGTGGCCAATCTTACTCAATCCGTCCTTTAAGTTGGCGATTTGACGGCTTGTTGGACTAGTGTCATGCTATCACATGTGTACTTGTAGTATATGTGTACTTCCGGTGCATTCATTCCAACAGAACTTTACAGAGCCTAGTCAGTGACACAAGCTTAAAAAATCGTTTACTCTTCATAAAATCCCCACACAATAGATGTAAACAGGGTTGGTTGGGCATTTTATGCTGTGGGTAATGGGAAAGATAATCGCGTACTGAACTGTGACAGTCACTTCTGGCAAAAGAGGATGGGCGTACATCCCGGGGGGATATATCCCCCCAACATTTCACTTGGGGGGATGGCCCATGTAATCATCCCCCCCCCCCCCATGTTACAGTCCACAGCTACGTGTATTCTGGAAAGTACATTTTATTCTTCATTTTCGTAAGAAATTCTCCAATCTCAAATCTCAAACCTTTGTGTAATTCTGATTATCAATATCTTTCGATAGCAGCTTTCGGAGAAGCATAGCAGCCAAAAGTTGAAAGGTTACGCATTAACAGGTAACAGACTGGCTTATGGCAGTGTCGTGTAGGTTTGTTGGACTATTAAAAGTGTCTCAATGCAGAGCCTGAATGCAGGTTTTGTCATGCAAATCTTATTCAATGAAAAATTTCGACGCGCTTCTCCCGCATTCGTCACGGTTTGCACACCATGTCATGATCACTATTAAGGAAATAATACATGAAACTATTCCTATCAAAACATTTTCCGAAAAACAGAGATACATCTCCAAACGGCTGGGGGACCTAGCATCAATATGGGATCTTTCAGTCTTATATGTAGAATGATGTGGAAGGTTGAAAGTACGTATCTGCCGTTATTCATTTTTCACATATTTTTACCGAGCGCTTCGCGCGCAACCATTATCGGCATACTGTACATGGTGATTGTGAATACACCTACGGCGAAAACAGCATTCTGAAACTCGCTTATTAGTCCTTCACCCCTTTTGCTTCACCTATCAGGGAGGTCTAATATCACCTTCCTACCTACACCTATGCTCTCCCTCCCTCTCATTCTCCATTGCTGGAAGCTGTTCACCTGGATTTTCGTTCAAAATTAGTAAAAATACAATAGTTGTAAAGTGTTTGGCGTCATACTCTATATTATCGTTTTCATGTTAGTTAGTACGCATTACGTCATTACTACCATTTAATATGATTACTGCAGAGCTTCCAGAAGGTCCTACACATGTATCTGCTAGCCTTAGGTACCCTTTCATAACGCACAATGAAGGAAAGGAAATATTTCGTAATAGTGAATAGTCCAAGAGTGTTTCTGTGGACTCCTCCCACACATTTTTGTGTTAACACTTTCCCCAAATAGAAAGCAGTGAAATAGACAAAAGAGAGGAGTCTCCAGGCTCTTAATAGACAACATGTTCTCCTCTTTTACCTTACCAAAATTACCATTCAATTATGATTTTCCAGACATATATGATCATTTCTCAAAACATCCCAAAGATAGCACCATTTTTCATCTAAAAGACCTTAAATTAACCAAAAATTCTTAAAGGGGAAGGGGTTCCCCTTTTCTAGGCTGGCACCTTTATGTAGTGACAAGCAAAAGATCAAAACTGCTGTACACAAAAACAGGGACGCATCAAAAATAAAGGTGCAATTCACGCAGACTTGGAGAACTGAGGTATTATTACGTCATTATCTGTGGTGCCCCCAATCACAAAAACCTGGCTGCGCGCACTGATTTCAAGTCCACTTGAAATGATCTCCGAATTCATAATACAGTTTTCTAGGATGACCCTATCAGTTGATCCCTGCCTTTATAAGCTTAAGAGGACATTGTTGCTCTTGTATAATTTCAATCCAGTGCAGCTTATCAATGAGTTTTGTGCTAAAAATAGTATTTCTTAAATGTACAAATATACCAATACCCAAGAACATTACCTCTGAAATTAACCCTGAATTTTACCCTGGCACTCCTGAGACATTAAAGCCCAGGAGCTTGAAAGGGGCTTCGCCCCCTGGACCCTCACCAGGACTTTGCCCTTGGACCCCACTGTCATGGGCTTCGCGCTCGCCGTACACGCTTTGCGTGCACATTTTCTAGATTTGCGATGGTTCACCCCATGCCCCCCAAAATTGAAAAGTAATCTACGCCCCTGCAAAAGAGGGAGATAAAATTCATATCAATGTCACCTACCTTGGCTAACTTCTGCCCATAGAGGTCAGTACAGGGCAGTGTGCGAAAAATGCGCTAACTTTTTACGTTTCAGCCATTATATTGAGCGATTTTTGAATCACCGAGTAAAGTATTAAGTCAACCAGTCTCTTCTTTGGCATAAGCCCATGCACTCTTTATCTTGTATGCCCGGTTTTATAATGGGATGCTTACAGATCTGTATGTCATGTTGTGAAGCACACACGTAGTGACCTGTAACAATGCATTTCGGGTTAATCTTGTTACAGTGTTAGACTTTTGTCCGCGTTCAAGCTTGGTTGGGCTTGTTAATATCTTTAGAGATTGTTCAGTCTTAGGAAATGACAACAGTTATAACACAAACAAACTTTTATATAAAACGACGTTTGGATAGAAGTTGTTCATGGTAGTTGTTGCACATATTTTTCCACTCAAAAATCTCCAACATGCCCACGAAACTGGAAGTATTTACAACAAGTTGTACATATGGACAAATACGGGCATCATGAAACTATGAAAAAAACAGTGTGAAGATCACAGAGATATTTTCCATCGGACGAAAGATTTCTTTCACTGTGATCATGACGGAAGGATTCTCATTCTACAATTTTATTTGAGGTGTCTGTTTCAATAAAAGATGACATTTTTCATTTTAGTGATGTCTTAATTGTCATCTCGAATTGAGGCAATTACCCGGGGGTGCCGCTAATGGGTCATATAGGTGTTGTCCCTCAGCACAGAAAATTTACATTCCCGTTTCGGTACAAAGATATACAGTTTACAAGAGCAATGCCACCACAAAATTTTGGCAGCCAACATTTCTAGTAGACCCCCTTTTTTGGGAAATCCTCGAGGTGCCACCGAAATACCACTAGTCCCCACAAGGAAAATACACTTCTAATCGTACATGTACGCATAGGCGGCGGAAGCGGGGGGGGGGGGAACAGGGGGACACGTTCCCCTTAAATTTTTCAGTGGGGGGATGGACCCCTAGAAAACATTGTAGGGGAAAATGGGCGATTAAACCAAATTGAAATTAACACCAAACACGTATAACCATTATTAATTATGTACGAAAATTAATAACATGAATGACAGTCCTCCTTAGCAACCTCATATTGCCTTTTGACGATTGGACTGAGACATTTGACCTTTACGGAGTTCCTAATAAACTTTACCATCATCAGAATCCGCGAACCAACTGAGCTGAGCCGCGCTACTCTTCCAAATTTCAATTGTATCGGACCCAATTAAATGTAATATCATGAAAGAACAAGGTCTCCGAGACTCCGGCTTTGAGGAAATAAGTAAATACCCAGAGCTCAACGCCGCTGGCCTTCAGTCAGAACTTGCAGTCTGCCGGAAGAAATGGTCAGTAACTATAGTTTACAAGAATGCATCAAAGCCCTGTGTGAAGCTCCACAAGAAGTAATAGCACTCCTACCAAACGTATGTTCTGTAGTTACGCTACTTTTTGTCCCGCGACCGGTTTAATCATGGAAGTACTAATACTTTTTCCAAAAGTCCCCTCGACACTCTGGCGAAGAGCCAAGGGGCGAAACCAAACAATACTCCCGAAGGAGTTCTGCTCCCTTATGGAGCTACGTCCCAAATGGACAATACGTCCTCTAGAGGACAAACATGTGTGGTCCTGCTCATGGAAGTACTACTTCCATGGTTCAATCTGCTCAATATGAAACTGGTCATTCAGCACGGTTCGAAAACGGAAGACATGGTTACGTTCTACCATGACACAAGTGCAACTTAATGCAGTAGCACTTACTCATGTTCATCAGTCCACTCTAGATCAACTAGATACTCATGAGTTGTGCGCTAAGTTCGTCAACAAAAAGGAAACACGAGTCAATATTTTTGGCAAGTACAAGCAATGACTGTAATCCTTATGTCTTTCCACTGACTCCAAAATGACTTTAAGCAACAATATGGTCCTGATGGGTAGGAGAGTTAGGTTTAGGTAAGTTGAGAGTAAATACTTCCCAAGTTTAATCAGTTTGAACAGGTCTAAAACAGGCCCGTAGCTAGACAAGGTGCTGAAGGGGGGCGAAAAACCTCCAGAGGGGGCGAAACATACTAAAATGCATTACGGCAATGCTAAATTTTGATCTTCTAGGAGGGGGAGAAAAATTTTGACTACGGGCCTGGTCTAAATGGTCTATACCACACGGCTGTCAACTCTCACGCATCTGAGTCACGCATTTCGGCGCAATCCCACGCTCTCACGATAAATCATCAGTTTCTCACGCAATGTCTCAATATGGTGTAAAAAAGTTCCACTTATAACGCAAATGATGTGTCAGGTGTAGGTAAAACGCCAGCTATCACGCTACCTGACTTCCTTCTCCAACTGATCATAGTCTGCAGTAAGCTGACATTGTAGACATTGCTAATAAATAGTAACATTACCATAGTCCCTGGAACGAATTATTCCCTCATTTATAATGATTTTCATTGGGTTTCGTTCCACCTCCATTATCAGGACATATTTATATTCGATTTTAGGCTGGCAGCAATAGGGCTATATACCAATTTTTCGTAGGCCTATTTATAACGTGAACAAAATGTCTCCTTAAAAATTTCCAAGAATATGAAACATCTGAACACTGGTAATTGTGGGCGTGCAGTGATGAGGCACGGGAAGTGTCATTTCCCTCAATCAAGGGTTATTTTAGGCAAAAAGTCTCCCTAGTGGGACGCTTCGCGCGAACTGATGGTCGCGCTCCACGTCAGTAGTTCCCAGCGAACCTCACTCTCACCAGTCTAATGAATCTCACTCTCACCAAGTCACTTAAAGTTGACAGCCCTGTAATAATACCATAAAAAAAGTTTTGTTTGTCTTTCCTTGATTCCATTTCTCATTAGAATGAATAAAATAATCCCACCATGGTATTAATCTTTCATAGTTACCCTTCGTAGGGCTCAGTGGTGTAGGGGGTGGGTGGTTGAGCAAGATGCGAACAAAAATAACATAATTTCTCGACTAACTATTCCACTTCCAAAGATAAACGAAAAATTAACATCAGGTCGCATGTATAAGGACATTAAATACACCCCTCCTAGGACGATGACCACATAATTTGCCGCATTTTTTAAATACTTAATCAGATTTTGGTTCACTCGTCCCCCCCCCCCCTAAATATTAATGCTTCCGCCGCCACTGCACGTACGATTGAGAAATCAGTAGGCCATAATGAAATGAATGTGTTAAAGACGTTTTCAGCGGCAATATCTCGCTTGTTTGCATCTTTGACCTCAAAGGACACTGTCCTTACACTTAACAAGGGCAACTTTCACATAGAAGTGAGTGATTTGCAGCACTAGATTTACGCCACTCTCAGGAAAATCTGCAGTCTTTGAGTACTACACTATTTGTGTAACCGAAGAACTTAAACAACAACCTAAGTTATAGAGCCTTTAGAGTGCTTTCACACTTCATCTCAAACAGGGGGTCAGATCCGGATCTGATCCCCCGCTCGAGATCAACTTTGTAGTGTGAAAGCTCTTGCACTCAAGATCAGATCTCACGATTTTAATCCACCCACGGGGGCAGATCGGATCTCGAGTGGAGGATCAAAAACCGTGTGTGAAACCTCGGTGAATCAAGGTGACCCCAGATCAAGCTGACCTATGACGCAACTCCTTTTCAATCCCGAGAAATACAGGCTATAGGCTTAAACACAGCTGAGGGCAATGTACAGCCAATACTGGTAGCCAACAGTTAACGTGTACCGTACACATATTACTTCTAGGCCTACACAGTCCAACGTTAGTTATAACTGTTGAGAAACCGGTCTACCTTTCCAAATAGCCATAGGATTTTTTCTCGGCGTTGTTAAAAGATTCTCGTCATTTTGCATTGGTGATCTTAAAGTACATGGTGCAAGCAGTATGACAACTTGCTTATCGCGAATACCGGCGAAGATTAGCAAGTCATCGTCTTCTAATGTCAAGCGAATATTCCTCATCATAAGTTCTCCAACCATTTGTTGACCGCTTCGAATTATCAAAAAGAAGTGAGCCCACGTTACCATCACAAATCGCAAGCCAACGAAGGAGATTTTCGATATTTAATTTCATTATTAATATTCGGCAAGCACTGTGACGTTCATGGAAGTAGTAAGAATTCGTGCCCTTATCCTGCACTGTGCACTGCAGTACTGTGAAACTGTGCATGTATGCATAGTATGTACGTAGTCTGTGCTGGTATAAGGGTGAATGCACATCTTTTGAGCAGTATATCATCGGGGTGTTTTTTTTTTTACGTTAGTAACTTCCTGTTTGTTTGATCGCTTGATCCGGGCATGATTCACTGCGGGGGATCAAGTGTGGAGGTAAAACCTTCGATGTCGATGGCATAGCCGGATTTACCTTAAGGGGGCCCGTAACCTAGACAAGTGAAGGGGGGCCCTTTGAGTCTCATTTTGATTACGTTACACTAAGTGACACTATCTAAGTGTGGCGTCACCACCATTGGCGTCCCCTTACGCAGAAAGTTTTGGCTAGAGTCCCGATGCCGGCAAGTTGCCTCAAATGCCACTTCCCATGCCTGTCGATTTGTATAAGACTATTCTACCTTTCAATATTTAGATATTTCTATCCTCTCAGAAGAGACGCAATTCAGACACATTTTATTCCGTCAAGTAATTGTGAAGGGAGAAGTAGAACTTAATGTCATATAACTTCTGCTTTTCGGTTTCATTTTTGCTATGAGTTAAATATGAAATCGAAGCTAATATGTGCACATATCATTGGCGTAGAAATCCATACATTTGGTTTTGAAAGTATCAATTCATTTTAATTGCATCAAGAGGGCCAATTTGGAGGTAGTACAATAATCGTTTCATCAATAACCACATACAGAAGTGCTCTTGAGCAAGTTGGATATTCTACTGGTAGCCAAACCATGATGAATCCTTATCAAGAAATCGATAACGAGAATCTAATCTTCCCGGGTAGAACCATTACGTGTAGTCATGTCAATACAAAAAAATTTTTAACTATTAACAGTAAACAAAAACATTCACGATGCCGTCTCAGAGCTAATTCTTACAGAAAGTATGAACTGGGAGAAGTATAGTGCTCACTGAATAAAAGCGCGAGAAGCGCGCCGAAATGGCATTTTTAGAAATTTGTAGAGACATAGGTAATAGAAAAATACCATAAAGGACGGAGCGTTTGCCTTCCCCAAGCTGCGTCTCTTGTCAAAAATGGAACTTTCCGTGACTTACAAATTAGCCTTCATCTATATTCTTTATTTGAGAATCTCGGATACTAATGCCGATCGCTGTGATAAAAGTTACTTTGAATATTTCGAGGGAGGGGGCACTAGACTCACATACTGTTCAAAATGGCAAAGACGGAAATTATGGGTCCTCCCATGCATGTCGTCTGTTAATGGCCCACTTAACTATTTTAAAGTGTCAAGTGACTAGCAATTGAACTAAAGATCATGTGCATTTCAATTTCAATTCAGCGATTGGAATCCAGAACTCCTCACACAATCACCCCATTCCTCCTCGGTTGACCCCAAGGTTTCTGTGCCCTACCTGAGAAGTACTGATATAACCGAAGGACCACCATAGGTTAGTGCGAAGTGCTTAGCATATAGTCTTCTAAATATTTTATCAATGAGGCCTAAAAATAACGCGATTATATGCTGTTCATAAAAATCATGTCAATAATACAACGAATATGAATAAGTACAAAGGAACCTCTAGAACATGCATATATAACCACATTTCAGTAGTAACCCTACGGCCATGCGCTATAACTCACATGACATGCCTCATATCAGATTCGTTGGTACATCAGTAATTTAAACTTGACGAAATTTCCTACCAGGTAATGTTTATACATTAGAAAATCAACAGTAGTGATGTAGAGTCTATATTTTGGTAGGGAGACAGCCCAGGTAGCAAACCTATATGGGCCCCTTATTGGTTTAACCTGGGCATCTGGGGCATGGGCCATCCCATATATATTCCATATGGGGCCCATATGAGTTGGCCCATACTGTACTGCACATGGGTTGGCCCATATGGGTATCAAATGGATACCACAAGGGGAAAATCTGGGGCGCTTCATGTGGGAATCTTGTGGGCTTTGACCATATGGATACCATATGGGATAACCCTGGGCCACTGCATATGGGAATGAGGTGGGTTGGCCTATATGGGTACCACATGGGAAGACACTGGGCCACTGCATGTGGGCACTTACTGGGCTAGTCTTTATGGGTCCCCTATGGGAAAAAGCTGGGGTTACTGCATGAAGGCATCATCGGGACTGGCCTATATGGGTACCATGTGGGAGGTAGCTGGACCAATGCATATGGGCTTTTAATGGGCTGGCCTGTATGGGTACCATATGGGATTACACTGTGTCAACGCATATGGGCATTCAGTGGGCTGACCTATATGGGTCCCTTGAGGAAAAAAGCTGGGTTACTGCACGTAAGCATTATCTGGGCTGACCGATATAGGTACCATATGGGAACAAGCTGGGCCAATGCACATGGGCATTTACTGGGCTGGCATATATGGATACCATATGGGAAAACACTGGGCCACTGCAAATGGGCATTTACTGGGCTGGCCTATATGGGTACCATATGGGAAAAACCTGGTATGCTGAACGTGGGTATTCACCGGACTTGCCCATAGGGGTCCCATATGGGAAATTACTGGGTCATGTACTGTACATATAAGTGTTTACTGGGCTGGCTTATCATGTGACAAAAACTGCTATTGTATGTTACATGCATTTTCAAGGGGGTGTGAGAGTCGGTAGGCAGGATCCTCAGGAGGATTTCCACCCTCAACATGAAACATCATCCCGTAGCGTACTTTGGTTTAAGGTGTCAAGGGAAATGGTTTTGTGCCCCTTACTAGTAAGTTGCAAGCAAAGTATCATCCTTTGTGAACCAGATATGCGTCCCCCTCCGGTAGCCCGGTTGCCTAGCTGGGGTTCGCCTCTCAGAGCGTAGAGTTACGTCACTGTCACTGCGTATGATTTCAGGGCCGTAACCTGAGCAAAATCTCTAGGGGGCAGTTCCAACAGAGCGCCACCATCACTTAGCACGTGGTGTATGTACGATTTGGAAATCTCAGGGGGCAGTCCCCCCCTGTCCCCCCTCAGGCTACGGCCCTGGCTTTCAAATTAAAGAAGAAAACGTTGGCACTTGTATGAACATCCAATCGTTTCTCTTGATCCTGATAAATTTTTACCACTGTAGTTTACCTTATTATTGCAAATTCTGGTAAACCAATTTTTACTCTGCAAGTTAACTTTGTATTAATATAAAGATTATTTGGGAAGTTTCAGGTCTACTTGACAATTGCCCTTTAGCTAGCTGATATCCACGCACGCACATATGTGCAATTTTGCCGCCTTCTTCAAATCTAATATTTTGGGCGCGCATTATGAATTACACGTACGTATATCCTGTACTGCCCTTTTTTATCCAATCAAAGTAGGCCTATCGATTACTATCGATTATTCATGATCGAGATGCAACACAGTTTTGATTTTTTTGCGATCTAGCACACTCAATTACCTTGCAAACCCTTCAGAATCGCTAAAAGAGTAAACCTCAAACTTTTTCTGATTTTAAAACAAATTTCTTGAAATGAAACGTCGGTTTTACTGTGTTTTGCCATAAATAATAATTAGGCCGTAATGTTGCTGTAGGTGGATCGATCGATCGCACAACTGCTCAGAGGTTTCCTTAGAGCAGGATATAATCCTATGGAGGTATCAGATAATACGTGTATGTCGTCGTACGTAAGAATATGCAACAGCTTAGATACGTATCGTGCATATTGATAGTACGTACGTACCGCGTACCACGTACGTACCACGTACGTGTAACGTACCGACCTCGCAGACTGCAGGAATGCAAGGATACTAACATCTCGACCTCTGGTCCTAGGTTTCAAACAAATTCTGATCCTCATTTATAACAGGTAAGTTACCAGCTATGATTTTAACAAAAGATGTTATAATGAGCCGTGGGCAAATTTATCGGTGAGGGTTTTATGTGAAACAGTTCATTGGCATCAGGCCCGCCGGGTAACGGTTAGGCGAAGCTAGGCCTAGCCTAAGCCTAAAGGCTATAGGCTAGTATTAGGCCTAGGCCTAGGCTATATACTATAGTCTGTGTTACTATTACTGCGAATCAGGCTATGCAGAGCGTATAATAAAAAGCTAGCCTACTCGGTCGCTCTCAGCGCGAGTGTTATTCACTCTTTGTGTTAGGCCTGTAGTGTAGGCTAGCAGACGATGAAATTATAAACTTGAACTTGGCTACAATCGTCGTCCAAAACGATGTGACAAAACAAGTATCACCGTCTCACTATTTGCTCACCACCACCTAGGCTAGGCCTAAGTCAGAAGTTAGGCCTAGCCTAGGCTAGTCCTCAGAAAAGGAATTTAAATGTTCGCCAACTCTAGGCCTTGAGTTTTAGATATTCCAGGTGTGCTACAACAAATCACACTCCTTAAGAAATTAAGGAGTGTGGTAGGCTAGGTGTGCTGTTTTATTTAACTGTAATAGATTTAGGCCTAGGCCTATCTAAGTTCCTATTCTTATCTAGCCTGCTAGGCCTAGCCTAGGTGTGTAAAAAATCGCACTCCTCACAGCGATTTGAGGTGAGTGGTGGTGTGCAACTCACTATACACAGTCCTTACCCTGGTTTGTCCCATGTATTTTTAAAATATTATAACATAGCCTAGGCTAGGGGCCTAGGTTATATAGGGTAAGGGGTGCTAATTACGACCTGTTGCGTATTACGACCACCTAGTCATTATTTAATTAAACTGAAAATCAGGAAAAGGATGAAGAAACATAGGCCTAAAGTAGTTATTGGAGAAGGTTACACTACCTACTTCCATGTCACAGTTTCTAATTCATCTTGATGCATTCTAGCCTAAGTGGCAAATATTTTCATGAATAAATGTGCTGTCTCAGTGATATTTTCCCAAACAAGGATTTTTATGGAATGTCATAAGAATAGACCACCATTGTTTTAAGCCCTTTGCTTGATCTAACGATATAATTGCAGACTTTCAATGCTAATCCTCTGATAAGAAAAACTGGTTTAGGTCATTTGTATCACAAAACCCCAATAAAAATTGTTCCTTTCATCTTTTGTGGGGGGAGGTCGTAATTACCAACAGGTAGCATGTGTTGCTAATTCCGACCACTAATTAATATCCAATACTAATTTGCATATTCATAAAGCTAAAAAATATTTTGTTGCCCTCTTTAAAAAGAGACTACTTTAACTTCATGTTTTATTGTTTCACAAATTTTCACACTACCTTTAATGCCATCATAGTTAATAGACACATCCCTGGTTAGGAAACTTTACGTACACCCTATACACACCACGTACAAGCCGAGTAGCTATGTTGAGACGTGCAGAAAAGTGCATCACGTGACATTGACCGTGCACACGATCGATCGAGTAGCGATATGGCTACATTGAGTGTTGTGTTGTTCAGTCATTCATGGAAATAAATTGAAGTTGATTCAAGGGTTGGAAGGGTTTCAGGAAGCTTTTGAATCAGTAAGTATTTATGAACGTTCAAATAACCGAAGAAAACCATGGTCCACAACCCCCACATTTCTTGTTTGAGTAGAATTTAACTACTGTACCGTACTCTGCAATTTTGCGTTGATGTATAGCGTTAGCTAAATACTATCACGTCTTCTTCTTTCGGATCACGGTGACACATCCAAAGGACATTACTACACCGCACATGCGTCAGGGGTGCCCTAATAAAATTGGTAATATATTGAACAGGATCTCTATGACTATCTAAACCATCAATCAAAGCAGCAGGAAGGTTATTCCAATCTTTCAGAGTACTAGGAAGAAAACTAAATTTATAACAATTAGACCGAGAGTAGAGTTGACGAAAATGGAGGTTGTGCATCCCACGAGTTTTCCGAGTTGGATGACTGAGTTTGTCCATGGGAATATTAGCCTTACCAAAAAAACCTTTCGAGAAGAGAATAAGTCTGTTTTGCTTGCGACGATCTTCTAGCGTGGGGAGATCAAGGTCCTTCAAAATAGATGTCATCGACCCTGGCTCGCGAGAAAATAAAAAAAAAAAAAAAAAGAAAATCACGTGTGAAAGTAAAAGATGGTTCACTCTCTGACGTTACCAAGTCGGTTAAGTTTAACTGTTATATTTTTAGGGAAAATACCCAATCTTGATATATACTTGATATAAGCACTAAATTCCACTCTTTAGGAAGAAAGTGAGTCGTTCTCGACTCCCGACACCTACCTCGCGGCAGTGAGATATGCATACAATACGGCGTACGAGTAGCTGCAACTTTCACTGTGCACTAGCTAATAACGCGGCGTATACGACCGTACGATCGATTGAGTTGGCTATAAGGCTACATTTAGATGAAAATCTTCCAATCTCCCTAATTTCCCACTAATCTGGCTATTTTTTACCCTGAAAAATTTAGATTTCCCTATTTTGGTCTGTTGACAATTGCGGAGGTTTTATTGGCAAAGTTGGCAGTGTATGTAGGCTACTAACTATAGCTAGTAACTCCAGCCGCAAATACCGTTCGGTGTTTGGAGGGTTTTAAGACTGAAAAGTAACAAAACCAAAAAAAAAAGTCATAATTACCGTTTGATAAATGTTCACAAGTAGTGCTACAGAAGTACTACTTTGGAGGTAGGTAGGTAGTACTTCCATAGTAACGCCTTGTGCTACGAGTACGCACGTGTAGTAGAGCTAATCAACCAGCCTTGTGCACGGTTAGCGTCATGTGACTACTGAAAATCAGGATCTCAACATAGACAGTGCAGTTCGCCGAGTTTCCCAACCAGGGATGTGTCTATTAACTATGATGCCATGTAATGATGATGTATTTTAGACACTTCCAAATCTCCACATTTCATTATAGATGCCTGTAGAAATGAAATAGGGAACAATGCATGTTGCACTGAAACCCCTTGATTATTTTCAGAAATGAATGAAAACACACCCAAACAGTCTGAAAATGATTTCAATACAGATCATTCTAATGTTCCATAGTTTTTCATTCAAAAAAATTGCAGGAAAATAAAAGTCAGATAACATATTTGTTAGGGTGGTCGTAATTAGCTACAGGGTGGTCTAAACTGAACAACAAGCGGTCGTAATTAGCAACAAAAGATGACAAATTTGAACACTGATTTTTTGCAATCATCCAACCAAATTGAAATCTGATATTCATCCTACATGTGAACAACATGTTTGGTCATAGTACTGTCATAGAAATTATAGGCTTACAATCTTTTGTCTACAAAATAAAAACAATTTTCCCTTAAGCGGTCAGAAATCCCCCCTCCCCTTTACCCTAGGCCTAACATAACAATGTTGAAGGCCAAAAGCCTCAAGTTGCCCTTTAATCCAGACCCAAATAAAGCATTTCCGAAGCCTCACACTCCCCCCAAAAAAACCAGGGAAAACCCTGACCACAATCTCAGAATTTGCTGTTGATGCCTTGTTTCTGCCTATACTGTATCTTAATTCAGCTAGCTGCTAATAATTATTGCAATCACAGTGTACTGGTGTAGCAGAGCTCTCCAAAAGAATCAGTGACGGCAAGTGCTGATAGCCTAGTCAAGGCCTGCTTATTGTGATGGTTATCGAGTTAAACTTATGGTCAATTGACCACACTTTATGGCCAACTAGGAAATTTAGCAAGAGGTATAGGGTGGGGTGGGGTATAATTTTCACTTGTCAGATTTGGTTAATACATTTGTAGTTAACCCTGGCAGGACGTGTCAAATTTTTGTATGATTTGAGATGGTGAGACCCCCCCCCTGCCCAAGATGCAAAGATCCCCCAAAATGTTTAGACTAAGGGAATAATCCCCCCCCCCCAAAAAAAAAAAATACAAAAAAGATTGCAAAAAGTTCAGCTTGCACTAAGAGGGATGGCATACATGTGCAAAATACTGCAAAAGTTTTATTCCCCTTGCAAATGTCTTTCATGATGTTTCAGAACATGAATAATTTTGCACACCGCAGGCAATCTAGGCAGTAGGCAGTGATATGAATTGGAATTCAGTAGTTTTGTTCAGAAATGCCATAATATGATCATAATTAGAGCCATTCATGAATAGCAATTTCATGATGTACCAATTGATGTAGTAACTGATTTTGTCCTTTTGTAATCATGTCATATCAACTCTGATGTGATATTTTGATACCTGATGCATAGTTACATGAAGCAATATTGAAAGAAACTTTCCTTTATTTTTGGTTTTAGGGTTCCCCCTCAGTACCAACAATCCAGTGAACATGATGACAGTCAAGATGAGAACCCACGTAGCAACTCTTTGGAAACAGTACCTGCCTTTCATAGCAATGCAACAAGCAGTGGAACAAGTTCCATCCCCAGATCACCACCTTTGGCACCGACCAGTAATACTGGCAGTAATACAGGTATATGTTCCTCTTTCTTCTCCCTTGGTCAGTCAGCAGGCCCATACACACAAGGTGTTCAATGGGTTTATTGGAAACCACCTTGAAATACAAACCATCTCTGTGAAATAAGGGTTCCATAGTTTTCTGGCCACTAGTTCTAGTATCAGATTAGTACTCTGATTATATTTTCTCTAGAAATCCCATTGGGAAGGGATCACATCTACGTTGATACTACTGTAAGCTATAGTAAATCAGGAAATAATATATCAATAAACAGTCATACATATCTAGCTTAACACTTTAATGCATGGCATACAAAGCATAACAATCGAACAGGTGGAATTCAATGACAAATTCTCAGTTGTGCTGAAGGATCACAGTGATAGCCTACTATCCATCCAGGTGGTAACTAGCCATTGCAGTCTATAGCTGTAGTGCATGTTTGCCAAGAATTTTAAGTCATTGTGACGTTTTATTAATTATCCCCCAAGGATTATAGAAAGTATTCGAAAGACTCACCAAAATACTGTTCCAAGATTGCAACTTGAGTTAGAAGAAACAAGACTGCAAGAGGGGAGGCAAGGTGGCTTTTGGGAAGCATTCAAGTTCTCTGCAGGTCAGAATTTTGTCCGGGAGCTTTTCTCTGACCTGAACGATGGAAGGGGGGGGGGTGTCCATGAAAAAGCACCCTGACTCAAAATAACAGACCATCTTTTTGATGACAAGGTCTGGGCATTTAGATGGTTGCAATAATGGCAAAGTGAATACTTAGATATGGAAGTAGAAGTAACAAGCAAATATTTAAAAACTGGTGCCTGTGAAAGGCATTGTAGAAAAGGGAATTTAAAAAAAAATATGTTGCTTACTGTTTTTATTTATCAAGGAAAGTATATTGAAAATTACAATCACAATACAAGGGTGGGTTTGTGAATTACATACAAGAAACATTTTGCAGGTAATGATGCACAATCATAAGTATACTGCCACTGAGTGAGGCTTTATTTAGGACTTGACTCAAAATATGCTAAGGTGTTACAAAAGTGTAACAAAGGGGGCAATTTGAAGATTGTTATTTTTCTGTAAAAGTCCCTTCAAATAGAAGTTCAAAGGCTTGTGCACTATGACATAGAAAGCAAAACATAAGTAACTTAACTTGAACTTTGTAAATTTAATTTTCAGTAAACCATTTCAGCCATTGCATGCGTTAGTTTTGACGTACAATTTTGAGACAAATTTTTGCAATTTTTGTTGAATTTTTCATGGATATTCCCTTTGATGGACTAATTGAGGTGATTCACATGAGCTAAACAGTGAACAGCAGAGTAATTTCAGCTGAATGCAGATGGATTAGTGAAAGGCTTTAAGAAGTGATCCAGCTTTGATAGTGATTTAATGATGGTCAAGAATAAAACTAAGATTTAACCTTGGTACATTCATTTGTTGTCAAAGAATTTGGATGTTCTTGTTCGAAGAGTCGAGGTTATTATAACATATTTACAGAGGTTACTCTTAAGTTTTTAGGTAGTGAGCAGTGGCAAAAATATTTCCCTGACGTGCTTAGGTGTGGTAGTTTTCTTGCGTGCGTTATCTTGACGGACACTTGATTAAAAAAGTTAAGTAAAAAATGTCTCTACCAAGCAGCAAGTGAGTTTTAACTTAAAAGACAAAATAATCAAATGTGAAATCTAGGTAAGGTGTGGACAAAACTTGAAAGCTTTTGAAAATTTCCCCAAAAGCAACACAGTGAATAACGCTTCATGTCCGTTTGTGCGTTTGTCAACACAAACGCACAACAAAGTCCGTCAAATCTAACGCACCCAATTACTAATGCAAATTTTGCAAAATGTTATCATGCCCTTCCCCCAAAACTGATTTTTTTCTGTTTTGCCCCTCCTATCTGTTATGGTGTCCTTCACCTTTCTTACCTACCGATGGCATTTTTGCTGTGACCTTTTTGAAGCTTAAGTCAAGCCTTGATCATGCAGTTATTGATATACTCTGAACTTGTTTGTAATTTTATTATAAAGCAAAATAATTTACTTAATTCAGCTTTTGCTGTCTTTTTTTTTTCTTTTCTTTTATTATTAGGCTTCCAAGTAACAGTTATTAAACTTCTAACATAGATGGCTCTGGAGGTAAAGGAAGTAAAGAGTAGAGTGGATCACAACACAGCACTTCTGAATGATCTCAACCTCCAGAAAGAGGGAATGTCTGTCCCAGAAGACCGTATGGATATAGACTTAGACTTTCAGTTACCAGTACAAACAGTAGAGACTCTCGAGGAGTTCGAAGAGCGATTGACCTGTGCAGAGTTTGTTAAAAAATTGGTAAAGAACATGAAATATCATCAATTAAGCAACAGCAACTTTTGCATATGATTTTGTGAGCAGCTAGGTCAATGGCGTAACCAGACTTTTTCATTTGGGGGACTAAGGGTACGTAGGGGGGCAAAGGGTTTAAGTGGTTGTGCAAGCAGTAACAACACTATCTAAGCGGAGCGCCACCATCTATTGGCACATAGCAAAATTTTAGCTCAAAAGGTCTTTCAGAATTATGTGCAGAAAATGTCAACAAAAAAAAAAAATGTTTGTGCAGTTTTTCTCTAACACATTTTGCCCAATAATTTTTACCTTCCAATTTCACTGGGGGAGGAGCATTTGATGGAGCCCCCCCCCCCCAGGTTTCGCAATGGCATGAGGTGTTCTTTGCCAAAGGGAACCGATTATGCATCTGTTGCTTGTCTCTGTGCATCTGCCATAAATGGAGTGTAAACTAACCGTCTCATAATCTAGACTGGTTAGCCATCTGCATGCTCACTTGACCATAAAACAGGCCATGCAACAGATGTGTTGTATCTCTACAGAGAAGTCTGTTTATGCTTGAGTGCATTTGTTTAAACAGAGTCTGCAGAGTAGGGAAGTAAGGAAGTCTAATTTTACACTGAATTTGTGTAACATTTCCTTTCTTTAGTTAGTGGTTAACACAATTTACATTGTCAACACAAAATCTTGCCTCAAAGCACTCTATCGGTAAGTCCAGCAGTATCAAAAGACATTTGCTGGAATGAATGCTAGCTAGCAACTAAGACCTATTCCCCCTACAACAGACCTGCCAACCAAATTTTTCCTGAAATACTTAAGAATCTTGAGTTAACATAGATGTGTCCAATATGCTATATTTCTAATGTTCGCATGCTTTATCAAAGAAAATAACTCGTAGAACCATCATCGAGGAGGACAAATGAAAGAAACACCCTAACAGTGCAATACTTTTATTAAGGCTGTGATCGTTTAGCGATTAATCGCTAAACGATCGCATGTGTAATAAACGTTTAGTACAAAGCTACCAGCGATTAATCGCAAAACCCGTTTTTCCGTAGGAAATAAAAAAACAATCTGCAGTCATTACAGAAAATTGGATGCTCCCTTTAACTTTTTGAAAAAGTGAAATACATCAAAGTTGAACTTCTATGAAGATCCGTGTTTGCCAGGTTCATAGAAACTATGTCCCCTGGACCTCAGTAACGCATTTTACATATTCATCATGTTCAAGAGCACTTTTAAAGTCTCTATGTTGATCATAGGTACTTGCGATTAATCGCTTAACGATCGCAAAACTTTGTGATTAAACGTTTAGTAATTTTACTAAACGTTCACAGCCCTAACTTTCATGGTAGAGCTCTTAATTAATAGAGAACCATGCAAATAGCACAAAGCTATCCTTTTTATACCTTGAGTGTAGAAAGTAGAAATATTGACAGAAACATCAGTTTTGATAATTAAGATTCTCTTTCGATTTTCCAGAACCAATGGTCAAGAACAAGTTCAATATTCTTAGCTGTGGGACTAAAATCTTGTAAACAATATTTATTGTACCTTAAATATTTTTTAAGATTAAATGTGCAAAAGTTCACAATTTTTCGTGGTAAAAGGTCAGGATGTGCTTTAAGTGCATTAAAGTTGGCAGCGTTTGCTGTCGGAGTTGTGAGTTGTGGGTGGTACATCATCAATCAGCTAATATTTTGAATTTTGAGGCTTGCGAGAGCGACCTTACATCACCAGTCACCTCAATTCACTGTGAGGAGTGTGATTTTTAGCACACTTAGATGAAGATGGAACTCAGATAAATGTATTAATGTTTTATATTACAGCTTACCTTCAACACTTCCTGAGGAGTGTGATTTGTAGCACACCTGGAAATTGTAAAATTCATGGCCTGCAAAAGCCACTATCATTTTCCCTCCTTAAGAACAGAGACCATTCTTGTAACTTTGATTACAAAATTCTTTTCACATTTTCTTTGCAGTTACTAAAGCTCAGTGTACTGGGAGGGAAAGATGTGCAGAGCACCGTAAAGAATTTAATGTCCAACCTCCTGGCTCCATCAGTTGCTCAACAGTACAACTTCACTGGGGCTAAAGGCAAGAAGGAGTTTCGCCAGTTGGAGCTGGCCGGTGTGATTCTACGTAAGTAGATATTCAGTGCCTACTTGAAAG
Source organism: Holothuria leucospilota (assembly GCA_029531755.1). Lineage (NCBI taxonomy): Eukaryota > Metazoa > Echinodermata > Holothuroidea > Aspidochirotida > Holothuriidae > Holothuria > Holothuria leucospilota. The sequence goes on along the minus strand of CM055961.1, from coordinate 67,169,928 downwards.
ATGAAGTGAAAGTCCTCTTTTATGGAATCCATTTTCGGCACCTGTGAACTATCTTATCCCTCCTACAGTTGTTTTTGCTGATGCATGTGTCTGTGCAGAACATGAGGAATTGGCCACGTTAAAAATGTTCACTTCAGTTTCTTCCTTGCCCAGTTACACAATTTGATGATAGGCAGACAATAACATCCCATGCATAGGCATTTAATCCAGCTCAAGAAACCCTAGCCACAACATGGAGAGAATACAGAGGGGAGTTTTGTTCACAATGCAATGTACCATGTGGAATAAAATCTCAATAAAGTGATGATAATACACCTCTTGTCGTTGGATTGGAAGTTTGATAACCTCACTTAGACAAAAAAGTGAGGTTAGAAAACTAAAATTTTTAACAGGATCAATTCAGCATGAAGTAATATTGCATATACTTTGCGTGGCTGATACGACTTGACCATGAGTTATGCATTCTCATTGAAAGAGTGTGAAAACATGGAGGGAAAAACGATAATTTCTCTCTAGGTACAATTTTCCACCCGGTTTTGGCTTTTCATACAGTTTTCAACCAATGCAAGGGGAAACTTAGGCAAACATATTGGTGTGTTCCTCCAAGAGAAAGATCATCCACATGGTATGTCTTTGCCTTGTAAGCAGAAATGAGGACCATGATTCTCTGTATCAGCTTGCACTCTGTGTTTCAGCAAGTTGTGTTGTTACTGAAAATGCAGAGTTAACCAATATTAGAACTTGAAAATGTTTAATGATGTGGTTGCAGAGCTGTAGGTGTATGTTTTTCATAAGTCAGTTAAGATGTTGGAAATTATTATAAAATGATAAATAACACCATAGCTTAACACCATAGCTTACCACCACACTAGGCACTCATCTACTTCCCTCTTAGCACTTTTGCCCTCATGAAACAAAGTCAAGCCATGCTGGGAACACTGATTTGTAATTAATCTTGCTCTATGATTTTTCAGTTTTTGCACAAGTTGATTCAAGAAATGTGACTTGCCTCACCCCCTCTATTTAAATAGTATAATTTTTCACTTAATGTTTTATTGACAGGGGCAGTGTGTATGAACCCAAGAATGCAAAAAGGACAGAAGGATGATGTCAAGCAGGCGCTGGTGTCATATTTGTTTAACGCAAGAGATTTGATGGGTGGGAGGAGAAAAAGGAGGGCAAATGGGCAGGTAGTTCCAGCCACAGAGGAGTAGCCTAATGTTTCGGCCATACCATTTTTGGTTTCGATGATAAGCGAAACCTATGCATCCTTGATGGCAGGTTTGGATTGTGTTTTTGTGATGCTTTGCTTGTTAAAATGATATCTCAAAAACAGATGTCTGACAGTTGTCAAACTTGGTAGATAGATGTTGAATATTGTGAGGGAGGAGGCTACTGTTTTTGACCGAGGTCAAAGGTCATGTGAGTTCACTTAGGGTCATACTCTGAAAAGCTTGTTAACATGCATCTCAAGGCAGGAATCTTGGATAGATTTCACACTTTATATGTAGATGCATTTTGGGAAGAAGAATTGTTTTGGTTTAGTGGAGGTTAAAGGTCATTTGGGGTCGACAGAGGTCTGAAGGGAAACTTCAAGAATTCTCAAGATTACATATCATCACAGACCTGTATTTTTCTGACACTATAGCTTTTGACTGAATGACATGGGGCATCATGGCATTATCTGAAAAAAAACAAAAGAAAAAAACTATCATTGAAACCAAAAATGCATTTTTGTATTGTGGTTCTTTATTGGAAGCTTTTTCTGCAATTCATTTAATAATATGCAAATATAGTTATTACATCAGCGATGGTTGAGCCAGAAGGTTGCATTTCATTTAATGTTCATATGCATTTTCTAGTTAATGTTCAGGATGAGTGTATTTTTGACTGTGTTAAACAATTAAGAACTCTTGTTAAACATTTTACGAAATTTAGGCCAAATAGACCTTCACCCAGCAATGACACTGCATGTGTAAGAGCTTTTTAAGATGAATGTTATACATGCTTTTATACTTTAAGCCAATATAATTTGGACTTGGTTGGCAGGAGTGTTTGTATATAGGGATAACATAAGACTTCTTTGAACCATGAGTGTCACAATATACTTCTTGACTTGTTCCTCTTGTTGCTATTTTAAGAGTTTGAATTAGACAAATCTATGTGAGAACATTGGCTGTTGAACTTTCATACCAAAGTAACAAAAGCAGGTACAGAACACCTTGCATTTACAACTATAGATAACACATGATAATTGACAATCATAAATGTCATATGTATTACTGTACCTTGCAGTTATGAAGTTTTAATTTCTCCTTTTCAAAATTAGATCAATGACATTTAGTCAAACATTTTAGAATGTTTGCACATTAATTGGATATTAATTGGACATTAGAGTATTTTCTATTGGTTGGATGTAATTCATCCATTTTAATGAATTTTTTATCAAAATGTCAATTGCAGAAAGTAGGCCTGTTTATAATCAAAATTAAGTGGTAGGATACATGCACTTGGTTGTGTATAAAACAAATAATGTTTCCATTTGTGCAATAGTATGAAAAATTTCAGTCACCTCGCTGAAAAGAAGGTTCAGTCTTGAAGTAATCTTGAAAGTATTCAATACTGTTGCTCTCATAAACATTCATTATATGTATACTTTGTAATTGACTAACACTTCCTCAATTTCAGTGGTTAAAATGTAGTCATTTTTTGATGTCTTCCGAAGTCTTAGGCCTCTATCTGTTATTAGTGATGGCCAGTTTGTGTGGGTATATGAGTGTTTGTGAACTTACCTTGTTAGCACTGTATCTCAAGAAGGAAATGTCAGATTGGAGTACCGACCGTCGTACGTAATAATTTTTACAAGTATGTCATGTGTAAAGAAAAACTATTGTTTGGTGGAGATTAGAGCTAAGTCTTGAGATTGCCAGAAGTTAGATACTTAAAAAAAAGTCAGTAACATGGTATCTCAAGAAAGGAGACCCAAATAGGTCTGCTAATTAGCATGTGAATGTGCTACATGAAGAAGAACCTTGCTTTTGGTTGAGGTCAAAGGTCTCCTGAGCTCATCATAGAACTAATACTGAAAACCTTGCTGACAACAGTAAAACTCACAGAGGCCTCATACTTTGTATGTGGCTGTACCGTAAAAGGTGGAGATCCTTATCATTTTAGTCATGAATTTTAGTCATGAATCTTGGGTACATCATGAAATGGGGCCCATATGTTAGTCCATATGGTTCCCTTTAGGACCTCATATATACCCCATGGGATTCAAATGTGGGATACTATGCACTTAAACCATGTTTTGCCCAAATTTCAGTTGCCCACATGGGCCCCAGGACTATCCCACATGGGGCATATGGGCTAGCCCAAAAGGGCCCCTTATGAATCTTGGGTGCAAAATTTAATGGGCCCCATATGGGTGAACACATGTGGGACCCATATGCTGGCCCATATTGTGCCCTTAAGGGTCCCTTATGGGAATGTTACCTGGGATGATGCTCTACAAGTCAGAAGCACCTTTGTTCTTCTGATCTACCAGTAGGACTCAAGAAAAATTCACCAAGACCTGAAGATAAGCAAGATAAAAAAAAAAAAAACTTCCTAAAAAATAGGCATTCTTGGTGATGTATTTAGTTTACATTTAGCACCAAATGTGGCAACATATTTTGCATCTAGCCTACCTTATATGAGCAAAAATTTTCCAAAGGGGTGGGGGACACCCCCTCCCCCAGGACAGCGATCAGTCACATCAGCCAGGTCCGAGGAAAGCACCCGGACAAAATTTGGACCTGTGGAGAACACTATTATTAGGAAGCAGATCACTAATTGGGGGGAATCTTGGTGCTCTTGCCCCCCCCGCCCGACAAAAAATCTGGCTACGCCACTGCCCGTAACCTATAAGTTACCTCGATTACTGGGTTAATCCGGCTATGGTCGAGGATAGGATCTGATCGCCCTCTCGAGATCAGCTCTCAAGTGTGAAAGCGGTCTAACTTCTGAACGTGCACGTTTAGTTGAAACGTGTTACCTTGTTCAATACACTCCATGAACAGACTGATCATCGAATTGCCAGGAGCATTGTATGGAAAACTAAAGCTGATGTGGGTTGGTAAAATAATAATCCACGCTTAGACAATAGAAAAGTGTAGGTTGAAAATTAATATCTTTCCCGACTTCAATCCAGCATGCTTCCTATTCTTGAAGTTTCATGAAAACTTTAAAGGGAGGGGTCGTTACAATATTTTCGAATGCACTACTACCTAAGGGAAATTTGCTGTCGCCCCAACTCTACTTGGAGACATCAGCTAACTCCACAAGTGATAGTCCTTTTTTTCGCACATCTTCCATGACATTTCAGGGGCTACATATTCCATATGAAAGGTCAATAAGGAAAGTTTTCTACAGAAAAGAACCATATATGCGAACTTGAGTACAAGGGTGTACTACTTCAAGGTCTGAATACATTTTGCCCTTTACACGTGTGGATTTAGTAGATGTTCAGTTCATCTAATGCTGCAAATGAACGTCATAGAAATATGAAGAATGCACTTTTTTGTAGAATGTTTTATTGATATTACTTAAATGAAAATCCTTTTAGAATTTTTTTTTTTCAATTGCTTTAACAGAAAGTGTGTTACCCCATCTTACGTCCCAATGATAAAGGTAGATTCAGGACCAGTGCAAGTGGCAATTGAACGTTCTGGCTTCCACTGCAAGCAAGAGACACCTTTTACTAAGCCTGAATGTGCACCATGCCCTCGAGGCACTTTCAGTAATGGAGCTGGTGGTTGCATCCCTTGTCCACCAGGTACACATGTAATTAATAACAGAGTTAATTGTCTTAACTAGTTGTCATTTTAGATTTTGGATTTAACTTAAGCTACTAAGGATCACACAAGTGTATACTTCTTTTTATTCCATGACGGGGGAAAGGAATCAATGGCGTTTATGTAAGGAGTTGTGTATTTGTGACGCTGAGCTTGTAAACACGATACCACAAGCTAGAAAAGACGAATACTTTTGATACATAGTCAATAGATTTGTCATAATGAAGATAAGATTTTTCTGTTAATAGTAGGGGTCAAAAGTCATTTCAGCCGCAATATGTCGAAGACTTTAACCTTGTAAGCACTACAACTTTTAGATAGATACTTGTCGTGTTTTTTATGTAGAAAGATTCCACGAAATAAATGTCGTGCTGTGTGTATGTGACACTGCGTTTACGGTATCTCACGACCGGTTAACATTCAGGCACCTCATACTTACCACGTAATCACCTCATATTTATTACAATACCCTTTTGCTTTTGGCGGAGGTCAAGGGTAATTTGGGGTAATAAGAAAGGTAAAAATCTAGTGAATATGATCTCATGAATGGGTTATCTTCATGAATCTCGTACTTGCCATGTGCTTGTCAAGTCTGCAGCTTTGGTAAAGGTCAAAAATCATTTCAGGTAAGTGGATCTAAATGCAAAAACCTCAAATAGGACAACCTTGCGGGATCATATACTTCGTATGTAGATGCTTCACATTTAGTTCAAGAACTGCATTTATTTTAGTGGAGGTCAAAGGTCATCTGAGGTCCAAAGAGGTCAAAGTGTGAAAACCTCGTTAACAGGATATTTCAAAATCTTGGATGAATCACATTCTTGACCGAAAAGTGGCTAAAGTTACACACTGTTACAAAACCGATTACTGTTGCTGGAACTGAAAGGTCATTAGAGGTCACTTGACGCCACCTGTTAACATTATGTCTCAGGGGTAAAGTTTTGATATCCCATTCTGTGATTCATGGTTTGTAAAAGAGATGATCATTACCAATGGACCTGAAGCATTCTGCACTAACCTGTACACTGCTCTACACAACGTTAGAATGAAACTTTCCACTGGGAACCTTAACTGGACAAATTATTTCTCTTTGGCAATGGATCCCTTAGCCTTTGGGTTTTCTGGTTGACACGCCTTTTGAGTTTTATGAAACAAAAGTAATTAAGAGGGTCTCTACGAAGGAAAGTTAAAGAAAACATGACCAAATTTTGATGACCAGCGATAAATGTGGTTTCGTTCGAAACGCCAGTTCACATGGGAAATCCGTGTATTGTTTGTGGATGAAAAACCCACCTTACATTGACCCGACCGGGTATCGAACCCTGGTCCTCCTGGTTGCTAAGTATCTCTTTAAATGCCACCGATCTACTCCGCCAGAGCACCGATGTTAATACCACTTTGGGGTAATACATTCTAACGTTATGGCAGCTACAAGTCATTTAATTGCCTTTGGAAAATATGTAGGTCGTTTTGAAAATTCATAATTCTTTTGTTCTGTATTTAAAATTCTCATATTTGCACATGTAAACGGTTAGGGACACCTAGCTATGGACCCTTAGACGGGGGGGGGGCGTGTTTCTTTGTTTGAAAGAGAACAGACTATATGTGCAGCAGCCGAACCTAACTAATGAATTTGTCGAAAACCATGCACCTATTCTCAACCGAAAAAAAAACAAGAATACCATTATTCTTGCAAATTCGAACCAGGGGGTGTGTAGAGATTATGTTTTGCAGAAAAATCTGGTAATGCGTAACGCGAAAACGAGCTTAGCGGGTGGGGTCCAGGGGGTTAAGCCCCCGTAAGCTCTGAGGTTTAAGCATATCTCTGGGTGAGAAATTAAGTCTCAGGATGGATATATTTTGGTTCATAATGCATCTTCAAATGCAAAGATTCCCAATAATTTTAATGTATTAGGCTATTCCTCTCGTCAAGCCGTTATAGCTTGAGGCGGTTGGGATCCACAGGCCCGCTAGTGTTTTAGCTAGGACGTTTTCTCACTGCGATATTTACTGACCCGTGGCCTGGGGGAGGGGTGTAAGGTCAGGGGTGGAATTTTAAAGGTGCCTAGATCGCAAATGGTGCAATATTTGAGTGGATTTCTGCCGTAATGAGGAACCTCAAAATTTACACCCGGGTAGAATTTCTTGTCAGATTTTCTGTGCGATATTTGTCGCCGTTTATAGGACATTGTCGCACAAATAGGGGCTGGATAAAAGACTGGACCCGTCTTAGGGTCCCTGGTGGGGGTCCAGGGGCTTCTACCCCGGAAGCTCTGAGGTTTTAGCAAAATCTCTGGGTAAAAACAAATAAGTCTCATGCAGGATAGGTATATTTTGGTTCATAATACATTATCCAATGCAAAGATTCCGGATAATTTTAATGTGTTAGGCTATTCCTCCCGTCATGCCACTATTCTTCAGGGGCTATACCTGTCGTTCAGAATTGGAACACCATGCGTCCAGGAACACTAGACGCGCCAGGCGTTCAAATACGGTAAGCGTTCAAATAGGCGTCCAGCGTTCAGAAAGGGAGAAAAGGTGTCCAGAATCTTAATACAAGAGTTCAAAATATGTTTTGAACGTCAGAATGGGTTCTGTATCTGTTTCATTTTGGTGATTAAAAGTTAAAACCCTAAGACTGAAGGGAAGGCAAGACTCGCGTGGCACCCATTCTTTTTCCCAGGATGTCTGTGGGTAAATCGGATCCTCAGGAGTTTGCAAAATGTGTTTGAAGTATAGGTAAGAGTTTAGAAAACGGGCTAAGGATACCCTTTCCATGGGTAATCAGGTGCTGCTCCCCATCGGAGCCCCGCTCGCTACGGCCCTGATTCGAACAAGTAAAAAGGCATAACGATTTCCAAAGAAGCTCTTACAAGTGCATTTCTGAATGCACGGACGGCATTATCTAACAGCACCCTCGTAGTGACACATCAATGAAGGTTTTGATTTTTGTGTGTATAATGCGTTACAATGGACAGCTTAGCACTGCGTTGACCGGTTGTTAGCTTGCAAAGAGGGTCAGCTCATTTCATCGAAATGTTGCTTTTGATAATATCTACAGACCTTATGTTGTCCATCATGTTTCACTCAGCCATTTATGTCAAGTCATATTTTGCAATATTGTTGTTGGTTTTGTTGTTGTTGTTGTTGTTGTTGTTGTTGTTCTTGTTCTTGTTGGAGCTCGTATGTGAAAAACGTTAATGCTCTTAAAAACTCTGTAATAATTCCAAATCACTTTTCGTCTACTCCCGTCCGAAAGGTGGCTTTTACGAAGACGCTATTGGTGTTGTTCCAAAAGATCCATCCGTAGTGTGCAAACAATGTCCGGTGGGGACCTACGTGAAAAAAGGAAATGCCTCTACCATAGCAGACTGTAAAGTGTTGCCCGAAGGCACTGACAAACGTCGTCACGCGGGATACAGGGCTTGTTTCTGCCTAGACGGATATCACCGTGTAAATCGATTTGGACCTTGCTTTGTTTGCAAAGAAGACGGAATCAACTGCTCTGGCCAGGAGTTCCAAACCATAAGACGGGGGTTCTTTTGGAGCTGGAACTTTAATGGTGCTAACAAAACGCTATACCAAAGTTTTATACTTAATTTAAAAAATGAAACCAGGTTTCACTTGAGTTCAAGCTCAGCAACTAATTATTCTTTGGCAATACCAAAGGCGTTAAAATGTCCTCGACTTGCAAGTTGTAATAATTCAGGAGGAAGCATTCAGGCAAGTTGTGCGCAAGGATACAGGGGATTAATGTGTAGCAAATGTTCCGAAAATTATTACTCTGTTTTAAATAACTGCATTCGTTGCCCTACTAAGGCAATCTTGTGGCTTGAAATTGCTGTACTTGTGTTTATCTGTGTTCTTGTTGTCCTTCTAGTGCTGAGAAAGTATAAAAAAGACCACAAGCTTGGCAAAAAGGATAGAACTCTAATGGATATAGTGTTCTCCAGAGGAAAAATTGTCCTAGGATTTTATCAGGTTGTAGGGGAATTTTTCATGTCTTTACATGAAATCAATTGGACAGGAAGCCTGTATGCAATAGGTGACGTTATAGCAACCATCGAGTTAAACATACTTCGGGTACTTTTCCGTCCTCAGTGTTTCCACAAAAATCTAACTGTTAATCCCAAAATTGAATTTATGGTCGGCTTGAGTTTCGTTTTTTCCACTTCGTTGATATCCGTACTGTTTTACTGGTTTCGGAAAATCCAGTTCCAGTACTTACATAAGTGTACTGCAGATGACCCTCAATTTGTTGTATACCTGAGAACTTTGAGGTCAAGGTTACTGACGTTTGTTGTTATCGTGTTGTTTATTACCTATGCACCTGTTAGCACCATTATCTTCCAGCTTCACCCTCGGACTTGTGAAAAAGTTTGCTTCGATGTCAACAAGCAGCACTGCGTTGAAATTCTCCGGTCTGACTTTGACATTGATTGCACTGATTTAGCCGTATATCACTATTTTGCTTACTTTGCTATGTTTGGGTACGTTATTGCTTTTCCTACGATTATATTGGTCCTCCTGCGAAAATATACATCAAAATCACATGGTAATAAGGGCACCAGTACACAGGTTGAGAGACAAAGCAATTTACCAAATGAAGAAACGGAGAAGGAGGCAACTCCAACTTGGGTTAATTTTCTTTCTGAAAATTATAAGTCAAAATTCTGGTATTGGGAGGTAGTAGAGTTAACACGAAAAGTGACACAAACGATGCTCGTCACACTCCTTGGATGGGAAAGCAAGATGACTGTCCTTCTAACGATTGGAATTTCTACATTGTATTTGATAGTTCACGCACGATGCATGCCCATGAAAAGTTCCTTTGAACAACGGCTGCAGGTGAGTCACAAAAGTGAAGTTTATCCATTTTGCAAACAGCTAGTTCAATATCAATATGCTCTTTTAAGCATCAAAATAAATTGTATGTAAACGTGCAAAGGATTACGCATTTATGGCTTTTAAATCATTTTACACGTAACGATTCGACCTGAAAGTAAAGCAAAGATCCTAGTCACATTAGAACTTGGCCTGCTTAGAAATCAGAGCACTCTGACCAGACCTCACAAAGGGGAGGTCGGGTGTAATAATCCTACTTATCTGTTCATTTTTTTGTTGTAAGAAACCACTACCACGTCTAGAATAACATTTAAACCCTGGCCAGTGAGGAACTGTGTTCAGTTGATTACACAACACATAAGCTACTGACATGTTCTCTCATTGGAGAGGTAAATCTTTTGTGTATGGGTATGGACAGGAAGTCTTCATTTACGTAAAGGAGGGCTGGGATGTCACCAAGAATCAATCAGCTATGTAGGTAGGGACCAAGTTTATTTGGATTACGTAACAGATACAGTTTATGGTGTCCAAATAGGGTCTGGATCTCTGAGCAGAGGAGTGCATAATGCATTTTGAATTCACACAGTGTTGGTAAAGGTGAAATGCAAAAGGAAATGTTAAACATTGACATTATTGTCTACACACTTTACTCTTACCGTTTGATACTCAAGTTAAAATGTGTTCCATAACCTTTTCATGTTTTTATTTTATTTTGACACAGATGCTATCTTTAGTAGGAATTCTTGCCAATGTTCTTGTGGTAGCGTTGGGGATACCGAAGGAGAAAGAGGATTTGTTTTCCGTCGCACTCGTTCTTCTAAACACCATGGTTTTAATCATTATTGCAGGTAAGATTTATTGGGTATGTACTGTACGCTTAGTATAAACAACAATGTTGATAAAGTGCACTCCAGAATATAGTTAAAACTCGATGTAGTTCGTTTCATTAAAATTTAAGAAGTGTATCGAAATTATAGGTATTCTGTGAATTTAGAAGAATCGCTTTCCATAGTTTTGGCCACTTTCTAAAGTATCAGTCTTTTTTTGAGAAAATTTCCCCTTACCATTAAATTCATTTTTGGCATCAATCCCAAGCGTTTTCCAATCGTTTTTTCTAAAATTGGTATTCCTCAACAATTTTTGAACAGCCGAAGCGATTCTTGGACTGCTGATAAGATTGAAACACACAGTAATATACACGGCAAGTAGTAATGTCATCAAGAAAGTCATAGCAAAGTAATAAAAAAGGCATCAAGAACGTCATTGCCCTTTGACTTTTAACTTGGTGTGAGCACGGAGTCTTTAGGTCATGCGAGTATAGATGTTGGTAACCTTCATGATAAATATGATCATTGTATATTCTATACCAATTAAAAATAGCGAGATGACAAATGTATCGTAATTAACATAGGCTAAGTAATCTGTAAATACCAATATAGGCATAGTAACGGAGTAAACTTGCAGAAACATGTCAACCTGTAAATACTTTACAATCATACCGGGTTTGACTTACTGCAAGTCAGTAACTATGCATAGAATAAATGTTACAGTATATTGTTTTTTTTTTAAATAACACTAAAAAGTGGAATGACTAGTTCTATGATGGAAGATACATGTGACAGAAGATAGTTCAAAGCTAAGAATTAGTGTATGAAAAGCCTTATTTCATACAAAGAGATCAAATGGATATAAACAAACAGTAAGCAGTGTGTAAAATATGATATTTAAGAATAGTAAAAGAATAGTTGTTCTTTCTCTTTATCCATCGAAAATGGTTAATGTTGGCGAATTGGTACTTTTTAATAAATTGTAACGATGGTTTAACTAGACTACGTAGCATGAAATATCTGGTAACAACGTTAACCCATGTATTAAATACCAATGTACATCACGATGTTCTATTGGCAGTTTGCATGCTGTGGCTTTATTTCACACTGTGAAGCAATTCCGTTTTGAAATGTAGCAAATTTGTTTTCTGTTTTTATCCATCTCTCAAGTTTGAAATTATCTTCTAATACATGTTTTAGTTAAAAATAAACGAAAATAATGTTATATCTGCCGCCGTTATATTTCTAACATTTGGTCTACCAGCATGATGGAAACAGGGGTTGTTCGCAGCCACAAAGTATCCACAGCCACAAAATTTTATATATAGTTACCCAGCAGTGGCACCACCCGGGAGTGGGGTTGGAAACATTTGTCCCTGAGTCAAAGTCATTGCTCTCATTACCCTCCAATGAGCCCCTGTACAAAAGTGTGACGTCAGCAAGAGTTTATAAGATCAATGCACACTCATAGTTTACCCCACCCCAGTTTTTTTTTTCTTTTTTATTGCGGCGCTACTTTCACCTGTAGATAATATCGGTAGTCCCAAATCAGCTCATGAACATCATTTTCGAGTTTTAAATCTTTATTTCTTCTAATCTGCGAGTGATCGAGTTAATAAATGTGGACAAAGTAAATGGGGTTAGTTTTTCGACTTCACCTATAAACGGAAAGAAAATACTCATCAACTTAGCGAGGTTAGAGGGCAATATTTAGATAATGTCTGACATGGCCGGTCTACTGGTGACAGTCAGTGAGAAGAAATTACTAATATACTGGAGATGTCAGGATTGCTTTCAGCATCATTGACGTAACTGACAAGTCCTGGCATTGGCCTTTACCGACACTGTAGCGGATCCAGAGGGGATGCCATGGGTGCACGTGCGCCCCCAAATTTCCAAGACTAAAATTTTCACATACTAAGGTGGACCATGCCCTTAATATTCTATCGCAGACATCTCACTGTTGCTCTCGTCGTCACGGCTTTGATATTGAAACTTGTACTGTACAAGTACACCATATTGAGAGCATTTTTTTTTATCTAAGTCCTTCAGATGGACGACATTCTCCCACAATAGGTGAATCTATTGCACCCCGAAACGAAAATCATGGATCCCTCCAGATGTCAAAGATGTGGCGAATACAGAAATTTGTTAAGGGGGTGACTATTGAGCTGTGTCCTGGGAATGCCGAGGGTGTAAGGGGAGGGGGGTGTCCACTCCACTTTGGAAATTTTTGTTTAATTATGTGTGCTCAGATGCGATATGCCGGGTGTAGTAATTGATGACAAATGTTTTGTCATATTTCAGGGCCTGAAATAGTACCACAAAATGGACAGATGTACGGGTTTTTTCCCCAGAAATCAGACAAAACTTCTTTTTTTTCATCTGGACATTTCTATCATACATCTCCATAAATTTGTAAGTTTCTAGATATAGCCTTATTAAGTGCCTTAAGTTGCTCTCAAGTTTCCTTTTCTTCTTTCTTTTTAAAATATAATTTAACCTCATTATATTTACAAAATTGTCCTTTTATAAATAGGTGCCACAGTTGGTTGGAGGTGACTAGTCACCCTAGTCACCCCCTGTATCCGCCCATGCAGAACCCTATAAAACAAAGTGTTAATGGAGTAAAAGGGGCCTAGTTAGTTTCGAACCCTCTTGTCACTTCACACAAATATTATTTCCATAACGACTTTCCTTTGACCCAAAAAATGAGACATAAAAGTTTAACCAGGGAGGTGTTAATTAACACCTCCCTGGTTTAACACCCCAAACAGAAATCGGTTCGGGAAAAACAGTCTCAGACCAGGCGCCTACCCAGAAATTTGCCAATGAAGAGGCGAAGCCTGTAGGCGAACTATCCAAGCGTAGCGCCACCACAGGTTGGAGCGAAGCGTACAAGAAAATTTTGCCTCCCATTTAGCTGGAAATGGCACTTCACAAACCTTGTGAGTTGCATCTAAACATTTGTTATTTTGAATTTCTAGCAATATCATAAAAATCATTAAAAATGCAAAAAATATGTTCAAGGATGGGGATGCCCCCTACCCCCCTGGCTACGCGCCTGCCGCAGACGGATGCCTAACAATCACATCACGAGAGTCATTGTATGCTCAATGCATAATTTGAAAAGCTGGAATGTTTGGTTGGAGCAATTAATTATGAAGTACAAAGCATTGAATTTCTTCCCGTTAGAAAGGTATTTTTTAAATTATAGCACCAGGCTATTTTATTTTCAATAGCCCATCATTCTATGAGAGTAATTCATGAATAAAAATTATGTTTTTCTCTTCCACAAAAAAGTAATCCCTTCAAACATGAGGCAACGAAACCCTGCAAGTCTCGGGATAATTTTCAAATATGTTAGCTTTAGTATTAAGTATTTCGTTAGGTTATCTTTAAATGGTGTTCCATGTGCACTAAGCAGACCATTGAAGTAACGATTCAACAAGTTCCATATTTTTTGGGTGGGGAGTGTGGATGGGGCTTTGGAACAATAATTACAGGTAAGTTATCCTACAGGAATTAGGCCTACATGCAACACAAGTATCTGCGATGGTAGCACTCCTAAATATTGGAGTTGTTTTATTATGATATTTTAATAGTCCAGTGGAAATCAGTCACAAGCCAAACTCTGATTATCGTTATTTACGGCCTTATTCAGTTAGAGGATTGCGAGAAGGGATCAAGAAAAAAAATCGAGAAGGCAAATACCCCGGCATGAGTCATTTATTTAGAATATACGTCTGAAACCATTTTACATTAGACATACAAAATACATTTTATACATTTAACAAACACTCATGTCTATACTGTCAGCAAGTCTTTCACTGAAATAAGAATAAGAAACCGCTAGTTTTGCCTCATTATTTGAGAGATATTTGTAGCTTTGAAACCACAAGCCATAAAAACTAAAGTTAAGCCTATTTTTCTTTTCATATAACGTTAAACTAGGTGACTAATCGCAGTATAATGACACTGTCTCTTACAAAGAATGCTCGTCGGAACTAAAGCGGACTAAAAAGTAAATTTGATTAACTGCGCCTGCTCATACAACTGCGCTGCAAACGAGTAAATGTACAAATAACAAATGAAGTGACGTGTCAAACTTTAAGTACCTAGATTTTTTCAGTTTATTACGTAGCCTCTGTGGCTACGTGTACGGAATCGTATTTCAGATCCGCACATCTTAATCATTTAGGAAGGCAAACTTCACCTAAAGAGACCATTTTTTTACATTGCGCAAAAGAAAGTAATCCATTTCACTACGCGAACTCCATTGAGCGTATGAATTAAAGGCGGAAGAATCCTGTATTCCGTTAAGTTGCCATTGACGATGTTTTACCAGGATCACTCAGCTTCCAAATGTTCAGGTGCGAAAATAATATAACTCGAAGAAATTTAAGGAATTTACAGCAATAGAGCAAAGAAATATGAGAATCTTTGCAAACTTTCGCACTGCTCATATATTTTACAAAAGTAATCACAATTAGACGTCGAACGTGGCTTGTTTGGACGAAAGATTCATGATTGGACTCCCTTATGGGCCGGACAACGAGACTTAGAAAATGGCTTCCTAAGATGTAGTGGCTTACTTGTATTTTTATAGGTCTACCTTTATAGCACGTACTGTGTAACGCACCATTGACATATATAATTAACTAGACACATCAGACAAACGCACGCTTGTTCATGACCTGCATAGACCAAAGTATGTACGGATCTACTTTCGAGACGAGTTGTTCGTTTTGAATTTTGGTTGACCATAATCCTTCATTTTCAAATCTCAAAGTTTTTCGTATTCTCATTGTCGCCCCTCGACTTAAACTGAAGGATTTTAAATGCTCAAATGACTTCTTGAAACGTACGAACGGTGGGAATCTATAAAAACAAATTACGATACCAAAATAATGCATCGAAGAGACTGTCTGATATATTGAAAAAAAATATTCGATTTGCAGCTCCGCGCATGCGGGATAGTCTGAATATTTTTAAATTGACCCAATCTCAAGTGGGAATTTTAAATGATGACCAATCGTTAAGAGGTGATTCTCTGTCACGTGCGAATACAGACGAAATTTTTTTTCAGCACTTTGAGAAAGGCATTACCAGCTATTAGTGTCACTGGACAGCTGGAGTTGCAGAAGCCGAGTCGAGTAGCGCTAATTCCAGCAGGAGCAGGCCGGGGATCCCGCCGGGAAGTTGGCAGCGGAAAGCCTGTTTGATTTAGCAACGAGGTATTTAGACGCGGGCAATTTTCGTCGGGAAACTTGAAACTTACTAGGCTATATGCTTAAAGACAGGCTGTCATCACCCCAAAGTATATTTTTAGTGTATGTATATCAAAATTCTCAGTTGGTGACTGCTCTTTAATTGACATCAAAGTTTGAAAAATGCAGAGTAGCTCACATTCCACACAAGGCAGAGAGAGTACTTTTATTACATTTTATAGCCTTGTGTGCTCACCAGGACATGGCCTTAAGTAATAAAACAGGTTTATTTTTGCACAAGGAAGAGCCTCATACAGTTATGGGAGGAGCTAGAAGATGCATAGTTGGGAGAATTGGAACTGCCTGGGATCATGAAAATTCCCCTTTAATTTTGAGATAATAAATCGGCATGCCGACGTTTATTAAATTGCCGGAAGTTACGACTTTGAGATTTGGAGGGAAAAATGGGGACCTTCCCGCCGCCGTCAATGTAAAATGAATGAATTCACGTCCACCTTTAAAACATCACAGCGGTATGTGTAAGTAGCCTACTGGGGCACAGCTAGCACTTAGATCATTAGGGTATGTACGGTGGATCAATACAGCAAGGGTGAGGAACCTCAGGCATGTTGGTTCGTTTAGCCTCCGGCCCGCGAGACCACTAATTCATCTGGCCCGCGAAGCTACTGATAAAAGTAAATTCAATTCACTTGAATAATATCTTTAATAATAATCTTTAAGTCCTCGGTACCCACTGTTTTATCATGCTTAGCTACCTGCACTTTCAGGATATTTTAAAATAACTCCATAAGTTCATGAACTCTACTGTCATGAGCTTACTTATAAAAATTAAAATGTCTCTGGCACGCGGTTAATTAATATGCCTTATGTTCCATCTCCTTTCTCCCGATTGAAAAACAACTCCCACACCTCTTTCTCGGAGAGGCTACGTGGGATTTGTCTTGCAAATTCAAATTTCTAGTTAGATTCTGCAAAACGCTGTGTGTCACAGCGTTAACGTTCCTCTCTCTTTGGTTCATTTCTCCTCCTACCAATGGATTCAGCGTTGCTTAGGCAAGTTTTCCATGTGGGTTTTTTTTTGTGCAGAATAACATGGTTGGTGGCGCTATTGCAGTTTTCCGTATGCTAGTTTAATTTTTCCGTTTGGTGTACAGGTCTCATTGGTCAATGCGTATAGTCGTAATCAATGGACCTAACTGATGTTAATTGCAAAATATTGCTCAGAACAAAATATTGCGCACAAGAATGATCATTTACGACTTCAATGCGTCATAAATATAAGTGTTCTGCCTGGTCTCCATTTTAACAGTTTCTAGGTAAAGGTTGAACACATAAAAATTGTCGGCAACAATTGCACACTGTCTAATAGTGACAACTATTGCACTAGCGAGAACCGTCCACTTACAATTCACAGAAGCACTTTCTGTACAGTTATGTGTGATTCTACCCATGCTTGTATTCGTCTGGACCTTTACATACTGAAAGGAACATTGACTAATTATCCAAAATAACGGAAGAACTCTACGGTCAACAAAGTTACATAATGGCGCAGAGACTAAGACGTACTGAAACTAGATCAGGTTAAATGACTAAATCCCTATGGGGTTTTCCTCCACGTCAGTCTACGTCATGATGTTGTCTAATACGAATTACAACAGCCGCTGATAATATGGCAGCTTTGAGTAAAACATCGAGGTTTGGAGAAAAGTGACCTGTGACAGCCTTCCGAGATGTTCTTTTAAAGGAACCCGCAAGTATGTTCCCTTCAGCTTCACGTACCATCTACGGAGAATAATTTGTGAAGTAAAAAGTAACAATTTACAATTGAATCGGGATTGCCTGGAACTTAAAATAGGCATGAGTATAGAAATAGATCGCAAGGTATATTTATTTCGTTAATACCAAAGTACTGCACGCATAGCCTAGAGGAGCCAAAACGTAAGGTGTTTCGGACATGGTTTATCTTATTGAAATTTTTAAAAAGTTGCAAAATGTGAAATTGAAAAACGCTTGCATTACTATATTAAACATATACTGCGGCTATTATGATCATGGTATTTTGTAGAACGGACGGTGCTGATTAGCATTCGTTAAATTCCTCAAAACTATTATACCGTCATAACAGGATCACACTTGTCGACGTTCAAGTTTTATTCACAGTTATGAAATACCCTGTGCAATGCCAATGTCCATTGAAACCAAGGCAAGATAAAACACGCTGACAACCCGTTTTCCTTTGTCTGAGTTGAGACTCATGGAGACTACTAAGCAGCATTTGCTAATGGCTGTCCATGTCAGTTTCATCAGGGAGGGTGTTATTAGCTGGTGATCCATCGAAAACTTTAATTTATGCTAATCCAATTAGATTGCCCTCGGAGTGGAGACTAAATCCTTTAATTGACTACTGAACTAAAGGGCATTGAATTCCTTTGTCTTATATCTAGGTCACATCATTCATACCTATAGCGACCCCAACAAAAAGGATTATTTGGAACAATGCTTTAATTTACTGTAGAACTAGTTGCCGACAGTCGAGTATGAAACACTGTTCTGACATTCAAAACGACTGTTTATTGCTAAGGAACCTAATGATGCTGACTATAAACCAATGCTCATGATTTATGCAAATGAGACAAAGAAGTATAAAACTTAACTTTGCTGACGGATTTTGACTAATTTCCGCATTCCCTCGCATGACTTAAAAGGCACACCGGTATTGAGAAAGTTATAGAAAACTAGACACGTATGTTGTAAATAGCGTCCAAACGCGTCCAAACCCTCAAATTAATTTACATCTTAAGCGACTGGCGAAGTTAAGGCATGGGACAAATGTCCTGATCTGCTCTTCGGGGTGTAGCAGACGACGTACCTCACTTGTACTTAGTTCCTAACAGCTCTTAAGCCTTTTGTATCATCAAGAACAACACAAAAAGAGATTATTGTCTGCAAGTAGTAGGGTTCAAAGAAAGAGTTTCAATGGATCTCCAGCTAATAACACCTCCCTGGTTTCCCGCTTTTGTCTAATCAGGTAGCATAACTGTTTTTGTTCTATTTTCTCTTCAAAATGCGCAAAACGACGGGAAGTATAAAGGTGCGTTCACACCAAAAACGCGCGATTTCCGCCGCGGGAAACGCGGCGTTTCCCGCAAAACAGAGGGTTCACACAGCAGCGGGAAAACGCGACGGTTCCCGCAGCGGGTTTTTGACAGTCACTTGTAAAATAGCCAACGCCGAAGATGATGTGGGACATTTGATGCCTCTTTTTGTACACGCACGGGCCAAAAATATATCAATAATTAAACAGGGAATGAAAACTATGTTTTGGTAAACAAAATTCACAAATCAACAACTGTTTAGTGACATGGGAAGGGAAGGAGACGACATGGATACTATTTGCAATGAAAAATGAGATAACACCTTAAGCATTTTTTAAAGTGTGATTCTTTTTCGTCGCACTTCAGCGTGACACAATCTTCGACAGTACTAAGATAATTGTTCTGTATACGCCTTTCTTCTCTTTGGATAACTTAAGTACAATATTTATGTCAAAGTTTAATGAAATAACCCCAATTTTATACGTCCAAGAAGCTCGATCTAACATCATCAACAATCCAAAGTTGGCATTCGTAAAAAAGGGGGGATGGTGGTGGTTTAATTGTTGCATAGGCCTATTTAACTATTCAAAGCCATTTTAAGATACTGAAATAGGCCCTACTTCATTCTAATGCTCGCAATTTTGTGAATACCACATAGCTTCTTCACGGTTTCTACCATTAGCCCCTGTATTTGCCCCTAGAATGTCATTGAATTACAGCCCATGGACCAAAAATTTAGGGTGCGACTCATTCCGTCCTGCATGAAGGAAAATTATTTGATTTTCCCTCCAAAAAAGCTACCCTGCAAAAACATACAACAAATCATCTGTACAGCGTAGGAATAGAGATATTACTTTGCACTAGCCAAACCTAACAAATCAAGATTTGTTTGGCTATTTCACTTTATATGTAATGTCTAAAAACAATTGCGTTCCTAATAAGAACAAATTTTTCCACCAAAAAATTCGGAATTTTCTTTCAGCTTCGACTCTCAAACATTTAACTCTCCAAGATCCGTCTCAGGCATCATGCTCTGCAGTCTGCACAGCACAATGAAAAATCCAAACACCTGTGTGCCAAGAACCCTATTGTATGGCGAGCTACCATTGTTCTCGGAACAAAAATCGCACGATTCCCGCTTTGAATCAATCTGAGATCGATCGATGCGGGACCCGCCGCGTTTCCCGCAAAACGCTTTTCGAAACGCGATTTTGGTGTGAACGGGTCCATAGAAATACGTACAAAGTGATTTGTTTTGCGGCTCCCGCGCCGCAAAACGCAGCAGATTTCGCTATTGGTGTGAACGCACCTTCAGAGGCTCCCCAGACTGAAAATTTCTGTCTAGTAAGTTTTCATTTAGTCCTTCCTCCAATTTAAAAAAAGAGCACCTGTCTTGTCGGAATATAGAGGGAGAGAGACGTCGGAACAACCTAGGAGATATCGGAACATAGAGGAGTACACCTCAAAGACAGTGGTACAATGTCTAGCCTGCACTGGGTCGGTTAAATTATTTCCTCGAGACACCTATAGGCGACTGACACACAGTCACTGTGAGTGGGCTAGTCATCGTTGGTCAGCCAAAGCTATATTGTTTGAATAATGAAAGTGCAGTCATCAACTGTATTTAAAACTCTAGGGCTAAGTATGTTTGGGCAATGAGTTGCTAGCAACTTCCTGGTTTTGGGGTGTCATATTTCCTTTAATGCGTAGTTTCATACCTAATATTGAAGAAACCGTGGATACACGTAGTATTTTAATACGGAGTAAAATGTATTCATGGCAAGGTCTACAGGGCACATGGTGAAAGATTGCCAAGTTTGACGTTGTCAGATATATGTACACTGAGAACATAAATGACATGTGTTTGTTACGTACTTTTACTTAGGGAATGGATTTTCCGTACGTGCGTTATAATTATGGTCACTTTTTTCTTCTAGAATATTCGAATTTCTCAAATTCGAACTGGATATTTATCTGAGGGTCAAATCCCGTACATATTGGTTTAAAACATCTATGTGGCATATGGTTTTTCATTCACCAAAATGTGCTATTATAATAATTTTTGTCACTTTTTACTCCCCAAAAGCAATGACCCTTTGAAAAAATGGTTTGTGCGGAGGGACTCCGCGTGACCATATGTAATTTAATTTCGAATACAAATTGCCATACGTACGTACGTTGTATGTCCTTCCAGACCTGCGGGTGACTAAACGTTGACCACTGGCACTTATTATGGTAAAGTTCAGATTGCATCCTGGCGTATCCTTTTCATACCTAAGAAGATAAGAACCCTTATATTAACATATTAACGGGGTTTTCATGAAAACTGTTGCTATCTCCAAGCAGGAACAAAAGACATTCCTCTACGTCAATTAAGTTTATCTGCCGGGGCTTGGGTCCCCTGCTTGTTCAAAAGAGACTAAGCTAATTGTCACTGGCGAAAATCCGTGGGGTGGGGAAGATGGGAAAAATCTCCCCACCCCACTTTTCGGAAATGCTCACATTTGTTTGTCCATTTCCCACAGTAACTTTTATCTCAAGGGTCCATTATCTCCACCCCCCCTGGCTTTTTTCACACAATACTCGCCACAAATGCATTTCTTCAAGAAGCCAAAGTTTGTCTTCTCAGCTCACACAAAAGGACCACGTTTAACCAAATTGAGGTGATAAATCTTCCGACTCCGGTAACGTACGAGACGTGTACTCCGCCGGAATTGTTTGGAACTCAATTCGAAAATAATTGCCTGTTGAGGCCTCAGTTTTAATAGTAATTCCCTACGAGGAACATGTCTTTATGGAATGTTTTAATTACATCACCAGCCTTTGTATTTTTAAACTCTAGACTTGCTCTTTTACAACATTTATCTAACCAGCTGTAAATGAACGGTGTTAACGATTAGATAAAATCGCACCGAATTTTGCTCCTTTATATGGGTGTTCAAAATGATGTGTGAATCGTGCTTCTTAGAAAATCCAACGCTTCTGATATCGTTAATTTGTAAAATATCCTCTGATTTATTAACAAAATGGTGGGACCAACTTTTGGAAGGTATTTTTATCTCTTTGGGTACCTTTAAGAAAAGGTTGAAGATAAGCCAACTACAAGCGTGAGCCCTATCAATTATGCTTTAAAGAAAGGCCCGGTCTTTAGTGAATGCCAGTTGTGAACTGAATGGTCGGAATATGGTAAACTTACTGAATTTTTCCTACGAGCATTCCTGGTGCTAGTCTTGATTCTTCAGTAGAATCACTACTTGTCTTACGCACTGATAGCACCCTTTTACCGTCTAAATTATCCAGATCAAAGGAATCTTCTCCTAATGCAGTGGTCCTGGCCATTAAAACCTGTAAAATTTAAAAGCAACGTGGCAATTAAATTTAACATATCCCCTGTAGCTACAAGAAACTGCGATGAATGGAAAGGTGCTCGGTAAATGGGAATATGCTGCTAGACATGTTGTGTTGGAAGAAATCGTTTCTGACACTCCTTGTACGAAACATCACCTCACATTGTGCCACGTTGTGCTCCATACAGTAACTGATTTTAATTTATATTCTTTTAATAAACATGGGCAGTCTAGTAAGAAGACAAAGTACTGAAGGGGGCGGTATAGCTTCCAGCGGAAAATGTTAAAATGTGATATGAATTTTCCGGAGGGGGGGGGGGGGCACACATTTCAAGAAGCAGCCATGGGTCATTTAAAGAGCACTCTCTTCATTGATTGCCTGACTTTCAAAACGTGTCATAATTTACAGGGCAGTCACCTCATTTTGGAATTAGTGTACCAGAGTATGGCTCTTTTTAATCATTTGACAAAATTTTCATCACGGAATTGTTAAATATATGCAAAATTTCTCCTTATATCACCTTAAATATCCAATGTTTATGTTTGGAAATATCATTAAAGGTACTTGAAAATGGAATAAAGGGAGATTAAAAAGATTTAATGATGTTTCAAAATAAATTTGGGGTGACTGCCTGTTCCCTTTAAATAGACAGAAACGTCTTTCCACATATTAACACGCACAACTTCACACACTGATTATCATGTATGCAGCTCAAGTTCAGACCAAATATTTCTTTTTACGTTTTATCGAATCACAATTTTCTATAAATAGGTAAGGTATATTGAATGGGATGTGCAATAGAAGCTTACCGTTTCACCGGAGGAATTCTTTATATTGAAATGGCCGTCTAGTTTGTCGCTTATTTTAAATACATCGAGGAAGGAAAAGAGTTGCAATCTTGACACAAATCCAGGTGTGCTCCAACACTGATATAAAAAAGCAATGTACTAATGATGGTATCAGAACATAGGACAGGTTTCAAGCAAGGGGTTTGTGCAAAAAGATAACGACGTTGTCTCTCCAAGCAACTTTTAATGACATAGGTTAAACAAAATTAGAAGTATCCAATGAAAAACCACGCCCCTTAATTTTTCTAAGGTTCATATGACATCAAAAGTATAAGCTGTTGGACAGAGAGCGCCGGTAATTTACAGAACAGTATACTGTACTTCATGAAGGCAGTATGCACGAGAGTAGAATATTATTTTGACATCTTCCGTTAACATAGGCAATCCAACATTCCACGTGTGTCGTCAGGTAAAAATAAATCAATTTTCCATGAATTTCATAAGAGCATCTTGCCCTGACGTATGTTCATGCAATTATGTTCTCAGGCAAACCCATAGCCAAGGGTTCCTGGGGCGGCGCCCCTCTGGAAAAACCCATCTGAAAACAATCCCCCGATCCTTGAAAATCAATATGTACCATTGACTCAATGCACTTTAGTATTTCTCGCCCCCCCCCCCCCCAACAATTGCCGCCCCTGGAACAACCGTGTCCCCTTTAGAATATTTTTCGGATACGGGCCCGCTTTCAGGTGGTTCTTTTAACAAGAGCATGCCTTCGACTAAAATGTATTTATCCAGGTAACCATAACAACTCGCAAAATTTCTGCAAAGCATCCGTGAGTGTAGGTCTGTATAAATTTATTGCTCAAACTTCAAAGTTGCCTTCTAATACGTTCTTGCATGTATTTTCAAGTCCATTATTTGATTCTTTTTTCTCTATCAGATGTTTGTCCAGGTGTAACCTTAAAATACATGAGAATTATTACTTGCTCCACATTTGTTTTAAGATTTTGTTGATATTAACAACTATTATTTTTTCATCTATGATAAGACTTGCATAAGTGGCAGTAGCACTTCCCGCCAAAGCTGCTCTCCTGCCTACTTGAGCTGGATCAGTTGAGATCTTCTCTATAACATTCTTATTGTATGATACGGTACATGATAGTATAAAAATAATAAAGCAACGTAAAATGCTAACGAATCATGACAATTTGCAAACATCAAAGGACAAGGCGAAGTGATATAAAATACAGTGGCGTCGCAAAGGGGGCACGTATCCCCATTGCTGGCTGTGCCCCGTGTGATCCATGCCCATGGGGGCACACGGGGCACAGTGGGGGACGGAGGGCGCGTCCCCTCACTTTTTTGAAGGGGACATCTCCAAAAAGTGCCCCCACTTTTTCAATAGTATAAAAAGATTACGAATAGACAATACATTTTAAAAGCTACATTGCGCCCAAATATGGCACCATTTGCCATATAGGCACCTTCCAATTTCCTTTTTTCAAAGCGGAGGGGGACACGCCCTCCCCTAAGACCCCTCTCCCAGGACGGCGATTCGCAAATGGTAAAAAGTCCCCCCACCTTTGGAGATGGATTCACGCCCTTGCCCCCTCCCCCACCAGATTTTCGGTTTGAAAATAATTATGCACAAACACACCGTTCCCGCATATCTCGATAAAAACACGAGGACGCACTTGCTCTTTATCAAACGTGGCTAAAATAAAAATATTCTCAATACTGCAATTTTGGTACGTGCTTCGCTCTCATCTATTTGTTGAAATTTTTGAAGGACTGCCTTGTTGGAAGATGTAATCAACAGGTATTGTTTCAACATTTATTTTCAACAGCTATGGGACTACTGCCGCCGAGAGTCCTCTCCCTTCCATACAATTCCCACATCTGTTATTTTTTAGCAGTGGCGTGGCCATGGGGGGGGGGGTGGACAGGGGGCACTGCCCCTAACATTTTTTGTAACACGTCCCCCCCCGAAATAATTTCAAGCGATGTGTTTAAAAGAAAAATACGGGAAGCGTTTTCTTTGAAAGACAAAAATACGACATTTTTATTATATAAAAACTTTGATAAGTATGACCAGCTTGGCAATTAATCAATTCGGCTAGTTCGCAGGTACGCTCTTAATTGAAAACAACAACAAGAAATGATGGCGCCCTGGTGTAACCTACCAAAGCATAGCTTAACCGCATGCATGCAGTATAAACGTATACGTACCACAGTCATGTACATTGTACATGCTGCTGCACGCTGCACCAGGCTTCAGTACAGTTAGTGCATAAAAAGCTGATTTTGGTTGCAAGTCTTGCCCCCCTAACAAAGAAATTCTGGCTACGCCACTGTCTTTTAGTCAGAATTTATGTTCGAAAAGTAAAAGATTACAATTTGTGTACCTTTTGTAACACGTATCAAATAAGTAAGAGGATGAATAGCTTCATTCTCATAGCCCAATGTCCGTTCATTTCAAATACTGGTGCCTTCAAAATTTGCAAGTGGTAACTTTGGTCTCCTGAGTCCTTGCCGAGACCCAGCCAAACACCACACCAGGAATCGGTGGTGTTACTTTCGAAAGTAGAATAACAACCTGCACGAAATTTCACAAATGCTGCACTGCAGCAGGGATGATATCAGTAGGCGCTAGCCATCCTTTTCTCATTTAATGCCGAAGAAATGCAGGTCTGGAAATAGATCTGTCGTAGTTATAATTTTCAGGGACACACTTTTTTCCAACTTTGCCTGACTAGCCCCGGATCTGCAGTCGTAGATGCACCTTCGATGCTCTAATGTTAAGGCTTCCCGTCAGTAGCATAACTGGAAGGGATATACTGTAGTTGTCTTGACATTAATTCCTATTGGGCAGCATGAGTGGATTAATTTTTATAGCTCAGTGCAAACCTTAACATCATCCGTCGTCCCCACGCCTCCCCCCTCATTAAATCGTTAGTGCGATTAAGGTTAACAAAACATGGTCAAATTGTGGTTTATATTTTTGTCGCCTGTTTAGTGCGCATCAAGTGCCATTTTAAATACAGGCGAATACTTCATTGTAATGGTCAAAATTTCTAAATAACCAGAAGCCTCCGGGGCATATCCTGCTGAACGTCAATGGAACGTTGTTCCTGGACCCTGGACCCTATAGGGGGCCCTGGATTGGGCTCTAGAGCACAACACCTTCAGGAGAGCGCCGAGGGCGACTTCTACGCCTCCAGTGACGCTCAGTTCTTCATTTTGGTGTGGCTCTCCGGCGAAACGTTTGGCGCCCCCGTGCACACCCAATTCGAAAAGTCTGGCGATCTTACTGTTAAAATGTGGTGCACGATCGTTGGTCAAGTAAGAGAAATTACGAAGAAACGAAGGAAGTATACTCACTGAAAAGGAAGACTCTGTGCCATACTTTGTTATAAGCAAAGTTGTTGTTTCCTGTGGTTTGCTATCACCATGCCCCATTTCAAAAACGGTTTTCGTGATAGGTTGCCATCAAACTTCGAAGGCAGTTAACTGTGAAGTTAGAGTGAGATGTAATTAAGTGGTTTTTGGAATCATCCAGATGTATCATTACTGTTCATCATCATCCAGCGAACAAACTTTCTAACTTCATATTTGAAAGCAAAGACTTGACAATCAAAATTGTAAATATATGGTGTTACTACGCTATTTTAAAATCACCAAATTCTTTCTTAATCACGCCGAAAAATGCCCCCCCCCCCTCAAAAAAAGGTGCATATGGCTTAGGAGATGTATTATGACATAAAAGGGACAAATATTTACACATGTTTCGAAAAAAAAAATGTCACACTTGGTAAAACGACCTGTAAAGAACGATGATTCCTACAATCAAGGCAGATTACATTGGCAACCTGATAAATACCATGGCATAAATATTTATCTGTAACTAACATAATATTCAACAGAAAACAACGAGGAATTCCTTTCTGCTGGGTGTGATATGTGCGGAATATATAGACTAATATCGAAATGAAGAAAGATTCCGAAAGGAAGCGTGCACCTATTTCTTTTTTTCTGATTTAGGCAAACATGACATCAATCTCTGGCCAGGGAGTCTTAATTCTCGACATATGACTATGTCATCATCTCTTTACACTTTCAATACGTCATAATGTTACGTACCTTAACTCTATCTAAGCATTTCATTTACGCGAACTTTTTATGTACTTTTCCATTGTACGCATTACCATGGCATCTTTTATTTGCGCTCTTATTTCGTGTTAATGTCACTCCCCTTAACTCAAAGCGTATCTTTAACTCGTACTTTTGGACTGTAAGGTCTCATTAACGCGTATTTTTGCGTGTCTTTTCAATTTTACACATTATTATGTCATATTACGTCACAATGCTACACGCCTTAACTCTAAGAATCTCATTAACTCGTACTTTCTATGTACTTTTTCCATTGTACGCATTTTCATGCCATATTTTACTTGCGCTCTTATTACGTCTTAATGTTACGCGCCTTAACTCTAAGCGTATCTTTTACACGTACTTTTGGATTGTAAGCTTCTCATTAACCTGTATTTTTTCCATTGTACACATTAGTATGCCATATTATGTCATAATGTTACGCGTTTTAACCCTAAGCGTCTTTTTAACGCGTACATTTGCTTTGCGACTGTTATATCTTCTAAGTTTCAAGTGTACTCTGTCAGTTACTCGCACTGAAGAAGGTGCTGGGAGCACCGAAAATTTTGTGCATAAATATCGTTAATACAGTTGATTGAGAAAGGACATCAAATATATATATATATATATATATATATATATATATATATATATATATATATATACACCCAAAATGGGTCCCCCAACCCATCGCAATATGTAACGATACTTAAAGCACTGGGCAATTATTCTTAACGTAATAGGTAGCGGCATTTAAAGGCAATATGTAACGTTGTAAATATTGCTTTATTTGCTTTCCCTTACCTGGTAACGTTATCTACAGCGCTTCATCCTGTTCACGAACAATCGATTCTTGTCATTTATAATGTAGCCACATGCAGTTTTGCTTAGTACAGAAAGCCACCTCATCGGAACTGCTTAATATTCTACCCAAAATGGGTCCCCAAACCCATCGCAATATGTAACGATACTTAAAACCACTGGGTAATTATTCTTAACGCAATAGGTAGCGGCATTTAAAGGCAATATGTAACGTTACTTGTAAATATTGCTTTATTTGCTTTCCCTTACCTGATAACGTTATCTTCAGCGCTTCATCCTGTTCACGAACAATCGATTCTGGTATTACTAACTTTATGTGCTCGAGCTGCCAACCCTGTGTAGTGAATAGTTATGTTAGGTGAACAATACAGCGATGACACTTCCACTGGCAGACATATTGATTTATTCGTAACGTGTGAATAGTTCGGGGTCATAGGCTGCGGCTTGAGGGTACTAGAAAATCGCAGTCTTTACTTTAATAGAGTGGGGAAATTCGTCATTTACAAAACAGCCTTTAAGGTGCGTTCACACCAAAACCGAAATCTGCTGCGTTTTGCAGGCGGGACGCGGATTTTTTTTCCAGGACCAATTTTTTCTCAATGAAAATTTAGAAAATCGCCCATTCGTTATGAGACAACAAAATTCGCGTCCCGCACGCAGCAGATTTCGGTTTTCGTGTGAAAGCACCATTACGTGACGGTAGAGGAGGTCTAGGAAAGTTGATCCACCACAATTGCTGAGATTTTATGCAATAGTTAAAACTTAAAATTCACCAAGTTGGCCTTACACAGTGTGTACTGTAATTTGTTATTGATATGTGCAGTACCTTTTACCCAGTCTCATAATTCTTGATCGCAGCTGGACAGAAGTGGAAGCCATTTTCAAAGATCAGGAACCATTTTTAAGTAAAAACCGTAAAAATATAAATTATTCTTCATGTTCCGCATGACGGCGATGTGCTCCCTGCTTTCGTGTACACAGTGGGAATCCTTCCTTTGTCAGGTGTCACTGCACTATGGTGCCGTCCTGGGGGAGGGGTCTAATGAGAGGGGGTGCCCCCTCCCCTCTGAGAGGTTTTTGTTTATTTAAAGTTGCTTAGATGCAAAATGGTCCTATCTTTATGATATTTTTGGAGCTGATCATATACCTGTATGACTGGAAAATGTCCATAGTTTAGTGAATTCTAATTTTTCCGACTGGCTGGATGTTTTTTTCCAACTGAGTGGCGACGCTTAAATATTCCTTTTTTATGCGAACTGCGTTTTGAATACAGCAGTGAGGATCGTTTCTTTGTCACTATATAAAGGTGCCGTCCTGCGAGGGGGGCCCCTTTGAGGAATTTTTGCTTATTTAAGGTTTCTTAGATGCAAAGTGGTGCCATCTTTTGGAATATTTTCGGAGCTGATCTTATATAGCTGGAAAATGTCCATAATTTAGTGAATTCTAATTTTGGGTTAGGTGAAAGAGGAGAGTGTGTTGTCTAAGAGAAGAATACGTTGTCAACAAACCTCCTGAAGACTCCCTTTCGGCTACTTTACCGCCTTTTATTGGCAAACGTTTTACCCAAAAATACGTGCGTGGAGTCCACAGAAACATTGTTGGACTATAACGAATTTTTTCCTCCCTTCATTGTGCATTATAAAAAGGCATCTAAGGCTGACAGATACCTGTATAGGGCCTTCCGGAAGCTCAGAATAAAGTACATAAAATGGAGCAATGACATAATGCTTATTACTTGACATCCAAATGATAACATAGAGTAGAGCACTTTATAACTATCGCATGTTTAATAATTTTGAACGAAAATCCAGATGAACAGCTTCCAGCAATGGGGAACGGGCGGGAGGGAGACTATTGGTGCAGGAAGGTGATATTAGAACTCCCTGATAGGTATAGCAAAGTGATAGCAAAAGGGGTGAAGGACTAACAAAGGCGTTTTTCAGATTGCTTTTTGGTCGCAAGTGTATTAAAAATCACCATCTATCAAGGGCGTAGCCAGGAATTTGTCAAGGGGGCGAAGCCCATTGACAGACTCTTAGCGCTTTGCGCCACCATGGGTTGGCGCAAAGCGCAAGAAAATTTTGGCCCAAAGTGCCTCCCAGATGGCTGGAAATGGCCCTTCCCAAGACTATTTTACCGCATATAAATAGGGGAAACACTAGCAATATTCTAAAAAGGAATTAAAAAATACCAAAAATATGCTCAAGGGGGCGGCTGCCCCCTTCATCCCCTTGGCTACGTGTCTGCCATCTATACCGATAATGGCTGCGCGCAGAGCGCTCTGCAAAGTTTTTTGGTTAAATATATAACGGCAAATACGTAATTTCAACTTTCCAAATCATGCTACAACAACTTAGATTGAAAGATCGCACATTGATGCAAGGCCCCTACAGATGTTGTGATTATAGTTCCATCTATTATTATGTTAATAATGGCCATGAGATGGAGTGCAAACCGTAAAGCATGCGCGCAAAGCGTGTGAAATTTTTCATTAAATGAGATTTCCATGACAAAACCTGCATTCAGAATCTGCATCGAGACACTTTCACTTGCCCAACAAACCTACATGCTACTCAAAAAGCCAGTCTTTCACCTGTTAATTCGTGAACAGCTTTCAACTTTTGCTGCTGTGCTTCTCCGGGAGTTGCTATCAGAAGATATTGATAATAAGAACACAGTGGTAAGGTTTGAAGCGCGTGGAGCACGCAAAATTTTTGATAGTTTGCGAAGGATTTGCGAAAATTCTGATAGTTTGAAAACATTTATGATAGAAAATGATTAAATAGATCTATCACTCGGTTGAAGCACACCTCACCCTACCCCCTACAGAAATCTATAGCTTAATCGCCTTTTGGGATCCTTTTAAAATTTTCAAAAAAATTTCATTGGGGCACGCGCCCCTCATGCCCCCCCCCCCTGCCGGTGCCACTGCTTCAGGGCAGTTTACAGACGTGTGAAATAAAGATTGAGTTTATGCTAGTGCTGTGCATAAACCAAGGACACATTATGACGAAAATATTTCCTCAGACCCCCCCCTCAAAAAAAAGTTTCTTCTATTCACCATCTACTATTTACAAACAAAATAATGTAGTGTCAGTAGAATATTCACTTCCTTTGTATCGCATACACCGGGCTATATGAAACGGAGACATGTAGGTCTTTCAGGGGAAGGTGGGGAATTAGCAACCCCTTCCTCTCCGTTATCGCCTTTGCCCGTCCGATGCATCCCCCGTCCGCTCCCGTACAAAGATTCACAGTTTACAGGAGCGATGCACAATCAACTACCCCCTTCCAAATATTTCTGTTTGACCCCTGCTTATCCCCACCTCAGTTAAGAAATTCTGGGGCCACTGACTGGGTAGGACTGGGCCTGGACAACCCATTTCCTTGCAATTTTCTCAGCAACCTTGGAACTAAGACAGTTTACCCTTAATGAAACACATTCAGGGTTTAAAAATTATTATACAAAGAAAGGGAACAACGGGACGATAAGCACACTGTATAAAATTGATGATGATGGTGGTGGTGGTGGTGGTGGTAGTGATGGTGATGATTTGATGATGATGGTGGTGGTGGTGGTGATGGTGATGGTGATGGTGATGGTGATGGTGATGGTGATGGTGATGGTGATGGTGATGGTGATGGTGATGGTGATGGTGATGATGATGATGATGATGATGATGATGATGATGATGATGATGATGATGATGATGATGATGATGATGATCATGATGATGATGATGATGATGATGATGCTGATGATGATGATGATGATGATGATGATCATGATCATGATCATGATCATGATCATGATCATGATCATGATCATGATCATGATCATGATCATGATCATGATCATGATCATGATCATGATCATGATCATAATCATAATCATAATCATAATCATAATCATAATCATAATCATAATCATAATCATAATCATAATCATAATCATAATCATAATAATAATAATAATAATAATAATAATAATAATAATAATAATAATAATAATGCTGCATTTAATCTTTGCTAACATCCCAAGAGATGTAAACAATTAGTAGTATTTAAGCGTATGTAAGAATTACACAAATTAAGAGACCGCTTGACCTTGATTTACAAACTTTAAACCATCCTGGGATAAGCCCCGGGTTAAACATTAGGGGGACAAGGAAAGTTGACATATACATGTCAATTTGCACAATTCACTATACTTTATAATAGGAATACATCAATCTCCCAAAAATTATTTCGTTTAATCAGCTAAATATTGCAAAACCTCGACCTGATAAAAATTCCTGTATCGCTTCTTTCCATGGTCCGTCCAAACATAAATATTATTTGGGTTTTAAAGTAAGCCAAGGGGTTATTCTGCATTTAGTAACACAAATATGACAGCATGATGCTGTTTGTAGTTTTGTCAGCCTTGATTAATAAATTTGGCTCCTCGTTTAACTTTTTGATGTCATTCTTTAATTGTCGTTGAAAGTCATTTGTGTGTTTATCAAATTCAATGCTTTGGATTAAGTCTACCATCCTATTTTCGAATACACTCATTTCATCTATAACGGGTGGTGCCTTCTTAGAATTAAATCCGTAGGTTTCTTTTTTTACTTACGATAGCTTCGGGATGTAGGTAGAAGAAAGCTCTCCGGAGCATGTTCCGGATTAAGTTTTCGGTTTTCTCAATCAATCTTCTTAAGTAGTTATTTAATATAAATATATTCTATTATTATAAAGGATAATTATTCACACTAAACCAATGCTGCTTTTCAACCAGAATGAACCATGGATAAAGAAAGAAAACGAACTATTTGATGTTACCATGGGTTCTTACGATGGGGCAGAATGCTGTGAACTAGTTGTTGCTTATCTGCTGTCTCAATTAGAACCACTCTACGGCAATTCAATTGGACTCTACAGAGACGACGGCGTAGCCGTCTTTAACGAACCACCGAGAAAAATCGAACAAATTAGGAAGAACGTATGCGACATGTTCAAGAAAAACGGGCTTCGTATCACGATTGAAGCCAATAAAAGAGTAGTGAATTTCCTCGACGTCAAACTCGAACTTCAACGCGGAACATATAAACCGTACCTCACACCAGGTAACAACATTTACTGTATGTAAATGCGAAGAGCAACCACCCCCGAACGTCATACGAATAATCCCTAAAGGCATTAATCACAGACTTTCTAGCATCTCATCCAACGAGAATGAATTCAAGAAATCCATCCAACAATACCAGAACGCACTGAACGACAGTGGACACGATTACACTTTGAAATACAAATCAAAGGAAGAAACAAAACTCAAACACCGAGTCAGACAAAGAAACGTCACATGGTTCAACCCGCCGTTTGACAGTTCTTGAAAATCGTAACCGAAAGTTTCCCTAAAGGACGCACACTACAGAAGATTTTCAATAAGAATACACTTAAACTGTCCTACAGCTGTATGTCAAATATGAAATCTATCGTGGATGCCCACAATAAGAAAATCATGAAGGCCCAAATGCCCGCACCTGAAGCCAACCCGTGCAACTGCAGGAATGAAAACGATTGCCCGTTGGACGGAAAGTGCAGAACGGCAATCGTTGTGTATCAAGCCACTGTGAAAAGCAATGACAGAGAGGAGACATATGCAAGGCTGACTGAAGACACCTTCAAACTGATACTCGCGAACCACCAGCAATCATTCACTAAGGAAAAGAACAGGAACCAAGGACAGGAGCTGTCAATATGTTTGGACTCTGAAGAACAGTAACACGGATTTCAAAATTCATTGGAAAATCTTGGCCCATAGCAAACGGTGCAATCTGTGTATGATGGAGAAATTTTATATTATTTGCTATCCAGAGATGGCGTCTCTGAGTCAAAGATCTGAGCTTGTCAGCACGTGCCGACATGCGTCCAAATTCAAACTCACAAACTTTACCGGCATAAACTAGACAACCGCGCGCAGTCATAAAATGCGTGCAAACAATTACGCACATGAAATGTTTTCAAACCGTTACAGAGTAGCATAATCCCCAAATGAGAGGAGGCCGTGAAAACACCTTTTCGAAACAAGTTTGTCGGAATTAAAATGGCGAAAACATAATCTACCTAACGTTCGTGTAATCATTGTATATATACCACTTTATTGTGCACTTGGGGGACATTGCGTAGAATGCTACCTTAGGGGGACAAAAAGTTATATGTAGTATACTTCCTATATCTCCATATATGGGCATGCAAAATATTAAACAAAAATTCCAATAACTGTTGATGATGCAATTTATCTTCTATTATGTATGTTTTACCATATCTCTACCACACAAGTTTTAATTAAATAAACAAAACAATTAAAAGAAAAAAACAATATTAAAGTCTCCCAATATACATGTACATACTATACACCATATAACACACCTGTATTTCAATGGTAAATAACATCGCCACTGATGTATGGATGCAGACTACACAGTGGCATAGTAGATAAGACGCCACCACGCTACCATAGAGATAAGAAACTGTTAGGTAGATTGTAAAAGAGGCTTAATAATTGTGTGAAGAATTTAGAAGACATCGGATTGTCTCCCAAGTTCCAAAATGTCTCCCAAATATACAGATTATAACTAAAATTGTCCCCCAAATACCCAATTTAGGGAAATATATAATATATATATATATATATATATATATATATATATATATATATAGATATATATATATAGCTATATATATATTATTCATACGGAAAGCTCATAGCAAAGACCCGGGTTGGAGGGAAAGGTTTCAAGCACTTATGACTCATGCGAAGAGATAATGTCCACGTCACTTTTGCGAACCTTTTCCCCGGGCCTCTAGCGAAGAAGTGTCCGTAAAACCCACCATGGGCACTGAGGGAAGCTCCAGCAGGGCTTTACCGTCGATTGGTTCCGCCTGGCGTCATGGGGTAAGTGTAGTCTAGAATCACATCCATGACAAACTTCTGACTACGTGCCCGATACTAGTGCTGATAGCATTAGCGGCTCGCCATGTAAATAGAACATGGAATTCGAGATGGTATAAACGGGGGCGTCGATTTGATTTTTAAAGTGGGGGAGGGGGGACATTTGGCCTAAAACTTCTCTCGTATCCTGGTGAGGAGTCGAAGAGGAGGCGGCCCAGATGCAAAATGGTGCCAATTGTTTCAGTATTTGGGGGTACTATTGAAATTTCAAAGCTACTTTTTATGCTTGCTGTGAAAATATTATGGTTTCGAAAATGTAGGTTACAGAATAATTTTCTACGCGCTACGGTCTATCTAAATTTAAATGTCAGGTATGCTCTACAAAAATCAATTTGTTTTTATGGGTTGTTCACAAATAGACAGGAAACAATGAGAAAAAATTTACTAAAGATTACGAGCATTCTTCTACTGGAGCAATATATCAGGTAAAACATCTTAAAGCTATAATACACAACTATAAACATTTATTTTAATCGTTCATCTGGGCTACATGTTGTGGTTCACATACTTTACCAAACTTCATTTCTTAAAACTTCCAAAAACATTTTGTCTTCTCGGGACGGTTTTGCACAAAAATATCTGCAATTGCTTGTGGGTCAAGCTATGCAAGCATGTCTCTCTGTACATGACAAATAATCACATGTTTGAGTCGAGATTGAAGCATAGTAGTACGGAGCCATGTTTTCAGCCTCCTGAGAGCACTAACAGACCTTTCCGCTGGAACATGAGCTAGCTGGAGAAATAAGAGCTAGTCGCAAAAGCTGCTCCACATGAGAAAACATTCGCCTAACTTCTGGAACCATTGCCTAGTTGGACATCTTTTACACTTGTAATAGCTGGATATTGCCTTCTGAAAAAGGAAAGCTCTTCTCTGAGTTGAGAGTTAGAGTTAGATGAGGTTTTACGGCTCAGTTTCTAACCAATTGGTTTAGGTCGGGCCGGCCACGACCTTTTTTCCAGTTGTGGCTCACTGGCTTGTTTTTCCTACTCCATTGCTTCTGCTAAGCACCAACCAAAATGGCAGTAAGTTCCCTTTTTAAAGTCTTTGGTATGACCCGGCCAGGAGTCGAACCCCAGACCTTCCGGCTGCAAGTCGGATGCTCCAACCACTTGGCCATGCAGCCGTTCTTTGAGTGAAGTAGTAAGCTCTGGGTATTTTGCTTCGACGGCTGGGTCATACGATCCAGTCAGTAAAATTGAACCCATGTCATCGTATGCCTTCAAATCTGTCGATAAGAAGTATTCTTTCAAATTTAAGAGAGCACTATCAATCATCTTCATAAATTCGGACCGGAAATAATCCTCAGTTGACTGATGTTCATTCCCAGGTGAACCGTCATCTAGCCTTCGGGGAATTTTTCGGTGCCTTCTAATAGTAAAGCCTTCGATATCGAACTTGTCCAATTCTCCCTCAACTTTTGTGAAGAATTCTTGAAATCTTTTATCGGAACGAAGAGCTTCTAGGTCGCTCTTAACAACGTCTAGTGCTGCAAGCATCCCCGAAACGTTAACGGAGACACCTTGGAACGCCTTATTGAATCGCTCAAGACATTGCAGAAACGGCAACGATGTGTGCAACCCAAGCAAACATTTTGCTGTTGACCAACTGTTACTAATCCCGCTTGCACGTGATCCAGCGGCTGTTCCAAAGTAATCTGATGCTTTTGCAAAGGGCACCTCGAAGCTCTCAATCACAGACTTGGCTGCACCAGCTCTAGTCAGCCAACGACAGATTGGCTTAATGGCCGTGGGTTAGTTTAGTAAGATGAAATTTATGACAAACCAACACGATTGTGTTATATAGTGTCACGTAGAACAGAAAAAGGTGCAATGTTGGGGTACAATTAAGTAAAAAAAAAGGTGGGGTCAAATTTTACTAAAAGGTCCAGGCAAATGCGGGAGTCATGTCAAAAATTTCTATATAGTTTACTTTCCTTGAGAAAGCCTAAAATATGTGAAGGGTCTGTCTGTTCAAATAAAGTTTTCAGGTCTGGCACAGTGTAGTACTTCTGGCGAATATGGTAGTATTCATAACAGTCGACGAGAATGTGACTGACGATGACAGCACAATCACAGGTTATACAATATGGTCTCTCATCCCCGTGAAGTAAATAGGCATAGGTAAGGTAGGTGTGACCAGTGCGATCCCTAGTCAGAACGAAATGATCTCTCCGTTTACTGGGTTTACTCCATGTCCCTCAGTTCCGACCGTTGCTTTAACTCGGTACAATTTGTTTTCGGGAGAGGAATCCCACAGTTCTTTCCATTTCAATTTTATAAAGCCATTGATCTTAGGGTGGTAATCAGTGTGAGGCAAGGGCATCGACTTTTTCATTTCCTTGTATGCCCGCGTGACTAGGGCCCCATGTTTGCCCAACCGATTTTTTAAGTTGAACCAAATTGGAGTAAGCTTCACGGAGAGCTGTTACTAAAGGGCGTTTTAGCTCATGGCCTTTTTGTGCTTAAAGACTTGATAGTGAGTCTGTGAACACAGTGAACTGGTGATTGTCTGAGGTTCCACTCAGATGGAATGTCATCTTGAGTGCTTGGAGTTCGGCAGTAAATATTGATGCGTCATCCGGTAGTCTGACTTGCAAAGGATTCATCACGGCCTGACGCCGCGGCCGCAACACTGTTCAATATAGATTGCATGATACTGATGATATCCATGTCTCAGCTCATTAGAGCTGGCACGGAAGACAAGTTCATTTGTTGAATTCTTCTTAAACTAAGGTCAACAGCTGGTTCGTCTAACTTCCAGGGAGGAGTGGCGGGGAAGGTAAACTGTGCCACAAAATCAGGGTTGCAGCACACCTGTGATAGAGCTTCCTAACGCGAACAGCAAATGGAGGGATAGCTGATGGTTTTCTCATATATATCTCACTAAACTTATGGTTGAAGGCCGTGTCAAAGTTCGGGTTGTGTCTATGGCTCATAAGTTTGAGGGCAAACTGGAGTGACAACTTCTTCCATGTTATATGGAGGAGTAGTGCATTCGCTTCGATGTAGAGACTGCATTGGGGACGTACGGAGAGCTCCCAGGCAGATCCTAAGACCTTGGTTATGTGTGGGCAGGAGTTTCCGGGGGTATGACTCACGTGCAGAGCTGTAAATAACACAACCATAGTCAAGTTTGGACATCACTAGGGATCTGTGAAGTCGAAGCAAAACGGGACGATCAGCGCCTCAGTCCATCTTTGAGACGACCTTCAACAGGTTTAGTGCTCCCTGGCACTTCTGCCTGAGATGATCGATGTGGGCTTTGAAGTTGAGCTCATTGACGAGTACTAGGCTATGGAACTTAGTCTGGGGAACAACTGGGATGTGGATACCGTTCAAACTCAAGTCTGGCTCGCAATGGGCACCTCTCTGGTTGCAAAAGTGCATGCAAACAGTTTTGGTCCGAAAAAAACGGAATCCGTTTTTCTCAGCCCAATCTTGGATCTTACTGAGGCAATTTTGAATCAGTCTCTCTATAGATCTCATGTTCCGTGAGGAACAGGTAATAGAAAAGTCATCCACAATCAAAGACTCCTCAATCCCAGTGTTCACCACTTTGGCGATGCTATTTATTTTCGTGATGAAAAGAGTCACTGACAAGATGCTGCCTTGAGGGACACCCATTTCCTGATTATGTAACTCTGATAGCACGTTCCCCACACGTACACGAAACACACAATCTTTTATGAAATTTCGAATGAAAAGCGGCATTCTGCCCCTCAGAACCGCACTTTGCAAGTCTTTCAGAATGCCATGATTCCAAGTGGTATCGTATGCTTTCTCCAGGTCGAAAAATACCGATACAACATGGTGTCAAAAGACAAATCCGTCCCGAACTGTGGACTCTAGGCGGACGAGTTGATCAGTGGTGCTGTGGCCCCGTCGAAAGCCATTTTGGAAATAAGTTATAAATGAGATTGTTGGTTTCGAGGACCCAAACCAGACGGGCATTAATCATTCGTTCAAAAGTCTTGCACAGGCCGCTAGTGAGGGATATAGGGCAGTAATTTGTAGCATTTGTCGGGTCCTTACCCGGCTTAGCGATGGGAATGATGGTGGCTTCCCGCCAAGCAGCTGGAAAGTTGCCATTTTCCCACATACCGTTGAAAATATCTAACAACACCAGTAAGGAGGAACTGATAGTGAACTTCATCTGGGCCAGTGGCAGTGCTGCTTCTTTCGAGAGCAATGCGAAGTTCCGTGATGTTTAAGAGGCTGTTGTAGTCCTCAGATTTATCCGAGGTGAAATTCACTCTGTTTTTCAACGGTATATTGGAATGTCTGGAATGCTTGTGAATAGTGATTGCTTGAGGAGTTTGATTCAAACTCATCTGCAAGCAAATTGGCAACATCTGCTGCTTTTGTGCATTTGCTGCCGTCTGGTTTGGTCATGTGTTGAACGGTGGAATTGAGCTGCTTGCCACTGATTTTTCTAACCATGTCCCATGCTTTTTTGACTGGAGTAGAAGAGTTTAGTTTACAAACGTATCGTTTCCATGACTCTCGCTTGCTAGTTTTGATTATGCGCCGTGCTTTGGCGAGGCCATTCAGCTAATTTCTGAGATAAACACTATTAGGGGATTTCTTAAAAGTATTTAAGGGCTTTCTTGCGATCTTTGATCGCTTCTGCACAATCCGTGTTGAACCACGGCTTGTATTTACTACCTGGATTTGCAGAGGACTTAGGAATAGTTTTGGTAGCAATGTTCACCAATAATTCAGTGAAACGAGAGATCGGGCATTCTATACTGGCAAAAGCGTTCTTGACAATAGTGTTGCTGCAAAGATCGCCAAATTCATACCAGTTAGCCTTTTGAAGCTGCCACCTGGAGACTCTCTCTTCGGGCATCGGGCAGACAGTATCGATTAAAATGGGGTAACGGTCATTTCCACATGGTCATCGTCGACCCTCCATTGAAGGTCCATCAGAATTGCCGGGGAGCAGATTGAAGATCAATTGCCGAACGAGATCCAGAGGCCGGGTGAATGTAGGTACAGGAACCGTCATTCAAAAGACACAGATGTGACGTACCAACAAGAGATTCAATCAATCCACCCTACTGGTTAGTGTTTGTACAGCCCCGCACGTCACTGTGTGCATTGAAATCCCCAACAAGTAGGAATGGGGTGGGCAACTGGTTGACTAGCATGTCCATACCGTCTCGTTTCAGATTATATCTTGGTGGGATGTACACAGAACACACAGTAACGGTGCGGTGTAATGTAACTTGGATAGCGACAGCTTGCAAGTTAGTGTTCAGATGGACAGAGGAGTGTGGCACTCTTTGTTTGACCAGTATCGTCGATCCCCCAATTGCTCTATTGTCAATGGGAGATACTGAAGTTTTATTATACATGTCATGCCCTTCCAATGTGAGGTGGTCTGTGTCTCGAAGGAAAGTCTCATGCAGACATTTTACTAAAGGAGACCAGTCTGCTATGAAGCACTTGATCTCCCCGTAATTTGGTCTAAGTCCTCCGCAATTCCATTGGATTATAGCCGCAGCTCGCCCAAGGGTCATCCTTTGGAAACCTGCGGTTTTGAGAGGGGGACTAAAAGGCCAAATAGTTTTCAGTCTGAAGATGTTTACTCTAAAAACGTCCAAAATAGTAAACTACACTTAGAAAATGTCCAACCTCAGGAGTGAATGGTCCAGCCACCAATCTTAGAAAGCACTAGATGGCAAGTACTGCATTTGTAGAGCTTAACTATTAAATGTGACTGCATTGTGTAGGTTTTCCACTGCTAATTTGATTATAAAAGGATGCGACCAAACCAGTGAGCAGCTTAATCCAGTGTCTTTTAATATGCAATGTTCGATGCCGTGTATTCTACTGTTGATAATAGAAATGATTTAAGTACCGTATATGTAGGCAGTGCATGGCGGATCCAGAAATTTGTGAAGGGGGGGGGGAGGGGTTACTATTGAGCTGTGTCTGACTAGAGGCTTATTTCAATAGAAAAGCACAGCTTCATGACAATCAATTGTGTGAAAATGGGAACATCCGAATATGCAACAATTAACAACTCTAAATCAGGCTACTAAGCAGTCACTGCGGTGTTGGATTGAACATTACATGAGAAGTAGTTCTGATTGTAAGGTTCTTGAAAACAGACACGGCACACAAGGGGTGTAAAAGGATGATTATAAAAGGATGCGACCAAACCAGTGAGCTGCTTAACCCAGTGCCAGATGGGAGCAAGGGGATGACCCCCATGGGGAAGGCTGACCCCGGGGCACCCTTGGGCAAGGTGCACCTGTATTTGCCCAGTGCTTTTTAAGTGTTGTTGCCTTTGGGCGTAGTGTTGCCTTCGGGCGTAGTGTTGCCTTCGGGCGTGTTGTTGCCTTCGGGCGTTGTGTCGTCCTCGGGCATATTGTTGCCTTTGGGCGTGTTGCTGACGGGCTGGGACTTTGTTTTGGAGTGGTTTGTTCTCCAGTATTTATGATCAACACAGATTAGCAGGTCTGGTTTATTGACATTGGTCCTAATGTTTACAACAGGCCAAAGCCAAGGCCTGCTACGCTAGATGTTGTTTGGCATTTGAAAAAAAAAAAAAACGCCAAATTTTGGTTTTGGCGTTAGAAACTTCGTAACGGCAATCCTGATTGTCTCTGGTATAAGCAACGTACGTATGTACTGCTGCTAAACAAGTAGTAGTATAGGCTAAATTTGGTGTTAAATACCGCTAAAAAGTGCCAAATGGAAATTCGTTGCCATTGGAATTGGGTGCATTACGACTTCATAACCAGTATGTTAAAATTTTTTTACCATTACCGACAAGGTTCAAACATCCAATTATACTCTCAATGAAACATTTGAGACAAAAAAAAATGTGCATTTTTCTGCGGTTTTTGACAATTATTGTAGAAAAACATAATACTTAAAACTTAAATTGATACTTAAATGAACACATGCCAAAATTACTGTCTGGCGTGTTTCAAAATTGTGAACGCCAAAATCGTTGAAAAGATGCCAAATTCAGTGTTTTGGCGTGTAAAATGCCGATATGGCAATGCTGTAATTATGGTCTTTTGGTATGGCTCTGAGATTCCATATCTTTCAACGAGAGTGCTTCCAAAAATAGTTTTTCTATAGCACGTTTTACTTAGAATGGGTTTCAAAATATTGAACTGGATATTGTTACTGTATAAGCGGTATCTTAATCTAGAAATGGAATTTGTAAAGGTTGTGTGACATGCTATCAATACGAGCTGTTTCTCTTGTTAATTAAAGAATGACGTCCTCTAATTAAACATCTGTTGAAATTAATTAACATGTTTTAACCATTGGTTTCTGGAGAACAAAGCCGACATGCATTCTTACAAGTCAGACTACCGGATGATGCATCAATTTTTACTGCCGAACTCCAGGCACTTAAGATGGCATTCGATCTGATCGAAACCTCGGGCAGCCAACAGTTTATTGTATTCACAGACTCCCTATCCAGCCTTTTAGCACTTAGAGGCCATGAGCAAAAACACCCTTGTATAATAACTCTTCGTGAAGCTTACTCCAATTTGGTGAGACTGCAGAAATCAGTTGTGCTTGCGTGGGTTCCGAGTCACGTGGGCATACGGGGAAATGAAAAGGTCGACGCACTAGCTAAAGAAGCCCTACAGATGGACGTTACCAACCTCTACATCCCCCACACTGATTATCGTCCAAATATAAACTGCTACATAAAATCCAAATGGCAGGAACTGTGGGATTCTTTCCCCGAGAACAAATTGTACCGAGTTAAACCGACGGTCGAGACTAAGAGTAATGCAGTCCCCAGAAAGCGACGAGACGATTTAGTTCTGACCAGAGCTCGTATCGGTCACACTTACCTTACCCATTCCTACTTACTTCATGGTGATGAGAGACCATATTGTATCCCATGTGATTGTGCTGTCACCGTCAGTCACATTCTCGTAGACTG
This sequence comes from Holothuria leucospilota, assembly GCA_029531755.1. Lineage (NCBI taxonomy): Eukaryota > Metazoa > Echinodermata > Holothuroidea > Aspidochirotida > Holothuriidae > Holothuria > Holothuria leucospilota. The sequence continues at coordinate 67,127,070 of CM055961.1, read as the reverse complement.
TTGTGAATACTCTCATATTCGTGTGTGCTTTTTAAGTGCATCGAAACGACACATACAAACAAAAAACAAAACTCAAACCGGATCGGACAGGAACATAAAGGCAAAACTATCCACACCCCACCAAATCAAACAGAAAATTATGTTCATTACAACAATAGAACCACACACATCCTGACAACAACCCAGATACCCCACAGACTAACCTCCCCCTGGCCACACTAAAAACAAAGCCCCACATAGACCACACACCCAAACCCACCACACACCCAAAGACAACACCACGCCCGAAGACAACACCAAGCCCGACTGCAACACCAAGCCCGAAGGCAACACCACACCCAAAGACAACACCACGCCCGACGGCAACACCAAGCCCGAAGGCAACACCACGCCCGACGGCAACACCAAGCCCCAAGGCAACACCACGCCCGAAGGCAACACCACGCCCGACGGCAACACCAAGCCCCAAGGCAACACCACGCCCGAAGGCAACACCACGCCCGAAGGCAACACTAAGCCCGTAGGCAACACCACGCCCGAAGGCAACACCAGGCCCGAAGGCAACACCACGCCCGAAGGGAACACCACGCCCAAAGGCAACAGCACTTAAAAAGCACCGGGGCAAATACAGGTGCACCTTACCCAAGGGTACCCCGGAGGTAGTTGTGGCAAAGGGTAACCTCATTACTCCCACGTTTAAACAAACTCCACAACCGGATGCATACTCTCATATTCGTGAGAAGTACTACACTGTGGCAAACCCCAAGGAACACCAATGCTATCATATACCATACATGGTATGTCCATCTTTTAGTGTCACATTTGCATATTAAGCATAACACTCCCAAGTCTGAAATAATGGTCAGTTTTTGTGGATTTTAATGGGAATTGTGGCTATTTTCTGGAATTTTTTTAATGCTTTCTACATCGAATATCCAACTATATTTTCAATTTGCTAGCTTTTCTAGAAACATTATGGTAGACTTGTGAACAGAATGAGTTTTTCATTTTAGCATAAACTTGCAGCATTGCTACGGTGACTTCTTTTTCTGCTGTGCTGGGAGCTATTTTACACTCTTAGCTTGATATTATTTTGGTCAAAGTATATTATTAATTAATAGAGTAGAGCATAGGAATTTTTTGCAACTGTAATTAGTGCAAAAAACGGGAAATGCAATAACATATGCACACAAAGAAATGAGTACTATTTGAGGAAATACAAAAGGTCATTCATTTTATTGTTTCTTTAAATTTGAAAATAACTTCCAAACTGGAAATTTGTACTTCAACAAATGTTATTCAAAAAGCAAGAAACTACAAGTACATGAAGAAATGATTACAAAAAATGCAAAAGGCTTCTCATCGTGCATTATTTTTAATTTCAGAAATGGCTTCAAAATCACTGAAAATGTACACTTTGACGGATGTTTCCAAGCGCGGAGCCAACTATGGATTTCACGGTGTAACATCGAAAAAAGATATTTTCGAAGGAACGATTGTACCTTCAAAGGGCTTGCACAAAAAATGAGCAAGGATTACTACTACATATTTAATCACTACACACGAAATGTAGACCAAGGAGAAAGTGGAACCAATTACCTTCGTCTTTACGAAGAATCTTCCAAACTAAGTTGTGATTCTATCATGTTTACTTTACTGAAATAAGCATAAACTTAACATAATAAAAAAATAATTTCTTTGATCTTACCGCGTCCTGGGTATCACGTTAAACTGCATCCAGGTAGGGTGAGGAGGTCGTGTGTGGCCAGTAGTTTGTCCCCTACTATCGCCTATAAAATGCACACATAAGACCGTTATTACTCATCCCACGACTGGCGACTTGTCGGCGCCACAAAACCGAGCAAGCCCCTCCATGGTTGACCCCCCTGTCGGCTGGGGGTTGTAGAATATGCCCACGGTATTTCCAGCCTGTCGTAAGAGGCGACTAAAGGGAAGGACTTGCACCGTATTTGACATACGTACGTGCAGACTTAACTACTGTGGGCTAGGTCAACACACAGAGAGAAATCTTATTGACAAATTTCTGTCTGATGTCGTTAATTGGAGACATAATTGTCCATTCATTCTTGTTCTGGAGTCACAAGCCATCCTCAAGGTAATAACTAATTTCATTTCAGCTTAACGAAGACTGATTGTTGTGCACTTGTGCGTAACGTTCAACCTCACGGTAGGCCCTTGGCCTAACGTTAGGTTATGAAGCAGGCCAGCGAAATTTCTCCTGATGTAGCCTTATAGGCCTAAAAGTTAGGTTCAATCCAGGAAACGTTAAAATTGTAGTAGGGCGTAGGCTAACAGTTAATGCACGAGAGTGCCTAATCCTAGCCTACACTTTGGTTCCTACCCGAGAAAGTTTTTCTGACATCTGTCCAAAAATTGTGTTAAGTAAAGGCCTAAGTTAGGCTAGTCCTCAGTGTAGTAAAGCCTCAAGGACTGCAGTCGTGCGCCTACAGCTTACTATACCGTGTACTATCGGCGACCGGCTATAGGCTAGACGGCCTTTACTGAGGACTAAGCCTAGGCTAGTCTTAGGCCTAGTCCTTGAACAGGACCGTGTTATGGGATAGGAGTGATGTATAAATAACAACAGGTGGTTGAATACTGTGTAGGCTAGTGTTCGAAACCTATGTAGGCTAGGTCTAGGCCTAGCCTAAGTTACCTTAGGCCTAGACTATTTACTACTTATTAAAGGCCTCGGCCTTGCGTTACTCGTTAGGGCCTAGGCCTAGCCTAGCCGCTCACCAGTTAAAACGTCCCCGCTTATTTGTCAAAACCTCCCCGTACCAAAACGTCTGGGGATTGAATCGTTGTTGATGTTTGTTTTATGATAAATTTTTCAACTAAATTTGTAGGCCTTAATGTTTTTATTATTGTAAGAAAGCTATTTTCTGTTTCTTAAAGGAAAATGAAATAGGCCTATTAATGGCGATTTAATACTTTACAACTTACGGCCACAATTATTAAAAAACTTTACATGTTGTGCATAGCCTGTATGCAGGTATTGCAGCGAGAATGTGAGTGGTTAGCTACGGTTTATACTGGTTAGCGTGGCACTAACTAAACTTTTTCGTGTCGTGATATTACTGTTCCGAACCAAAAATGATTTCCCAAGTAGGCCTGGACCTAGGCTACCTGCAATAAAATTATTATACAAACTACAGACTAGCCTAGCCTAACAGTAACGTTAGTAGGCTTATAGTAGGAACCACCTTTTCTCTGTACAGTTGTGGTTGACTGGTCAAGGTAGCCTAGCCTAGCCTCATAAAAACTGCTGTGTAGGCTAGGCCTACTGGTACTAGGCCTAAGTTAATTAGCCAAACGTTAGGCCGACTGTAGGCAAAGCTGCCAATTTTAATTTCAAACAACAACAAAATATAAGTTGGGGCTAGGCTAGGCCTAGTCCTCAGTAAAGGCACGTGTATAGCCGGCCACCAATTGCTCCCTGCCCCCTGTGGGCTGGGGGTTGTAGAAGATGCCCAGGGTATTTCCCGCCTGTTGTAAGAGGCGACTAAAGGGAAGGACTTGCGCCGTATTTTAACTTTGCTTGACACGATATAACACATTTGTGTTGGTGTGTCGTTAAATTTCATCTATCTAACCAATCGCTCCCTATACACGGTCCATACACCGACGCATTGAAAACCCGGGGTCTTCAACCTGCACAGTGCTGATCGAAATTGAGAGTCTTCTTATAGCAAAGCTAGGACCTAGAGTCTAAATTTACTACCATTCGCTTCCCATTCTAAATCTTACACTTACATTGCAGTTGTTTTTTGTCACTTTCCGAAAATTGGAAATAAGATCATCAACTTCGTGACATCGTAAAATTTACTGTAGCGTTCGAAATATGTGTTGACATCAGAATGCTGTGTGCATAACATTGTGACATCACGCACATCATTTTGACAACTGTAGTTCCTATACACACACATGGCAACTGCCTCTGCAAACGTTCTGTACTGATGTGACGATAAAGCTTATTAGCATACTGATGTAAACAAAGTTTCATAGTTGCACAGTAAATTTTACGGCGCGAAAAAGTTGCTGCTTTCATTTCACATTTTTGGCCCATTCCGGAAATTCACAGTGATCAAAAACAGCTGCAATACTCCTGTAAGATCTGGAGAAAAAAATTCATGATCTAGTAAATTAAGATTTTACTTTCAGAATTTGCTGTGGGAAGAAAGACAATTTCAACTATCACATAGACACAGCCTATCCCCGCTATTTGCATAGGTTGGTGTAAGGACTGTTTATAGTGAGCTGTAGGCGAACGGCCACAGTCCTTTACTGAGGACTCGGGCTAGACCTGCAGTTGGCCTAACCTAGTCTGCAGTCTGCTGACCTAGTAGTACAGGTGTAGGCCTAGGCCTCAGGCCTGTTTGGGTTGCTTTGGAGCTTCCCTCCTACTGTAGTTCAGAGATGAAAGTGTACGTGAGAGCTTATTTCTCAGTAAAGGACTGTGTCGTTCATCTAGAGCTCACTATACACAGTCCTTACACCGACCTATGGAAATAGCGAGGGGATTGGCTGGCTTTGTGATGGCTGTAAATGGCTGATCTCTTTTCAAACTTTTAGTGTTTAACCTCCACCATTGTGATTTGTTTGCAGGGTTGGTGATGTTTGTTATTATTAAAAAAAAATCATGAATCTAGTAAATTGATATAAATCGTGGTTTTAATCATGATTTTAATCAGCTTGATTTAAATCAGACAACCCTGCTTGTATGCTCTGTACAGTGTATTAAATAGATTTTTTGATCTTTCCCACATTCCATTGTTTCAGCATTAGCCTAACTGTCCCAACGAAATCAGAAGGGGGAACTGCAGGACAGCATAGCAGCTCATCAGTTTTGACGGTTGTGCAATTTTACGCCTGAAAAGACATGGGAAAGTTTGAAGAATACCCTGATAGGTCTGCCAAAGAAGAGTGCAAATTATCATATTAAAGACTGGTGGACTTCATGAAGACTTCTTTTGCATTGAGCACAGTAGGTCACGAAAACTAGTTGATGTTTCGTATGTACCGTCTGAATACGGCAACTATCATTAGTGCTCATATTCATGCACCTCTTTGCAGAAATTCAAAGTGATTTCAGCAATTTGAAAGCTGTAGTACCCATGACTTCGATGATGTTGCACGAAAATCATTGCCTTCTCATCTAGGATAAAAGTTTGCAAGGAGTGTGTGGTATTCTGTTGTCCTTCACTCTACCTTTATACGTATTGTGCTGAAGCAAATGGAAAAATGAGAGAAGGCCTGCTTTCTCCATTTTTGGTTCCTTGTGTTAACAAAGGAACCTATGTCGTCAAGTTGGCATATGTATGTGTATGTGTGTATGTGATGCCATTGGAATGTGAGGTATGTGGTGCAATAACTCAATAACCAAGTGATCAATTTTTCTCAAACTTGGTGTATACGTGTATCATATTGAGTAGATGTGCCCTATTGTTTTTGGTGGAGGCCAGAGGTCACTGGGGATCACCAGAGGCAATAAAGTGAATTTCCTGTAGTAGCTATAACTCGGTGTCCGTTGTTCAAACTGTGACATACAGTAATTTTAGGATAAGATAGATTGGTACGAGGTGGAAATATTGTATTCATATTAACCAAAATAACTCAATAACCAAGTGACATAGGGGGATGGCATAATGGAAAGTTGTGTTCGTCTAAGTGAAGTGCATATGATGACCTGCTATGACCTCATGTGACCTTTTGATCTTTGTGCCTTTTGTGACGCCTGGATTTGTCTTGTTGAGACGAACCAAAAAGACAGTTTAACTACCCTCCTAGGATGCCCTAAACTCAAGTAAATGACATTTTTGTGAAAGGTCAGGAATGTGTGTATGTGATGCATGGGAACGGGAGGTATGTGGTGCGATAACTCGATAACCAAGTGATCAGTTTTTCTCAAACTTGCGAGTACATGTGTGATATGAAATATGTGCCCTAATGTTTTTGGTGAAGGTCAAAAGTTATTGGGGTTGAAGGATCACATACCTTCCCTTGCTACTCCGCTTCTACAAAATCATCTTAAAGACAAGGAACCATGGTGCCCTTGGGCTCTTGTTCATGTAACTGATCATAGGAGACAAGTGTTAAAGAAATGCTATTCTGTGTTTATGGTCACAACATTTTGTGTTGTCACTTTGGCTCTGAACAACTCAGATTCTGTTCCCAAGTTCAAAACATGCAGACAGCATTTAATTATAAGTGACTCACATATTGTGAGACTTTGTAAGAAACATGGTCCACATTGACGATTTATAGCAAATTCGAACTTACTTAGGATCATAGAATTTATAGAGGGTTCATTGAAAATTGCAATAGGATGTCACAATTTATTGCACATTGGATGTATACTTAGCCTAAATATTCTTGAAACAGACACTTTGTTTTGAAAATGATGAGTGCATGTATCATCCTGACAGAATAGGGGTTCCTACTCCCAGTGTTTCCTTGCAGTTTTCAAAAGTAAGTGCATAAATGCAACATGGTGCTTCACGTTTCTGTATTTCATTACCCCCTGGACCTTTCAAAACCAGTTTTATGGTTTGTTTCTTTTGAAAATAATAATATTAAAACAAAGGTTGCAAAATGATTTGAGGACTTCATGTAATAAAAATTAGGAGAATTAAATAAAATACATAGAAACTTATTTAAAAGGTGAGAAGACATTCCCCCTCCCACAATCCCCCATATCTACACCGTTGCACTAATATGCCCATGCAAATTGGTAGGTGTAAGTTTGAAGTTGCACTATTCAACCGTTGCAACATATATTTTTGGTCATTAAAAATCGTGGACCAACTTAAAGGGACCAAGCAAGCAGTCATCCCAATTAAATTTCAAAATTGAATTTCAGATACATCTCTTAAACTCTCTTATTTTCCTAATACATGTATGTGATGTTTTCAGGTGCTAAGTTTGAATATTAATGGCAAACTAAGTAGTTTTCATGCATGACTGAAATAATTCCATTGCAAATATACTGACATATATTTCTAAAGCTTAATTCACGAATCAGGATATTTGTCACTATTTCATATTTCGGTGACTGCATTTTCACTTTAATAAAATTTAGGTGCAGTCACTAGAAACTATAGAAGTATTCAGCACAGTATTTTTATGTGCAGTTGATAACATGCGATGAGGTTTTTTTAAGTGTCAAGGGAAGTTAATTTACAGTTTACTTTAACAGTGTTTTTTCTCTTCATATTACATATCCATCATATTTCTTTCATTCTAGATTCTTTACTTTAAGGGGGAGAGTGGGATAAGGGTTCAGGTGCATAGCTGTGGGGGTCTTGGGGGCCTAGGCCCCCAGATGTTTGTTAGGCCCCCAAAACTTTTGGTGTCCTAATAAAACGTGTAAGAATTAAGGACGGCGATCAGTGCCGTGACCTCCCATTTGATGCCTAGACCTCCCTAAAAATTTCATCCTACAGTAGCTATGCCCCTGCGAGGTTTAGGGGAGGGGGAAGATGAGATTTTTAGGGAAATGAGGAAATTATCCCAAGCTCCTTTACTTTTATGTAAACACATCTAAGTGTATGAATAACTGATAATTTTATTTTGTAAAACTTAGGAATTTTACTTTTCCTATGTCCCATTAAGACAATGTCCCGGATTCCTTTGCACCAAATTGTCATGTTTATTCCCATAGAAAACCAGCTTTTAAATTAAAAGAGCATACCAGACCAACTGAATGTCCCATAGAAATAAATGGGTTCCAAAAGAGTCCCATACTTCCTTTCGGTCCCATTTATTCCAACACGGAATTTTAATATGATGTTATGGTGATTTCATTGAAATGTTCTCTTGGGTAAAGTCCAGTTAAGATAGTCGGGATGAGTTGGAATTTTTAACTGAAGTCAACTGGAATACAACAAGCCAGAACTGTTTCATTTCCAGTTAAAATGCACTTGAAACAGTCGAGACCCATTAGAAATTCCAAATCTATTACAGCAAAGACAAGTTGAAAGTGGTCCATATCCAGGCGAAACAGATGGGACCATGAACGAAACCAGTTGAGACCAGCTGAAAATTTCAACTGGTTTTAACCGGAATTTTCTCCTGGGTTAGGAAAACTTGGGGCTAGCTTGGAGGGCGAATCTGAAAAGAAATGTAGTTTTCAATTTACGATGGCATAGCTGTTTTAGTTCTCATTTTCTTTATCATATCATTCTGTAAGATGTGTAGAATTGGGGAAAGGTTTAAAAATACAAATCTTTGTGCAGTGCTTAACAATATATATCATGTTATTCTTGTTTTCACGTTGTTGCTCGGTAAATTGTAAATTGTACTCACGCGGAAACTCAAGTAAGGTATAAAACACTTCCCAGCCTTTAGTCTTTCATCTAAAGTAAGACTGCAAGCTTTAGTGCCTTTTGGATAAAGTTCGAAAAAGCGAAATTAATACTTTAATTGACAGTGAGGTTAATATTTATAGCAATCTGTCGAGAGAAGCATCTTTTACAAGTAAAAGGAAGGGATGTTTTTTTCAGATCGAAAATGAACATCTTATATATTAACAAATTTATCCTGCATGGAAAAGACAATGCTTTTTGAATAAAAAGCTTTCTGAAAGGTAAAGTTCCACCTTTTAACCAGGACCAACACCTGAGGTACGCGTATAATACCTCTGCCGCCGGCGGACCGCCGTTTATCCGGTCATATCCCTGCGGTTGGCAGACCCTCGGTCCGACGGTGGGAAAGCGGTGGCAACCGCCGACGGGCCGCTGTCTTACCAACTCAATGATCGCCGGTGGCCCAATGTCGGCCCGCCGGCGGCGACAACCGCCGGCGGGCCGCCGCCGGACCGCTGGACAAATCTACGTCGGCCCGCCGGCGTGGTTGCCACCGTCGGCTTGCTATCAGGATATGTCTAAGACCCTTCAGTTTTAGAGTACTCGCACGTAGTATCCAAAAAGAGACCAAAAGTTTTGATTTACAAGCAATCCTGTTTTGTTTTTTGATTCCTTGCCACAGGCAGGCAAGTAATCTATGCATTCATGATGGCATGGGTGTGTATGTGTGTATGTGCGTGGTGTATTTTTGACACTTTGCTCGTTAACACGATATCTCAAGAAGGGAAACTGACAGTTCTCAAACTTGGTACCTAGATGCCCTATATTGAGAGGAAGAACCCTGTTGTTTTGGTGGGGGTCAAAGGTCATTTGGGGTCACCGGGGGGTCAAACACTGAAAATCTTATTAACACGATTTCTCGATATAGGAAGCTTGGATTAATTTCATACTTACTATGTAGATGTGTTATGGTGAGAGAAAGAACCCTATCATTATTGGTGGAGGTGAAAGGTCATTTGGGGTCACTGGGGTGAAACTCTGCAAAGCTCGTTAACACGATGTATCAAGGTAGGCAGCTTGGATAAATTTCATACCTATGTATAGATGCATTATGGTGAGAGAAAGAACCCTATTGCATTTGGTGGAGGTCAATGGTCATCTAGGTCACTGGAAGTCAAACCCTGAGAACCTCTTTCACACGATATCTCGATGTAGGAAGCTTGGATAAATTTCATATGTTATAGTTTCACGTATATTTTCACGGTGGTCAAACTCTTAAAACCCTGTTAATACGATATCTGGAGATAGAAAGCTTGGATAAATGACGCTTTTCATACTTTGTATAGAAATTTGTCATGTTTAGGAGAAACCCTATTGTTTTTGGTGGAGATTACAAGTCATTTGAGGGTACCAGAGGTCAAAAACTAAAACTTCGTAAAATGACAGTGCAAGGGAGGAAGCACAGACAAATCCCTTGTAAGACATATTTTGTTTTTGTTATTTGTTGTCATTTTTTTCTGTTACTCAAGTTTTGGTGAGGTTCAAAGGTCATGTGAGGTCGGCAGGGGTCAAATTGTGAACACGTCGTAAAAATGATGTAGAAGAGAAATGTAAATTTGAGGGATGAACCTCGTTGTAACAAAGCACCCCCCCCCTTCGGCAAGGCGTCACTAAGCCTTTAGGCTTTCTGGTTTAGACATTCTATCAAACTGCTAAATCTTGTTTCTAGGACGTTCACACTTCTGTTTCCTAACAGCATGCATTGCTGTTCAGTTGTGACATAGTCCATAGCTATGGTTACTTTCTGACAGGCACATACGCGTACGTAGCACCAATCACTGCAGCAACGCACACAGACAACTCTCACAGTAACAAGCGGTGAAACTTGAATGGCGATAGCCTAGGCCTAGTTCAGGGAACAAAGTGTACGGGAGAACTAGGCGTATGTACCCTAGGCTAAATCTAGGCTAGGTATAATGTGAGGGTAACTCATACTTAATGGCCACTCGCCACGATTTAAATTTAACGTTACTCGTCTTTTTTCCTAAATAGGTCTGCTCTAATTATATCCGTAAGGATGTCATAAGCGACAGAAGCGGGGGATGGGACAGGGGAGACACGTTCCCTTTAAATTTTTCAGTGGGGGAGGGGGGACGGACCACCATAAAGAATATTGTAGGTGAAAAACGGACGATTTAAAACCAAAGTCAAATCAACACCAAACACGTTTAACAATAATTAATGATGTACGAAAATTTAGAACATGAATGACAGTCCTCCGTAGCAACTAAATATTGTCCGTTTAGAAAAGAAGGAAATACCCAGAACTTGTGTGAGTTCATCCGTTTCAGAGTGATACTTTGTCGGCAACCTTCTTAGTTTGGAATGCTAGATGTTTCTCTTATACCGCAAAACCGACGCTTGATAGTAAATACCAAAATGGTCCCACGCATGCTAGACGCAGAATTGAACACGGGTGCAACAGATGGGGAGTGTTCAAGGGGACATGAGGCCATGCGCCCTATTGTCGGGGAAACTCCATTTGCGTCGGGAGCCTTGATTGGTACGATAAAGTATGTAATCCCCCAACGACGACCAGCTGCATCAACAAACGTCTTGAGTTTTCCCTGAGTAGGGCATACTGCCGAATAAAGACTACCATTTCATATTTTCTTCAATAGCCACCTCAAAATTTTCGGCGCGCTTCAGGCGCCATATTTTCGCGTTTGCCATTCCTTCGGAACTCTGCTCTTCCGTCGGGGGGGGGGGGCTTGACCTCCACCAGAAGCTACCCCTATTAGAAGAGGCAAATTTGTGGTGAAGAGTGCCATTTCATGCAGTCTAGAGTGCCTGCATGGAAAGCAAAATTTTCTGACCTCAGCCCCAACCATGGTGGGCTGAGGTCAGTGGTACTCCCATTGGACACTGCAAAGTGCAAACTGCCCTCTCAACAGCTTAAAGGGCCGCTTATGAAACCTTTAAACCCCTGCCTCTATTTGCCGTAGATATAGCTAGCCTCAGGATCTTTTAAGTATGGATTTCGCTCTTTCCAAATGTCCTCTCTCTCAAAGCTTGAGATCCCATTTGTGGCCCTTAATCTCTTTCCAGCCTCTCCATTTGGCGCTCACCCTCAAAAAGTTTGAGAACCCCTAGTCTATACCATAAAAAAAGTTTTGTTTGTCTTTCATTGATTTCATTTCTCATTAGAATTAATAAAAAATAATCCCACCATGGTAATAATCTTTTATGGCTACTCTTTCTATGGCTCACTGGTGCAGAGGAGATGGGTGAGGCAAGAGGCGAACAAAGATAATATAATAAAAATTCTCGAAAACTATTTCACTTCCAAAGATCACAAATTCAACATCAGATTGCATGTGTAAGGACACTAAATACACCCCTCCTTTACATCCCTCCTAGAACGATGACCACATAATTTCCCGCATTTTTTAAATACCTAATCAGATTTTGGTTCGCTCGTCCCCCTCCCCCCCCCCGGAATATTAATGCTTCCGCGCCCGCTGTGTAAGGTACCTTCGCTAAGAATATTATTCAGTATGCATTATAAGAGTCACAACGATCGATAAGGATGAGTAACTTTTCAAAGCCGTACGCCATGCACGGTGCGTCCAGATTTCGCGACGCTTTCTCATGTAAATCAATTCATATATACTGCATAGTAGTAGTTAGTAGTAGTGACATGCAACGGTTTTTCTAACATTCCCAGGATCTTAATAAAAATTTCCCAAGAATTTCCTTTGCTATTTACACTCACATATGATTGCGTATTTTGGGACACTCCTTGTCGAGCGAGTTCTAAAGATGGGCTCAAGGCGCCGGTCGGTAGTAGTCAGCCGATTGTAAAAATTCATTAATTTGTATTTTGTTCTGCAAATGCATGAAAATCGCTAAACGTCCCAGACCATTCTGCCAGATCTCCAAGATATTCCTCAAATAACTGATATAGTTTTCCAGTGTTCCCAGGTTCTCTTGCGAAGTCGAAAATTCCCAATATCTTGAGAAAATTCCCAAGCGTTAGTCCTACTGATAGTACAGTATGCAGTTATCCTTCCACCTGATGAAATCCAATTAAATAAAATACACAAATTCCTAATTTCTGTCAGTTGTCCTTTTTACTTTACATTTCTCACCCTTCATTCCTGTTTTGTACAAAGCATCTCATTCTTGATGAAAGTTTTACCTCTGTACAAGGATATGTGGAAATTTCCTCAAGATTTTCTGGAGATTTCCTCTAAATCAGGAAATATATTTGTTAGCGAAGGTAGTTACTCGCCACAAAGATTGAGGAACAAGAAAGGTGTATCCACTGATACCAAGACGCACGAGAAAGGTTTGGATACTTACATTACTTCCATAAACAAGCTTTTATTTCCTTTGTAGTTCCTCATAAACACTTTGTTTGATAATCAAGTTCCTATTTCTGACTTTAAATGTTTAAGGGTCGTGGGTGTGGGGGTTTTAGTAAAAATCATTGATTAAATTTCTAAAACCTCCACAACCCACGACTTTGAAGAAAGTGTCATCCGCGACAATGTTTAAGCATGGGCGTCCGCAGAAAAAATTTCAAGGAGGGGGGCAAAATTTTTAATTGATCAAATCAGACTGAACTTTTCTCCCCGAAAAGAGCTTATATGCTAAATGATGCCACCTTTTACTGAGGGGGTAGCCAGGAATTTGTAAAGGGTGGTACGCAGGCAAACTATATAAGCGTAGCGCCAACATATTTTGGCGCGAAGCGCCAAGAAAATTTGGAAAAACATGCCTCCCAGATCGCTGAAAATGGCACTTCCCAGGCCTTGTAAACTGCATCTAATCATTCAGTTTCTATTTTGAAATCTCGTGTTCTGGAAATTTTCAAGCGATATCATCTAAAAAAGTTGATTTGGGGCCATACTTTAACATTTTGGCAAAAAATGCCTCCCAGATGGCTGGAAATGGCACTTCCTTCCCATGCAGGCCTTGTTAGCTGCATCTTATCATTATTTATTTTGAAATCCCATGTTCTAGAAATTTTTATGCGATGTCATCTGAAAAAGTTGATTAGGGGCTATATTTTGGCGCGAAGCGCCAAGAAAATTTTGGAAAAAATTGCCTCCCAGATCGCTGGAAAAAGCACTTCCCAGGCCTTGTAAGTTGCATCTATATCATTTCTCTTTTGAGATCTCATGTTCTGGAAATTTTCAAGCGATAGCTTCTAAAAAAAAAGGTTGAATTGATTTATTCTTCACGTATTTTTTTCACGTTTTTCATTTTCCAGGGGGGCAAGTGCCCCCTTGCCCCTCCTTGCGGACGCCCATGTGTTTAAGGTCGTGTGTGTGGGGGTTTAAGTAAAAATCATACACTAAATTTCTAAAACCCCCACGACCCACGAGTTTGGTAAAAGTGTCATTCGCGACAATGTTTAAGGTCGTGGGTGTGGGGGTTTTTAGTAAAATCATACACTAAATTTCTAAAACCCCCACGACCCACGACTTTGAAGAAAGTGTCATCCGCGACAATGTTTAAGGTCGTGGGTGTGGGGGTTTTAGTAAAAATTATACACTAAATTACTAAAACCCCCACGACCCACGACTTTGAAGAAAGTGTCATCTGCGACAATGTTTAAGGTCGTGGGTGTGGGGGTTTTAGTAAAAATTATACACTAAATTTCTAAAACCCCCACGACCCACGACTTTGAAGAAAGTGTCATCTGCGACAATGTTTAAGGTCGTGGGTGTGGGGGTTTTAGTAAAAATTATACACTAAATTTCTAAAACCCCCACGACCCACGACTTTGAAGAAAGTGTCATCCGCGACAATGTTTAAGGTCGTGGGTGTGGGGGTTTTAGTAAAAATCATGTACTAAATTTCTAAAACCCCCACGACCCACGACTTTGCTTAGCTGTGTTACGTCATGGTTGTGGGTTTGGGTGTGGGTGCGGGTGTGGGTTTGGGTGTGGGGGTCGTGGGGGTTTTCGAACTAACCAAATTTTCACTTTTGGGTGTTCTACCGATAAGTGCAACTTTTTCAAATGAGACTAAACTGTGTCTGAGTGATCCATTTTGAGTTGGCAGAGAATGATTCTCTAGTGAGATAGCATGTATATGGCAGGTAATATCTAAACTGTCTCAAACCAATTAAAAGTATCCTTTGACAGTAATTGGGAAAATGTTTTTGATACTTAACATTGTTTTTCCTCACTACATTGCAGCTTTTAGACAAGGAAATCTTTTGATGTAGATGGGGAGATGTTATACTCTTTCTTCAACCCCCCCACTGTTGACAGTACCGGAGGCACTTGTTTCGCCACGAAAAAGAAAGCTGTGCTTGAAAGGAAACATAAAGGAGCTTTGTACAAACATTGTATAACAAAATTTAAGAATGGCATTTGAATAGATGATATTTGCAGATTGAAATGATATTGTAAGTGAATTACATAATTTCTCCAAGTTGCTCATGAGAAGGAATTTTCTCAATTTTGATGGAATTTTTTTTTCAAAATCGTGCAATTATAAATGGAACTTATGTTTACCACAACATTAGTTGATATAAAGCATTAACAATGAATAGAGAACCCAAATTATCACTCAGTGTATCTTGAAATAATTGTAGTATTTTCAGACAATACTAGGATGCCATGATGTTAGGAAAGAGTCTAATTTGTGGTGAAACTATTTGCACTTCTTCCGATTACATGCAGGAATCAATTTTAAATGCGTGATGACTGTCCATTGGATTACCAACAAGGTAACAGACTGCTTCTTGGGTTACTGTGAATTTCTTTGTAGACTACAAGATTTTCTTTTGAAATGACAGGTGGTCTAATGGATGACCACAAAATTAATTCCTTCAAAATCGAGGCTGGACATGTGCTCAATAGTAATGAATGGAAAGACAATGTACTGTTATTAGTATTTACATCAATATGCATTCACTTACTTCTTTGCTGATTTTTTTAAAGTTGTTTCCCATGAAAACTGGAGAGAACTGGACAGACCTGGCAAAGATCAGATTTCTTTGTAGAAGATGGGCCCACCAAGGCTAAAATTCAATGTAAGCTGTGGGGAGAGCTAGCGGAGTCAGTAACGGCTGAGAATGTAGGAAGTCTTGTGGCCCTACGAAATGTGGAGGTTGATATCTATAACAACCGAAAACATTTAAAATAAACTGATCTGAGTACAGCTGAAGTAAGTATGCAGTAGCTAAAGGCTCAAGTTAGCTGTTTACTTGTTATCATAAAGGTGATTTGTACAATGATGTAGTTTAAAGTGTACCTCAAGTCCAAAATTTCAAAATTATGTTACAAAGCTTAAAGTGAATGCAAATTGTGCAACTTCCATTTTTACAGGGTGTTCTTGAGCTGAGATATTGTGATCTCATTCTTGTACAAGTATTCTAATCTTTGAATTGCTGTGTATTTTGGAAAGCCATTACACCTTGTATCGAAATGTGATTACTTGTTTTTAGTGAAAAAGTGTCCTCTGGTTCTTTGGTTTTTGGTTCAACCAGGAGACATTTTGTGTAACCAGGATAACAGGCGCTACTTTCGGTATAAAAGTGGTCCCTGGCAGCTTCTTTTTTGGGGTTAATGGGTGCTGTCTGGCAGGAAACAAGCACCAAACAGCACCTGGTACCTAGTTAATTTCACCCTTGTGCACAGTATTTACTTTCCAGTCCCTAAACTATATATTCTTGTAATTCTAGACTTTAGGTACACTTAAATATTTTATGATTAAAGCTAGATTTAAAGATGACAAAATTAAGGTAAAAGAAGAAACTTAATCTACAAAGACAAATTTCAAAGCTAGATTTAAAGGTGACAAAAATGACATACTTAACAAATTTGTTGCATCAAAATCACTCCAAAAAACTTTCAACGGTTTTCCTATGCAAAAAAAAAAAAAAAAAAAAAAAAAAATTACTAGCATGACTTAAGCCAACAAGATGGTCTTAAGCATAGTTTAATCTCTCTATCGATTAAAAAATAATGAAACAATGTTAACAACTCTTCCTTGCTTCATCACAAATATGCACTTACTGGTCTAAACAACTATGTTAAAGCTTTAGTTTTCAATTGCTAAAATTCTAAATCTTGAATCTTTATATTTTAGGTTGCAGCTCCATCATTATCT
This sequence comes from Holothuria leucospilota, assembly GCA_029531755.1. Classification (NCBI taxonomy): domain Eukaryota; kingdom Metazoa; phylum Echinodermata; class Holothuroidea; order Aspidochirotida; family Holothuriidae; genus Holothuria; species Holothuria leucospilota. The sequence goes on along the minus strand of CM055961.1, from coordinate 67,110,610 downwards.
GATGCAGAGGCAGTGTTTCCTCTAAGAAATAATCCATTGGGTCAATATACTCAATATAAGGAAATATGGCTTACGAGAAATGCCAATTTGGTTGGACTGTGCATGGGTATGGCATACGTTGTTGTCCACACTCCATCTGAAACCCTCTTTTTCATTTTTCCCGCTAATATCAATGGGTCAAATTAACAAATCATTCCGTCAAAATTGCGTCATAGCAGAAACACTGTGCAGAGGAGTTCGAAATATTAGGGGTGGACAAAAATGAGTAAGTGATCAGTGTTTTGGTTTCTTGGTCACATCCTCGCAACATTATTTGTAATTTTAAAAGATGCTTTTTCTGCTCTCTCAAAGAAAACAAATTTCAAGACAAAGTCCATTTTTTTAACATTGGTTTAAGTTAGTGAAAGGTGGGGTATTATACTACATGAATTTGGCATGCGTGGATTGACAGATAAGATCAAAAATTACATAATTCATCAGTTGTTTTGGGATTCTTAATGCCCCATTTCTCTTTGTTCACATTTCCCTCATTCATTGTGTAGGTTTGTAGTGTTTTCGGTTCAGGACAGTTTAAATTTGATAGATTTGTGTTTACATGGAGGCTAGAACATCGCTTACCAGTTTGTGCCTGTAAGAGTGTAGCAAATGGTGATATAAGTTAGTGGAAGTTATAAAAATATGAAAACAGGAAAAGTAATCTGTAGGTTCCCCCTCTCTCTTCCTCTCAAGCATCTTAGTGTGAGCACAACCATTTGGGGGGGGGGGAGGGGGGAGTGGTGATACATGAGCCCATGTATCACAACCATCACAAATACGTAGTAATAGTATCACAAATATAACCTCATAGGCACACTCTGGATGCTTGGGAGAAAGAAAACAGACCCCAGTGAAAAAGTAATCCCATGATTGGATCCTAGGACATGTATGTGCATGGCCATAATAGTGGATAACAAAAGTGGGACATTATGGTTTTAAGGAAAACATGAGTAAGATTAATTATTGATTTAAAGGTGTAACTTGTTTAAATGTGTCAACATATTTAATGCAGACGTACAGAACAGCATTTCACCAAATCATAGCATGAAATAAATTTTCAATGAAATACTGTATTTGTTATTCAATATCGTGGCCATGCACATACACACCCAACCCATCATGTCATTGGCTTCTGCTTACATCGTGGCCATTGCGTTCCGTTACTTCACTGTCCTTCTCACATCAGTGTTTCTCAACTAAGTATATTTTGGTCTTTTTCTCTTTCTAAATAGTGACATCTTCACTCTCATCACTGATGGCGGCATGGAGTTGAAGGCTGAAATAGAAGTATTTGAGAATGCCAATATTACAGTTCATGAGTTTGTGGAAAAATGCCCAATGAAAGCTGTACTGACAATTTGAAATCACACCATAAAGAAAATGCAAATTTGGTTTTGGTAAGATACTGTAACAAAGATATCTCAGAATGGCAAATACAAATTGCCATGTTCAAAAGTAAGAGCTGTATTAAGAGCTGTATTATTTTTGGTGAAGGTCAAAGGTCATTTGAGCCCCCTGTGGCCTGGGGGTTGTAGAATATGCCCACGGCATTTCCCGCCTGCCGTAAGAGGCGACTAAAGGGAAGGACTTGCACCTTATTTAAACTTTGCTTGACACTATATAAAATACTTGTGTTGGTGTGTCGTTAAATTTCATCTAACTAACAAAGGTCATTTAAGGTCACAAACTTTGCCATGTTGAGAGAAGAAACTGTTTTGTTTTTGGTGAAGGTTTCAAGTCATTTGAGGTCACTAGAGGTCAAAAATAAACTGTTATAAGAAATATTGGTGTTAAAAAAATAATAGTAGTGCTGTGCTTTGGTCACTGACTGAATACTCCGAGTGGAAGTCTTTACGACCAGCTATTTTAGGACAAATTTGTAAAAATTAGACAAATCTGTTACATGGAGTTGAAGCTGAAAATACAAAGATCATTTGAGGTCACAAACTGTCATTTTGAGAGTAGAAACTGTTTGTTTTTGAAGGTTTCAAGTTATTTGAGGTCACCTGAGGTCAAAAATAAACTGTTTTTAGAAATATTAGTGTTAAAAAATAATAGTGGTGTTGTGCTTTGGTCACTGACTGAATATTCCGAGTGGAAGTCTTTACGAAAAGTAGCCTGGAATTTAAGGACAAATTTGTAAAATTTAGACAAATCTTGTTACATGGAGTTGAAGGCTGAAATAGAAGTATTTGAGAACACCCATTGAAGCTCTACTGACAATTTCAAATCACACCATAAAGAAAATGCAAATGTATTAAAATTGTATATTTGTAAAAAAGAAAACTGTATTTTGGACCTTTTGGTTTTGGTAAGATACTTTAGGAAAGATATCGCAGGATGGCAAGACAGATTTGTCATGTTGAAAGTAAAGAGTCACAAACTTTACATAGTTTTGTTATGTTGCGAAGAGTAATAAGAGGTCACCAGAGGTCAAAAATAAACTTTTATAAACTTTATATTGTATCTTACATCATAGCCTATATATCTGAAAACAAGCATTTACATAATTTTAATACATTTCCATTCACTGCTTTCAATTGAAATGTATTCATATTGCAGAGGAACTTCACCCCCTCAGAACAAGTAAACAAGTACAGAAATATGGGTTTACATCATGAGTTGTGTCTGTCTTTTATGTAGCAGTTATTGGGTTTTGGGCTATGTAAAGAATACTACTATTTAAAATAATACTGTACCTTGTCCCATGGTCATCTCCTTCGGAAACTGCAAGCCATATAGAAACCAGTTACCCTGTTTCTGAAAATGAAAGAAAAATAAAAACGTTAAGGGCATAATGGCAGAACTTTCATCACGTTGCGGGGGGGGGGGGGGATTTAGGCTCTTCTTTCCGAAAAAGGTGGACAGTTGCCCTTGTTAAGTGTACTTTACGCAACCATGTTTAACTTCTTATCCCCCTGAATCGACTTAGAATTTCCATCAAACTTGCACTAAGCAAGAAATCAATCCGAATGCAAAATGTCAATGACCATTTTTAAGGGTTAATACAATGTTAGTGTCAAACATTCAATACACAATGTAAAACTCTGGTGGCATTTTGTAGGAGTCTTTTAAAAGAATTTTTCACTACATGTCATCCCAACTCCAACCAAAACTCCATTCCTTACTCAAGATATCCCTTCCCAAAGACTAGTTACTTTTTCAGATTTCCTCCAGATTTCCTCAAGGTCACAGAAAATGAAGCTAAGTGGGAAGATTGTCTCAGAATCCTTTTGTTATTCTGTATAATTAAATACCTTGTCTTTGAAATTTGACACCAATTTACTGCAAATAAAGTTATGAAATAATTTAGAGATATCAACATTGCCAGATGACATCACATTTCCCATAATGCACTGCAGAACCTAAAAATGTAGCATTTGTTGAACAATTCATACCTCCCAGATGGAAGATGCTACTGAGATGGGGTTTTCACTACCTAACATAGAAAATTTACCTGCTTCTTTTGAAACCAAATTTGGTCACCAGAACATGCTTTTAATACCACAAATGAACTTATACGTTGTGAGCTTAAAGGCTTTAAAAATGAAGCCTGCCCTTTAAAAAATTCAGCATGGATACTATGCTAAATTTTTGTCAGGGAAGTAAAATTTGCTGGATCATGAAAATAGACAAGGTCAAAAGCCAGCTTAAAGACAGTAAAAATTGGCTTTTTTTGGTTCTGAGACGATATTTGACTCTCACTATTTGATCAGTAAGTTGTTAAAGGCCAGTTTATTGGAGCAAAGTGCTCCCAGACTGATAAAAATTGATTGAACAGCAGGGGGCAAAATGACAAATCTCACAAACATTACAAATAAAATGCAAAGTTTGGAGTCCTATATTTTCATAATTAGGTATTCTGTATTCCCTGTCAAATTATCAGATCTCAAATACGGCTAAAATAGTATGTATGCAAATCATTATGTTAAGAAGGACGTTTGCAAAAGATAAAATGTAAATGTACCACTCTAGAAAATATCTGTTCTTGACAAACTTCTTGAAGTGATCATGCCAACTAAAATGCAAGCCAACTTCTTTTAAGTTATCCACACTACCTTGTGGTCACTGTAAAAGCTTTCCTGTATTCCAGTTTCCTCAATATCTCTAACAGAGAAGTTGACGTATATGTGGTCTAAGCAAGAATTGTAATCTGTTGTCATTCCATGAATGATTGGTTTGAAATTGTTTGACTTCATGAGTGATAAAAGATTGTTTTTGTCTGCACTTTCTAGTAATAAGTGGACGTTGAAATCCCCCATTATCACAATTTTAGTGGAATGTGCTGTAAGTGCAAACAATTTTGATAAAACTTGCAGAAGCATTGACACAGCAGGTGTCCTATAAACAGAAATTACTTTAATGTTACTACTTGCCATGTTTAATGTTAAGATAGTCACTTCAACATTGACCTTTCACCTCCACCAAAAAGGGTAGGGATCATCTACTTATTATGGGCAACCTACCTGCCAAGTACGGGGTCCTTAGGAGTTACCCTTCTTGAGATATCGTGTTTACAAAGTTTTGACCTTTTGTGACCCAAATGACCTTTTGACCTCCACCAAAAGCAATAGGATCATCTACTCAATATGGGCAATCTACATGCTGAGTATGAGATCTCTCGGAGTTACCCTTCTTGAGATATCGTGTTTACAAGCAAAGCGTCACATACACACCCCGGGTGCACACATACACACATCATGACTGTACACACCACGGGTGCACCCACACTCACACACACACACACACACACGACATCACCATAGATTCCTTCGGCCTTCGGCAAGGAATCAAAAACTATAGGCACTTTTGTCCTTTGCCCCACTGTTTATATGCTATGCCTTTACAATGTGCTAGCACACAAACGCTGGACTCTTCCATTCGATGACTACGAGGAAGACTAACTTTACACACTGCTGGCTGTACTGCATGTACTACTAGAATTAATAGCCTATAGGTTACACCACCTACGCTTACCCGTGGGCTCATGCCAAACGTTAACACATTTTCGGTTCCTTGGGTATTATTATTAAGCATGGAATTATCAAATCAAAATGACTCGACCTAGACAACATCGAAAATAGCCTAGGCCAGGCCTACAGCCTTTTCCACACAATATATTGTGTTAAGCCTATATTGAACTTATATAGTGGGTGTACTTTGAGTCGGTTGGTACCTTGAGTCGGTCACTATGTACAAAACACATGACACATATACTACACGCAACGCATATTAAGTGACCGACTCGCGGTACCACCATGCTATAGTGAATAAACCCCTAATAAGGTCACGTTCAAATTTCGTGCACCGATGCAACCCGGCAACAATGCACGTCAATATTACTGTCATATTCAGCACAATTTCGGATGCAGCACGCTTACTACAAGCTCCCTTGCAAATGCACGTGAACCGTCATATATTTAGCGCATGCACACGCAAAGTCATGCAGCCTCAAATTTAACGCGTAAAGCCTACACAGAGCCGTATAAATACAGCTCTGTACACAAATTGCAAACAGCGCCCGCTGAACTTATTAGGTTCGTTCCAATCTTTGGCTTACGCTGAAAACTCTGAACTTGATGTGGTGCGCCCCTCTGTAGGAAGATTCTATGGCAAAGCTCTCGCAAATAAGATCAAGCCCGCCAAAAAATTGTAGGTGCAAACAGATTCGCATTCTTTTTTCTTGTTTTATAAAAAAATTTCTTTGAGTGGCGTTATTAGGTTTCACCCATCATAATTTTGGTAAAACATCACCATTTCATGAAGATCATCCACGCTTTCATGTTACAGCTGAATGCAGACTTGTTGAGTGCAATCACGCAATGCTTTGTACATTTTTCAAGACCAAAATACAATTTCTTTATTTCACTATGCAGCATCAACTACCTTAGGTATCATTCAACTTACTACTTTGTTACATTGGTACTTTCCAATTTTCACTCAGAAAACACTGTTGCAGCCTAAATGATTGCACAACCATTGGTTTATTCACGCATTATTCAAACAATTGTATCAATCATGAAGGAGACCTTATCCCTCATAATATTTTCTACAATTAAGTAGAGAAAGAAGCAAGGACAAGCAGTGCAGCCAAGTGAGACTAGTGTTCAATTAAAAAAAAAAAATCAGGAGAGTAAGTAAATCAACAACTTTTTTCCTCAGAAATATAGTGTAAAATAACTCATCATGAAAGCAAAACTTTAAATCAGATCATAATAATTTTGCCTGATAGAAAATTAGAAACAACTTACTTTCCCTAATAAGGAATACAAGGCAGGGAGCAGGAATGGGCTGCAGCCATGTAATTCAGTCTAGTGTAGGGGAATTTTCTCTAGAACAGATTTTTAACAAGCAAAAACAGCTCAGCACCTTTGACAAAAATAATCTGTACAAAAATGTTCTGTCTCAACAATTCAAACACTAGCCTACATTAAATTTATCAAGTTGGAGAAATACCAGCCGCTACGTACAATACCTATCTGTCAGCTCTTCATACATTTTAGAGGCAGAACAGATCATTGAGTGACTCAACTACAGCAACACCGACTCAATGCAAGAAGTTTTTGTAAGACGTATTTGTTGAATACTGAAAATGCACTTTACGGTAATATTAACAAAACCAACACACCAAACAGTGTTACAAGAAACTAATTGAAAAAGACTTTGTAGAATTGAAGGAACACAATTAAGAGTTACATCTTTCCCTTTTTGGTATCTGCAACGTCTATCCTCTGATCCTTACTGTACAATCACACTGTTGGTAAGCAGCTTCTACATGAAAATTCTGTCCATCAATCTTGCCTGGAACAAATAATGAAAGTATGAAGTTACAGTACATGACTATTAAGAAGTTGGATGAAAGTGTACGAGAACGTGAACAGAGTAGCCCAGACCATTAAAGGCAACGAGCCATGTTGTACTCCTGAAAGATACTGATGTTACATTGTTGAACAACAAGTATGATAACGTATTAAAGTATCTACATTTTATGTGATCAATTATTTCATTCTTCTGTGTGAGAATGAGTTTTAAAAATTATCTTTGCCAAATGAGCTCTGAATAACTTTTGACTTTAAATTCCTGAGAACCCATCCTAGATCAATACTACGGTACAGAGAAATTTTCACATGTCATCCCACTTAAACTTTGGATTATTACAATCACTAAGACAGCATAAAGCATTCTTCACATTTTCCCTTAGTATAGCACATTTAAATGTTGACTAAAGTTATCAGTCCATTATTCAAAAATCCTTTGATAAATATATGAGCAAATACACTTCGTGAATGAAAATGCATTCTCTAAAATGGTCCATCACAGAAATATACTGAAGAAAATTTAACAGGAAGCAAATTGAAGCATAAACAGTCCCTGCGTCCATTAAAATAGTACTATTACACACTACAGTTGTGTTACAAATTTGATTATGAGCCACGTAATGTACCCTGGACACTCCATTAAAGCAGCAGATCATGTGTTAAGTACTCCGGTGACATGCCAGGAGAGAAACTAGGATGGCCATATGTCCTTTTTTATGCTGGCTTGTCCAGCTTTTGGGGTCAGCTTGTCCTCCTATTTTAAAGGTCTACAAAGTCACAATGAAAAATTCTACACATTAGGAACTGAAAAAAAAAAACAAAAATCATCCAAAATTAGTTCATTTCCATAATAAATGATATTAACATGTCAAAAATATACAGGATACTCATTAGTCACATTACCAGACTGCCATATTATGATCCAAAAGAGCAGTCACTCAGTTTGATTAGCTATGGCAAACTATGTGTACAGCCTGTAGGTGGGATGTATTACAAGTACGTAGGGACTTTCATAATGTTGTTGTGGCACCAACATGACCTTTTGGGGAATCTGGAAATGGTCACCCTAGGTATGGTACAGCACCCATCTTTGATAAACAGAACGTGTGATTTTTGACCACGGAATGAAAAGTACCTACATGTGTCACAATGCGTATATCAAACAGGCTGCAAATTATGATATTAACTGGTGCGAACATGGGCATTTAATGGGGCTAATAAACTATTACATATGTTCATAAACAGACAGCAACTTCCTCAGTGGCAAGGCTAAGATGAAAACCTTTTCATATCCTTATGTGCTTAGCAGAAAACAAAATCTTTCAAAGAATTCAAGCTACTTCTGCATTGAATGTCAATTCTGATGCAGTGAGACAAAGAGGGGTAAGACCTTGAATGGTCCATTAACTTGTTTTGATTTTTTTCCAGAATCACTAATAAGGTTGTGCTTTCAGTAGTTGGCCTGTCTGTAAAATCATCATTTAAAAATATCTGAAAGAAACTGTCCATACTTTTTTGTATTAAATGGCTAAAACCTCACTTGAGGAAACGTAGGGAACAGAACAAAAGGATGGGAAAAGGCCTCCTAATGCCACCACTGATCAGTCAGAACTGTGTGTAAATTAGACGTTCCTTTATATATAAAAGTCTGTCTTATAAACTGTGACTAGTGGCCTACCATACAGCCTGTGATGGTTAAAAAATACTCTTTTTAGTTCTGCATATTCCTAATTTCTAGAAACTTCAAAAACAGACTTAACGGTCTCTCAACATTGAGTCTGTGGTATTTAAGGGGAAAATGCAATTACATAATACTTTGAAAAATTAACTGCACTACTTACCGATTATTTCATGAAGGGATGGAAGAAGTCACACAGGTATATGGAATACAGGGAATATCCAATATCTATCAAGTTATAGGAAACACAGGATCACTGTGGTGAAATCCTTTTTGACAAATATACACATCCTTTTCTACGGTAACTTTCTAATGCAAATGCTTAAATGTGTGTTTAAAAACCAATGTAATAAACAAACAAACAAACAAAAAAAAAATAAATAAATAAATAAAAAAAAAATTCCCATAAAGTTAGTAACAAATGGGATAATCAGTCCCTGAATGATGCATTGTTTTAACAGTAATTATGAAGAAGATAAATGAAAGGCAATGGAAAGAAAAAAAAATGTTGGAAAGATTGTAGGCGAGAAGTGAAATTGTATCTAATGAGCCAAATGATATGAGAAATGAAGTGAAAAATATTGGAGGAATCCAAAATTAAGTGCACAGCAATGAAAAATCAAGAAAAAATGATATTCACACAGAAACTTGTGGAAAGAAGACTGTCACACATGGAGTACAAGAAACCCAGAATGATCACTACATCTCATTAATGAAGAACGTTTTCCTACAACAACCACTGCTACCTCAAAATCAACCAGTAAGCCTGATATTGTGACACAATGGAGACAAAAACAAAAAACAAAAGGAGAAAATCAAAGAAAAAGACAGAGTGTACAAACGAAATATGCGGCAAAAAGTCTGAGGCTGAAGTTCAAAAACGGAGACAGCTTAACAGGGAGAATATTCAAAAGGGAAGAAATGAGTCACAGGTATCAATGAATCGAAGAAAGCTTTCAAACTTTGAGGCGAACTGAAACATAAGAGGAAGCACAGGAACGAAAAAACCGTAATAGCAGACACGTGCTGGAAAAAAAGAAAAAGTGAAACAGGCACAGGGAAGACGAAACCGTAATAAGATGCACATGCAGGAGAAAAGAGAAAATGAAACAGGAGCAGGAACAGAAAAGACTAATCTGTATTACGAGGTGTATGCAGGAGAAAAGGGAAAATGAAACAGAGCAGGCACCAGAAAGAAAAACTGTAATAAAAGGTTTATGCAAAAGGGAAGAGACAATGTACACAGGAGGCACAAGAAAGTAAACAATGTAGTAAAAGGTGTATGCAGGAGAAAAGAGAAAATAAAACAGAGGTGCAGGCACACAAAAGAACCAGTAACAGGAGGCATATGAAGGGGGAAAAGAGAAAATGAAACAGAAAGGGTTTTACAAAACAGGAAGAAACTCAACAGGGAGCACATGAGACATATTAGAGGAGAAGCATCTGAAGAGGAACACCAGAAAAGAAAGACAGTCCAAAAGAAATGCATGCAGAAACTCGGGCAAGGCCTTAGTATAGAGGAAGTAAATATAAGAAAGGAAACGAGGGGAAAAGCATTACAGAGGAGAAAAATCAATCAACAACGCATGGCACAATGCAGGAAGACACAAATCAGAGAATAGATGAAGCAAAAAGGATGCATGAAACAAAGCAACGAGCCAGCAGAAGAAGGCATTTTAACTCTCCGAACATGAGAAAATTGCGACAGCATAAGGTTTCTGAAACAAATGCAAACAGGCGGTTGAAAAACAATCCGAAATCAGAAAAGGAGGAAGGCTGCAAATCCATTGATTCGACTTTTTGTACAAACTCGGGATAGAAGAGGGAAAAGACAGACTGCAACAACGAAGACAAAACCACATAGCATAGGCTATCAAGTTATAGAAAAACAGATTGAAGAAACAAAAGGAAGATGTACCTTCTTAAGGCTGTACATCTTGCCAAAATTAACAGAGCAAGAAAAATCTTCCAATCAAAAGTGAAGGAGGGGCCAATTTACACCTGTACAAGCTGCCATCGGCTGATGTACAGACATTCTGTGACTTCTGTTACCTTGGAAAAGCTACAAAAGTCAGAGAATGCAGAGGTTTTTGAAGAGAAGAATTTGGTTTACAGTGTTGCTGGGAAACTATGGCTATGCAATACATGCAAGAGTTCCATTCAAAAAGGCAATATTCTCTGCCAGTCAGTGTATAGTAACCTTGCATTGGAACAGATTCCTCAAGAATTAGAACAACTTAACGAAATGGAGGCAAGGCTCATCTCTTTGAGAATTCCTTTCATGAAAATGGTGGCCCTAGCCCGAGGAGGCCAACAGTCAATTCATGGCCCTGCAGTAAATGTTCCTGCAATATTAAATGTTGTTTGCTCTCTCCTCCCACGACCGCCCTCTGAATGGCACTGGTACCCCTGAAATGGAAGAGCAAACTCCTCTACAAAGGGTACCACATGTATCAGGCATCAGGCCTGAAAAGGTGATGACAGGATTGAACTGACTGAAACAAAATAATGTCAACTACAAGAATGTTACAACCAATGAAGACGGGGGGAAGCAAAGTGAAGGAAATGATCTGTGGATGATATGGCAAACTCTAATGCTGGATCAGGAGAATTACCCTCTCAGCAAGCTGGAACAGAGTATTATGCTAACAACAATAAAGTACATTAACAAGAATCTTCACAACCCCTTCCACTGAAGGATGACACAGAATATGATGCTGGGACAGGAAAACGTCACCAACAGGAGGGTTTACAATCACATATTCTGCAAACTGTGACAGTCTCATGGTGGGCAAAAACAAGCATCTCACCAAGAACATGCCCATAACCTTCAACTGAGAACAAGGCAAGATCAACATGTATCTATAAAGGGATGAGCACAAGAGATATTATTTCAAAGCATGAATCAACTCAGCTTGCAGAAGAACAGGGCTACTATGTTTTGGGTAGGACTTAAAACTGCATCCGGTTGTGGAGTTTGTTTAAACGTGGGAGTAATGAGGCTACCCTTTGCCACAACTGCCTCCGGGGCACCCTTGGGCAAGGTGCACCTGTATTTGCCCCGGTGCTTTTTAAGTGCTGTTGCCTTTGGGCGTAGTGTTGCCTTTGGGCGTAGTGTTGCCTTCGGGCGTGGTGTTGCCTTCGGGCGTGGTGTTGCCTTCGGGCGTGGTGTTGCCTTCGGGCGTGGTGTTGCCTTCGGGCTTGGTGTTGCCTTCGGGCGTGGTGTTGTCTTTGGGTGTGTGGTGGTTTTGGGTGTGTGGTCTTTGTTTTTAGTGTGGCCGGGGGGGAGGTTGGTGTGTGGGGTATTTGGGTTGTTGTCAGTGTGTGTGGGGTTCTATTGTTGTAATGAACATAATTTTCTGTTTGATTTGGTGGTGTGTGGATAGTTTTGCCTTTATGTTCCTGTCCGGTCCGGTTTGAATTTTGTTTTTTGTTTGTGTGTGCCGTTTCGATGCACTTAAAAAGCCCCCCCCCCCCCCACTATGTTTTTGATGTCCCAGGAGATGGCAACTGCCCTTTTCGTTCTGTGGCAATGCAAATTCAGTCCTCTCTGGATCACGTAACCTTAAGGCTACTTGTTGGTTTACATCTTGAGGATCATCCCTACAACCACCTTGGTAACCATTTAAGTGAATATTTAGTACTAAGTCACAACTCTTCTCAAACCTTACCTCCAGAAGGGGGATGGCAGAGATCCCTTGAACGGATGGATCAGCACGCATGGGGAATGCAATCACTTTGCAAGCTAGCAAGCTATTGCAGATATTCTAAGAGTCAACATTAAAGTTGCCACCTTTTATCACTCCTCAAGATACATCTATTGAAGTCGAAAAGACTATCAATTTGGGTCTAATTTCAGAAACACATTTTACGGCACTGAAGCCCATTTCCATTTTACAGATAGGTGACACAACACCGAGTGATAAAGAGCAGCCAGGACTCACACATGAGCACACCCAACAATCAAACTACAGTGATGATAAATGTAGAACCTACGATGTCCAGAATGAAAAAGATGAAGCTGCATTTGATGAAAGAAAACAGACAACAGGCTGGTGTTTTCATCCTGCTCGCCTCTAAGCTGTACTGACTTAGCGTTCGAAAGCAATGCAACGTTAAGTAGGCTAGACCAAACGTTAGCCTAAATCTTTTCAACAAGGTAGCAAGCCTAACGTTTATACTGTCGAATGCCACGGTGAGCAAGAGCACCAAAATCACAGATCCCCTAGTAAAGCTTGTTCTCCAAATGCAATTGCAATAGGACTGTCAGCGAGTATGTTTGAAATTTGTCAAAGTGAATGGAACAGAAAAATTCATTTCAAATATGACCTCGCTCAAAATTCCCCCAAAAAGCTCGTTCGAAACGAGACAGATGTGACCGTGTCAGTACAGTGTTTTTAACTTTACAAAGCTATTGTACAATACAGCTAGCAGCAGCGCAGCTTGCAGCGTGCACTGCATTTAGCTAGCGCATGGTACGTGTAGTCAGGGTAACCCTGCCGTCGAGGGTATGCTTTATTTGGTCTGTTCATACCCCCTCGACGTCAGGGCGCATATAACGACCAAAGTGATTTCACGAACCAAAAATTTTTGGTTCGCCAATCAGCGACAGTAACCCTAAAATAGGCATGATTATTCATATTAGGCTCAGGTTAACTTATGCATAAACATCATATGTCATAAAACTTCTGTGTACATGTGTACAAAGCAACTGTTCAATCATCAGACCATGTTTTGGTCCTCAAGTTTCAAAGTTTATTGCCAGTAATGGAGAGCAAGTTTCCTGAGGTACTGAAAGAAGTGGAGGAGAAGTTTGGTGTAAGACTTAAGGCACATCAGATCTGTGCAACGAAGCAAATTTTGGTGAAAAGGAAGGACGTGTTTGTGAACTTACCGACAGGATATGGCAAGACATACTGTTACAGGTTTCTTCCCTACATGTATTCTGCACTGGATAGGCCTGGACCAGACAATCAGGCAATCGTTATTGTCATATCACCGCTGGTTGCTTTAATGAAGGATCAACGTAAGCGAATGACTGAAGTTGGTGTGACATCGGCATACTTAGGAGAGAGCCAGACTGACGAAGCAGTCAAATACGGGGCAAGTTGCCATATTTCGTACTTTCTGTTCTCATTCCCTAAAACGTTAGGCCTATCGATCATCTATCGTAGATAGGGCCATGACACATACACTAACAGTTCAGACTAGCTGAACATGCGGTGATTGACAGCTGATGGCTATTCATAGTACATATATGAATATTCATATCATGCTGTTACAGCCTACGGCCCGCCCACATATGAAATCACTTTGGTCGTTATATGCGCCCTGACGTCGAGGGGGTATGAACAGACCAAATAAAGCATACCCTAGACGGCAGGGTTATCCTGACTAATGGTACGTGTAGCAGACAGCCCGTACTAGCCCATTCAAACTATCTAATGTTATGTACGTGTCTGATTGTCGCCGTGTACACCTAGCTAGCGAAAGTTTACCCAGCTTGGGAGAATAATTCATGATCAATGAAAATTGTTAACAAAGAAAGCTTTTTCGCTACCCCAATTAAAGTATTTATGAATGGGAATAAAGTTATGGTGCCCATGTCGCTGTTTCAGATTTCAGAAATTAAAAGCCGATATAAAAGAGCGTAGCCCAGTTTTGAAGATACCGTAGAAGCCGACCAATGAATAGTCTTTGAACTTCAAACGAAATATTTTGCGTTCATATTCAAGTGCACTTATGTGTAATGCCATGCGGAAGAGGTAAACTTCTTGTAAGGGGTTTTACTGAGAACAAATACTTGTTAGGTTTACAATGTTCCGTGCATTTATTTTGAAAACGACCGAGCACTGATTAGCACCCCCGCCCAGATATTTTCGCTCCATGGAAAGTCGACACGCTACTTTAAGTTTGAAATCTATGCTGGCCCACAATGCCTCAGCATTTTATTATTTGCAAATGTAACCTACATCACGTGCCCCTCAAATCAGCTTCAGTTTCTTCGTATATTCCACACCCACGAGAGCAGGGTATTGCTCTATGATTACACATTGACGTGCATATTTCAGTTTGCTTGGTATGGCTCAGTGCGTGTGCTAGCCATGAGATAAGCAACTCCGTGGAATGTCCCTCTTGTTCAAATTATAGAAAGGTATAATCATGCTACGTTTGCGGTTTGTGTTGTTCAAGAGTTCGGCAGCCTCTGAGTGACTGTCGAGGAAGAAGAGAATGTGTTGAAGGGCTATGTTAAGGTAGCAGGACAAAGTAGAGGGCGGTGTAATAGAACGATTATGTAAAGAAGGTGGAAAGTTTTTAACAATACAGCCGTGAAATTAATAGGGATTTGTTCGAAATTTTTGGTGGAGAGTCGTTTCAATGAGAACCACTGGCCGCACCGGCCTGGCTCGATCCCTGGCATGCAGCTAGCTAGATAAGTACGCTGGGGAAATCCATCTGCTGGCTGCCATGCAACAAAACTGATTGTGAAGGTGTTATACATTAGAATATAAAAAATAGAAAGTTTCACCGGCAAGTTCGAATATTTTGTGACTAGAGGTAAGAAAAGATTTGTTGATACCAATATCACCGACGAATATGTTCGTCTGCGATGGACGTAATTTCTGCGATGGAAGTTCTTCAGTCTATGTCGCATTACATAAGACTAGCAAAATTACATTTTGAGTGTTTCTGAATGTTATCACTGTTGCATGTCTTCATGTAGCCTAACCTACAGCATAGGTACAGGACTGAATGCTGCCTCTCTGTCCCAAGAGGGCACTTTTAAGCCTATATGTCAATTTTTTGAGTTAAGGCATGACTTGGTCAAACTTTACAAGGCAGACATTACATTGCCCAAGTAGGGTGGTCTTTTCAAATTCCCCAGAAGGAGGGCATGACCATTTTAGCAATGTTAGGTCACTGGCATTGTGAACATGTTGCGATGTCACCCACCAGGCTTCAAATCTTATGTCTTTGCTAATCAAATTGACTGCGATGGTCGTGTGCGAATGATTGATGAGTTTTGTTTTAATTGATATTCGCCAATTTTTGCAGCAATGTATTATCGTAGGTGGCATGAATTAATTAGCCTAACTAGCCTAGGCTAGACCAGTAGTACGCCTAACGTTAGTCCTAAGCTAGGTCTAAAAGTATTTTTTTATCCGTAATTTGTAATATCTTTCATTGTGACAAAGTAAACCTTAAAAAAAGAGGACAAATCAACGTTCAGCATAAAGGAAAGTCGTAAAAAGGACAGGCTGCACAAACGCCGGACAATGCGGCGAAAAGCAAGACGTATGGCCACAGGTAGCCCTCGAAGAGGGTTGTGCGTCAACTATCACATGGCCAAGGCACATAACACTTCACTGCCTTCTCTTCCAGACATTGATTTCATTGCTTCCTCATGCACGTTTCAGAAATTCAGTGATTAAAATCAGATATGTGATCCACTCACTTGGAAATAAGCTCCAAAATCAGCCAAAAAAAAAAAAAAAAAATTTAAAACAAAACAAAACCTTCAATTATATAAATTAATCATACTAGTAGAGCAATATTTGGTCGGAGTTGTCTTTTTTTAAGCACTTTATCAACAGGCACCCAATACTCTCACACAAATATTTACCCTGCAATAACATACCCAAAAGGACAGTCCTTGAGGCGGCTGCAGCTACAAACAGCGCCAGATGACAAGTTGCAACACAGGTACTTCTTTAGCTCCTGGGTGGAAAGAGACAATTAAGAGAAAGCTTCTTGCCTAAAGGCCCTAAGTACTGAACCAACAATCACTCGAACCAGGGACCCTTCGATCACAAGTTCGACGTCTTAGCCAATAGTCCACCACGCTATCACTAAACACATTCTATCAATTTCATGCTTATTCTAATCACATTGGGCTTACAGTACATTATGCAACGGCTAAGCAACAGGCTTTGGTGACTTCAATTGTTTGGAAGTCTGGTACCTGCAGCCCTAACAGTCACATCTTTGACAGTAGTTGTAACTCCTACAGTGACGACATGACTATTTGTGGATGAGCCTCAGAGACAGTAAGAGAACTGTTAAATGACCAACTGTCCCAACTATTTTTCCTCGGAGAACAAGAAGAGATTTCCTTACTCCTAAAATCATGCTGCACTGACCTAGACAAGCCCACCTCTATACCGCAGTACAGCATTGCCACTTTCCACTACTGCCAGTATTCACTAAATATTGTTCAAACAAAAATGTTGAAACAAACCAGAGTACAGATGCCTCAAAGGTGGCTATTTCTACGTGAAATCAATGAGTGGGATAGACCTATCTATCATCATATGCCCGCCACAGGCGCCGCAAAAGAAAGGTGAGCTACCTAGTGGTGAGTTATGTTTTATTTTGTTATATTCTTTTACAAATTGTTCGGAAATTATCAAAGCTTTCTCAAATCCTTTTGCAAGCTATAAAATTTGCTGCATCCTTCCAGTCTTATTGCTTTCCTAATTTTTTATGTCATGTAATACCATCTCAGGAGTGTTTAAATTATTGATCGGCGAGGCTGTTACAATTTCTACTGTTTCAACTCTGGTGACCCCAACTGACCTCTGATCTGCACCAAAAGCAGTAAACATCTGCTCAATAAGCAGTAGGAACATGCTAAGTATGAACTACCTTACGCTCATCTACCTTGGATAACATGTTTACGAGCATTTTACAAAATTTCCACTAATTGACCTCGTCCGATGATCCCAAATGACCTTCCACCTCCACATAAACGATACAGATCATTTACTTAATAAGAATTATCCACAATTAATTACCTTGTAATATCGTGTTCACAAGCAAAGTATCACGAACACAACACATATTTACATGGAATACACAATTAATCAAAGAAGGTTACACAGACACTTCAGAGTGGGAATCAAAAAAGGTACCACAGACACTTCAAAGTAGGTTGCATAACAGCACAATTTTGAAATGCCTTTGTTACTGACACTTTTTCAAGTCATGTGGTTCTACACCAAACGTCTGCAAGCAGTGCACGACGAGGGAGGGTTGCGAGCAGGAAACATACTCACCAAGTCCCACGATGACTTTGAAGGGCAAACACACACGCACACACACAAAAAAAAAAAATGAAAATGCGACTTCATCAGATTCCATGAGGGATCTCCCACACCCAGACTTTGCAGACAGCCAGGATACAGCATTATGGGTCAAACAAAATTGACAAGTTGATGAATACTGAAATTTTCTTCATACATTTTTAAGTACAGTAGATTCTCTTTTCCTAGGGAAAACGTCCTCTAATAGGGGAAACGTCCTCTTATAGGCAAAACATCACGATTTCTTAACTAACCGCACACATCTGAATCCAACGGAAGATTAAGCAGCCATTCGAACTTTTACTTAGTTTATTATGGCTTTTTCAGTCAGTCTTCATCCAATCATACAGAAGTTTTGCCCCGACTAAAAAGTGCTTTCATTAACTTCATGTGCAGAAGGGTACACACTTTTTATATAAAGTATAACTTACCCGCAGATACGACATAGTTTGCACTACATCTGTCAATAATCTTTTTTGTGTAGGATTTTCGATCTGCTAAGTTCAAGAGGCATCTTTGCTATGTGATTCAAACTCCACTAAGACAGGAACACTGTCGCAGAAAAGCCGATATCAAGTAGTAAGATTGTGTAACACCTCTATCGGTCATTTAATTAAAACTCTTTTATCGTGATATCATACTCGTAGGCACGTTGCATACCTGTAATTTGCATTAGCCGGTTTAGTGTAGTTAGATTAGCTTATTTACCTCTTTGAATTCGTTAACAAGAATGTAAGACACGGGTCACCCTTTAAGGACAATAGTAAATTAATTCTTCTTACAGTGTTAGAGAAGGCCTGCTTTTGGGCCTGAAAAAATTGACTGGGAAGGTTAGAACGTATGCTGGAAGAATTGAGTCGTGTTTGATAGGTTACTTATTATTAGATGGGGGTTTAACGATCCCCACAGCCCCTGCCATTTTGATTTTATGTAGTCGTTGATCTTAGGACGATAATCAGTGTGGGGCAAGTGGAGGTTGGTAACGTCCATCTGTAGGGCTTCTTTAGCTAGTGTGTCTACCCCTTTCATTTCCGCGTATGCCCACGTGACTCGGAACCCACGCAAGCACAACTGATTTCTGTAGTCTCACCAAATTGGAGTAAGCTTCACGGAGAGCTATTACACAAGGTTAGTTAGTTAGTTAGTTAGATGGGGTTTAACGACACACCAACACGAATGTGTTATACAGTGTCAGCCAGATAAAACAAAAGCAATGGTGAGGTGAAATCACCTAAAAGGAAAAAGGATTGGGCAAAATACTAAGATATCTAAACAAAAGCCAATGTGGGAGTCATGTCAAAATTTCATGTAAATGTTACTTTCTTTGAGAAAGTCCAGAATGAGCGAAGGATCTGTGTGCTCAAACAACGTCTTCAGGTTTGGCACAGTGTAGTACTTCTGACGGATATGGGAGTATTCATAGCAGTCAATGAGAATGTGACTGACGGTGACAGCACAGTCACAGGGGATACAATATGGTCTCTCATCCCCGTGGAGCAAATAAGCGTGGGTTAGGTGGGCTATTACACAAGGGTGTTTTTGCTCATGGCCTTTAAGTGCTAAAAGGCTGGATAGTGAGTCTGTGAACACAATGAACTGGTGGCTGTGCGAGGTTTCGATCAGATCGAATGCCATCTTGAGTGCCTGGAGTTCGGCAGTAAATATTGATGCGTCATCCGGTAGTCTGACTTGCAGGAATGTGTCCCGGCTTACCGCCGCGGCCGCAGTCGGCAGTCCTGTTCGTGGCTTTGAAGCCGTCGGTATAC
This sequence comes from Holothuria leucospilota, assembly GCA_029531755.1. Taxonomy (NCBI): domain Eukaryota; kingdom Metazoa; phylum Echinodermata; class Holothuroidea; order Aspidochirotida; family Holothuriidae; genus Holothuria; species Holothuria leucospilota. The sequence goes on along the minus strand of CM055961.1, from coordinate 67,091,229 downwards.
ATGGCACGAGAACGACGGTTCATATGTCTTAAGCCATTAAAGTTGGCACGAAACACCAGTTCATTTGCTGAGTTCTTCAGAAACTTCCTAGAACTAAGGTCAATCACTGGCTCAACTAACTTCCATGAAGGAGTGATGTAGAAGGTAGACTGTGCCACGGAATCGGGGTTGGTACACACCTGTGATAAGGCTGCCCTAACGCGAAGAGCAAATGGGGGAATAGCTGAAGATTTTGTGAGATATACGTGGCTAATCGAATCGTTGCAGACCGTCTCAAACGACAGGTTGTGCCTATGGCTCTTCAGTTTGTGCGCAAACTGGAGTGACAGTTTCTTCTGAAGGGGTGGTTCGTTCGCTTCGATATAGAGACTCTGCATTGGAGATGAACGGAAAGCTCCCAGGCAAATTCTAAGACCCTGGTTATGAATAGGGAGAAGTTTCCTGAGGTACGCTCACGTGCAGAGCTGTAAACAACACAACCACAGTCAAGTTTGGACCTAACAAGGGATCTGTAGAGGCGAAGCAAAGCTTGCCAGTCAGCGCCCCAGTCCATCTTTGAGACGACCTTCAACAAGTTCAGTGTTCCTTGGCACTTTCGCCTGAGATAGTCGACATGGGCTTTGAAGTTAAGCTTATTGTCAAATATTAGACCAAGAAACTTGGTCTGGGTAACAACTGGGATGGGGACACCGTTCAAACTCAGGTCTGGGTCGCAATGAGCACTTCTCTGGTTGCAAAAGTGCATGCACGCAGTTTTGGTCCGAGAAAAATGGAATCCGTTTTTGTCAGCCCAGTGCTGGATCTCACTGAGGCAGTTTTGCATCAGTCTCTCTATGGACCACATAGTGTTTACCACATTGACGATGCTATCTGTTTTCATGATGAAAAGAGTAACTGACAAGATGCTGCCTTGACGAACACCCATTTCCTGATTATGTAACTCTGACAATACGCTCTCTACACGCACACGGAACACACGATCTTTCAGGAAATTTTGAATAAAAAGCGGCATTCTGCACATCAGACCCGCATTGTACAAGTCTTTCAGAATGCCATATTTCCAAGTGGTATCGTATGCCTTCTCCAGGTCGAAAAATACCGACACCACATGGTGTCTGCACACAAATCCGTCACGAACTGTGGTTTCTAGGCGCACGAGTTGGTCAGTGGTAGGGTGGCCCCGTCAAAAGCCACTTTGGAAATTAGTTATGAGATTGTTGGTTCCGAGGAACCGAACCAGACGGGCATTCATCAGTCTTGCACAGACCTCCAGTGAGGGATATAGGGCGGTAATTTGTAGCATTTGTCGGGTCCTTACCCGGCTTAGCGATGGGAATGATAGTGGCTTCCCGCCAAGCAGCTGGAAAGTTACCATTTTCCCATATACCGTTGAAAATATCTAACAACACCAGTAAGGAGTTATCCGTAAGATGTTTGAGGAACTGATAGTGAACTTCATCTGGGCCAGTGGCAGTGTCATTGCTTTTTTCGAGGGCAATACGAAGTTCCGTGATGTTAAAGAGGCTGTTGTAGTCCTCAGAGTTATCCGAGGTGAAGTTTACTTTGTTTTTCAACGGTATATTGAAATGTTTGGAAGGTCTGAGAATAGTGAATACTTCAGGAGTTGGATTCAAACTCATTCGCAAGCAGATTGGCAATATCTGTTGTTTCTGTGCATTTGCTATCGTCTGGTTTGGTTATGTGTGACACGGAGGACTGACGTGCTTTGTTATTTTTCTGTGATTTTTCTAACCATATCCCATGCTTTTTTAACTGGAGTATTGGAGTTTAGAAATATACTGTTTCCATGACTCCCGTTTGCTTGATTTAATTATGCGCCGTGCTTTGGCACATTTTTTGGGACATTTAGGTAACTCCTAAGATTAACATTATGTGAGTACTTCTTAAAAATACTTAGGGCCTTTTTGCGACCTTTTGATCGCTTCTTCACAATCCGTGTTAAACCACGGCTTGTGTTTACTAAGTGGATTTGCAGAGGACTTAAGGATAGTTTTAGTAGCAATATGTACCAATAGTTGTGTAAAATGGTAGATCTGGTCTTGTACACCATCAAAGGCATCCTTGACGATCGTGTTTCGGCAAAGATTGCTAAATTCAGACCATTCAGTCATCACTGACTCTCCACTGAAGGTCCATCAGAATTGCCGGAGAACAGATCGAGAGATCAATTGCTGAACAAGATCCAGAGGCTGGATGAATGTAAGTACAAGACCCATCATTCAAAAGGCATAGATCCGATGCAGCGATCACGGATTCAATCAATCCACCCATCTAGTTGGTGTAAGTACAGTCCCACATGTCGCTGTGTGCATTGAAATCCCCCAGGAGTAGAAATGTGCTGGACAGCTGGTTAACTAGCATTTCCTAGTCATCTCGTTTCAGGCTATACCTCGGTGGGATGTACACCGAGCACACAGTAACGGTGCGATGAAGTGTAGCTCGAATAGCCACAGCTTGTAAGTTAGTGTGCAGTTGGATGGTGGAGTATGGAACTGTTTTTAACTAATATGGTATCTCCTCCAATTGCTCTACTGTCAATGGGGGATACAGCAGTTTTGTTATACATGTCGTACCCTTTATATGTGGCGTGGTCTGTGTCCCGAAGGAAAGTCTCCTGCAGGGACATCACAAAAGGAGACCAGTCTGCTATGAAGCACTTCCTCTTCTCGTAATTCGGTCTAAGTCATCTGCGATTACATTGCATTGTAGCCCCAGCTTTCCCAAGGGTCATCCTTTGGAAATCTGTGGCTTGGTAGTAGAGCTGGTGGAGTCCCCTGGCTCGGACCACGCTTCTGGCCACTAAGCTCCATCAGCTCTCCTTCTCCCTTCTAACGCTCCAAATCTGTTGTACAGTTGGATAGGGTCATCCGAACCTTTGCTTCCTTTTGTCTGTATTTTCATTCTAGGTGTGTCTCTTGCTTTGTTGATTCTGTCTTTTGTCTCTATTTTGAAGTTGTTGGTTTTGGTAGTGGTTTAGGTTTTTTTGTGGGGGTGTAGATTTTTGTGATATATTTGTCGGTGCTGTCATCGTCTGTATCATATTGGATATTGTAGACTGCTTTGATGGTTTTGGGAACGTGTGTGTAATGGGGTTGGAAAGTGACTGTCCCAGGTCTTATCGGTCTGGGTTGCAGCAGACACTTTCGCAGTCCTCACAGCTCCAGCATAGCTCTTGAGCTGTGACTCATGCAACAGGAATGTTTCTCTAGCCTCTTTATATGTTATGTTGCTGGAGGCTTTTTGAATCTGCTTCTCCTCCCCATTTTGGACAGGTTTTGTTGTTGGCAGAATGACAACCCTGACAATTAACACAACGAGGTGCCTCCTCACAGGTATCACCAGCATGTCCCTCCTGGCCACATTTCTCGCAGGTTGCTGCCCTGCTACAGTTAGTTTTAAATGGCCGTACCTTTGGCAATTAAAACAGCGAACAGGATTGGGAATATAGACTTCAACCCTGACCTGTAAGTAGCCAATCTTCAGTGTTGTCGGTGGTTTGGGGATGTTAAATGTAAGGATGAAGGTGCCAGTGGGCTTCCTGACACCCTCCCTTAACAATCAGGACCTCCAGATGGTAGCGGTTTCTGTGTCACAGCTTAGACCCAGAGTCGCTCCTGAAACGTTTGTCAGCTAATTTAAGAGAATTTAGGGGATCCATAGTATAACAAAAATGAAAATTCATCACCGGTGCTAACCACCCACCATGTAGCGCAACAAGGAGCCACCAAAGGTAAGTCGCTTCTTACGACAGATGCCTGGGATACCGTGGGCATATTCTACAGCAGGCCATAATGAGGCCCAACCATGGGGGGGATGAAGCTGCCGCCTTCTGTGGCGCCTGACACACACAAGCCAGTCACTTGGTGACGAGTACATATCAAGTTAGTTCTATGTTAATAAGCAAAAGTTGCAAAGCAGTCAGGTGGAGATCTCAGGGCATTATTCCACCAGCCGATTGGTTGATCCAGGCCAATTCAACCTCCCGACTAGGTGAATTTGAGGCCAAAGTGGTGTGTTGCTAGGACCAAACCGCAGTTATAGCCTTCACTCAACCACCAAGACCCTCTCCTCCACCGACACTGGTCGCAACTAACGGCAAACGAGCCGTCCCTGTTAGTCACCTCTTACGACATGCTGTGAAAGCAGCGGGCCTATTCTACATCCCCACCCGCAGGGGGTGTTTGATAGGAGCTGTGTGCTGGTTATTCGCATGAAATGTTCGCCTGGGTGACTCAGGAAAGGATACAGGGCTGTGTGCTCGCCGCCGTAATGTTGGCCTGTGTGTGCTAAATTGTAGATCTGTGTGCTCGCCATTTTGGGGGCCTTCGTGGCTGTAACCCTAAGAGCTGTGTGCTCAACGTTTTTATGCCATTGTGGCAGCCTAGTAAATTGAAGCTGTGTACTTATATTTTGTGCATGTGTGGGGTAATACCGGAGCCGTGTGCTCGAGAGAACGTAATTAACCCAGGACAAAACCTGTGAGTTGAGTTACAATATTTTATGGGTTAGAGAGCTTTTTTAAGTACGTAGAAACATACACAGAAACAAAAGGAGAACCCCAGACCCAAGCAAAAACCCTGTCGGATCACAAACACAATGCCAAACTATACACACCATGCAACAGGGAACAGAAGAGTCTTAGTTACTACTGAGATTCAGAAACCGCCACTGCAGCCAATCCCAAAACAACACCCTAGCACAACAACCACAAAACACCACCCCAAAACAAAGTCCCACCCGTCAACCAACCGGCCCACAAAGGCCACCGAGTGCGAAGGCAACACACGCTCAAAGGCTACCACACGCCCGATGGTAACACTACACTCAAAGGCAACATCACTTAAAAAGCACTGGGCAAATACAAGTGCACCTTGCCGAAGGGTGCCCCGGAGGCAGTTGTGGCAAAGGGTACCCTCATTACTTACACATTTAAACAAACCCCACAACCGGATGCAATTTAAAGTCTTACCCCATTTTATGGGTTAAGTTAGTTATTTAGTTGACTGGGATTTTACGATACACCAACACGAATGTGTTATATAGTGTCACCTAGAAAAGAAAAAGGTGCAATGTTGGGGTAAAATAAGGGAAAAAGGGGGAGTCAAATTCCACTAAAATGTTCAGGCAAATGCGGGAGTCATGTCAAAAATTTGTATAGCCCAGAATAAGGGAAGGATCTGTCCGCTCAAATAAAATTTTCAGGTCTGGCACAGAATAGTACTTCTGGCGAATATGGGAGTATTCACAACAGTCAACGAGAATGTGACTGACGGTAACAGCGCAGTCACAGGGTATACAATATGGTCTCTCATCCCCGTGAAGTAAATAGGCATGGGTAAGGTAAGTGTGACCGATGCGAGCCCTAGTCAGCACTAAATCATCTCTCCGTTTACTGGGGGCTCTATGTCTCCCACTTCCGACCTTTGGTTTACCTCGGTACAGTTTTTTCTGGAAAGGAATCCCACAGTTTATGGGCTAAGGTAGATTTAGAACAGATGTTTGCTCTTGTACTTAGCGTACAGAATAATAAGAAATTGGGCAAATTAATATTTTGAGAGAAAACTTGAAGAGGATTGTAAATATTCAAAAGGGATGCAAAGCTGTCGGTTGAAAGAGTAAAGCTCAAGAAAGCATTCTAACTACTGTGTTTAAAAAGGATATGGTTGACGAGGATGTGAATTATTTTTTCTTCAACTTGTTATAATCATAACGTTGGGGACGTTATTAATTCGCATCCTATGAAATTTACTTTCAGGGTTTTTTTTTTTTTTTGGTCTTGGCGTCCAATTCTCGCTTTGGCGGTTACGGACCAGGTTTTCCCAGCAACCGTTGGGCGTGGACGAGGGTTACATGTGTAGTTGATTGAGGAACTAAAATGAAGTTAGAGAGTGCGACTATTTAAACAAAAGCCAGAAACTGGAACTGCTATCTCGGTGATCAGCCTACGAAAAGTTTCCTTATCTATGACGATGTTTATTTGTATTTTTTCTTTCATATTTAATAGCAAAAGTCTGCGATTTCTGTTCTCATATTTTATTGCAAAGGTCTGCTGTTATAAGAGATAATTTTCTTGTAACCCAAACATATGTTTGTATTGTCTATTTTCTCTGTGTTGCAACTTTTGGGTACCTATCTAGTGATCTGCTGTCTCCCAGCGCTTACGCCGGTCCTTGGACCCTGACCCTGTGACAAACACAGAAGAGAATGGGAGCGGTTCCTTATGCGGACGAAAGAAAGGTTGCTCAACATGACCGGCAATAATAGAAACCATACAGGGTGCCACAAAGAAAGCTTAGGGATAGGCATTTCAGGAATTCTGCCCTCTAGTCAGTCCCCACTGATGAGGTTATTACTGTAATGGCGCATTCCTATTTAATGCTGGCCATTTGTCTATTACCTGGACCTTGGGTTACCAGGAGGTGGCTATACGCCACTTGCAGCTAGTGACAGGTACGATAATGGGCTACAAAGGGTCATTTATAGCTTTCCTAAAGTCTACAATTCAAAAAGTAAGTGTTATATAAAGCTTGAAACTCCCATCTTTCCATCTTTACATGATTTTCCTGATCTGAAATATGAATGATTAAGCTCAGTTTTCACTCAATCAAATGTGTATATTGCGGGATGATTTGTGATGTCATTCTTGTAGGCTACCACTGAATTTACGGTATTTTTTTTATATATTTTCTTCACAGCCATTGTCCCTTGTGCGAAATGTGATCACTTTCCTTCTGTAAGTGCATGACTTTACTGTATAAGCTGTCTCCTCTCGTGCAAGAAAACATTGAAACTTGAAAGGTTAAATGGATATCTTAATTTAAAAACCAGAAAAGCCGGTTATAAGGGAGTTTTTACAAAGGACTATTTCAAACTTATTTTGTTCCCTACCAATGTAGTAAGCCATGAAAATGGAAGTTGGTTGAATAAGATTCATTTTCCATCCTCCAAAATATATTCTTGTAATTCTAAAAAGATATGAATTATCCATAAGAGGCTACTTAGTTAACATGTAGTTATTTCAGTAAAACAAACTCAAATACAGGTGGTCCTCCACCCCCAAAACGAGAAGATCAATGAGAGAGAGAGGTATATTATATGTAGAGCAGCGTGGCGGTGAAAAGAAGCCTGAACAGCTGGACTTTAGACTTTTCTACTTCTTGCGCCTTTATGTTCACTTCCAGTCCTGAAAAGAAACACTCGTTAATCTTTGACATTTTGTGGCATGCTACTTTCCACACATTGTGATGGGTGCCACTTAAATTGCCTCCAAACAAACCTGTTCCCATATGCTCACAGTATCCGAAGGCCAATAATTTGCCTAGAGCTTTGGTCAGATCTAGGATTTCAAAGCAAAATAACTGTAGCTGTTACCACATTGTCCATTACTGACCTAAAACAGTCTAGTCTAGTTGTCTGTCCTTGCGGTGTTGACGATAACAATTTCTGCTAGATCCAAACTTCCACTGTCATTGAATCGTTTTCATGCTCCAGTCAAGAGTCTAGTCTAGAAAAGCATTTCTCATTGGCGGAACTTTTAGAAGGATTTGATAAGAAAAACAAAGTAGGACGGGTGATATCACACCAACTTCCACACTTACCCAACATAAAGAGATGTGATAGTTAAGACATACTTCACGAAAAAATCTGTCAGGAAGACACTTGGGGTTAACAAGGACAGACCCTCCTTATACAGGCAAACTGATTGTAAAGAAAAAAAATTTAAAGCCACCTTTTCTTTCCAATTTCAGTTAACTGTTCACCTAAAAACCATCACAAGATCATTTGGAGCTATTCTTTAATGCTGTCAGGAAAGAAGGAGGGTGAACAACTCTCAGTATTCCAGTTCAGATCTACCTTCAAACATATAAACTAAGAAGTAGATCAGTCTCCTACCCACCTCTGATTGTTGTTTGGCCACAAGGTTGGTGTTTTCTTCACTTCTGTATAAATAACTTTCTGGGCCTTACCTCATTTTGAATGCACATATATAACAGCTGTATAAAACTTAACACTACCATACACTTCATAATTTCAAAGTATGTAGTGTACCGAAATTGATTGTGAAACTATCTGCTTCTCCATAGTGTATGTAGATGTTGCAAGGACACTGGTCAGAACAACGACAAGGTCCACTGAAAAACAGCCTATTTGTTGCAGCCTCTTTTAAGCTGGCTTTGTGGAGAGACAGGTGATATGTTCACTGTAAAAACTCAAGCACTTAAAGTATGCACAGTTACGTTTAGTGCACTTGAATGAAGTGCAAGTTCTCACGCTGAGTATCACCATACATAATTTAAGGTACTGTTAATAATCAAACACCAGTTTCCTGTTCTGTAGAAAAGGAGGGATGTTGTGTGTCGTCCTTCATCCGCCAGTGGTTCAGAAACAGACACAACTCTACCCCAAAAGAGCTCGGAGCAGTTTTATCTTGCCCAAAATTTTTTGGACCATGACTGGACAGAAAACTTTAACAAGAAAACACGCAACCGACGAAAAAAGAATTCAACGCTAATATAGTAACGTGTGGGTAGTTTGCTCCAACCCTACATTAAAACACAGAAAACAGATTGCAAAAGCTATGTGTAAGGAATACCCCGCTGTAACATCCATACCTGTCCATGGCTAAAAAAAAGGGTAAAAAAAAGGTTTCGAAGTACCAAGGGAGGCAAACAACTTCAATTTTTAGCCAGAGTTGAGCATCTGTATAATTACGATCATGAAACTCGTTAAAAGGACTTTTCACTAGCTATTTACATATCAAAAGAAACAAATTACATGATATAAATATATGGTGTTCAAAAGCTGCAACTCGTAAACATCTTACAGTATGTGTTGTTACGTACACACCAGCACGCATGACAAAATATACATGTAGGTTATTTTTCAGGTATGTTTCTTACAAATGGCTTCTACAGATAAGAATAATATATCAAGGGTAACATCAAAGCCCTTATACTAGGTTAAGTGACAGATACGTACTGGGAAGTTAAGGCAGCCACAGTGTTGTTGCTAAGATGCATGGAAATTTGCATACCAGGTATTACATTTCTGCTGAAAAAAATGCACTCTTTTTCTTTCCGAAACAAACACTCTTTCTTAAGATATTGTACCAAGGTATTTCAGGACAGGAGCTAGCCCCTTGCGTTAAAACTGAAAGTTCATCCAATCACATCTGAAGGAATGATATTTGCCTCCTTGATGCTAGTACATGATTCCCAGTGCAAATGTGGTGTAGGTAAATAGAACCGAAAATTCCTTATAATTTCGTTTCATTTTACTGTTCATTTTAGCTGGAAGTCTTGACAAAGTTGACACGAGCATTTGAAAATAAACGACAAAACCTGAAGAAAAAGGTTCCAGGACACAAGTGAGGCAACAACAGATCAGGAAGCAGGAACATGGGTTATGCACAGGTATGGTAATAGACGAGTTGGGAAACTACGATGTACAATGCATGCTGGAAAGGAAAGTGTACCATAACAGAGAATGCGTGTGCAAGACAGATATTTTGTATAATCAAGCAAAATCAAACTATGGTTTCTAAGCATCAGTTACGGGTCAAAGAGAATTTTCTTTAGCGGAAAAGTTCTCTTTGAAGTTAATCTCATCTTGGACCGAAAGGGTTGGACAGAATGACAGTAAGTTGTGCAAGACAAAAGCAGTGGCTCGGAGCCTTTGCATCTGTGCAAAAATGTCTGTGGACTTGATCTGTTGTACCACACGATAAAGCAAAATCTAATTTCCCAACTCGCCCATTGCAGTATAGCTGCGGAAACGACTTTTGTTAATTGTGTAAACAGATGATGACGCTGCATGTGCACCTTAAAAGATCTTTAACCGTTGTTGAATACCTACGTACAGTACTTCAGCTGTATCACTGATTTTTGTGTCATGCCTCAGGCAACAGACATAAAATTAAAAGGGACATGCGGACTCATGCAAATGTATATGAAGGGATATAATTTAGTATGATTATTAACAGTCATCTGACACAACAAACCTTAGGTGGTGGTGGAGGTGGTGGTGGAGGTGGTGGTGGAGGTGGTGGTGGAGGTGGTGGTGGAGGTGGTGGTGGAGGTGGTGGTGGAGGTGGAGGAGGTGGTGGTGGAGGTGGTGGAGGCACTATTACTACTACTACTACTACTACTACTACTACCACCACCACCACTCTACCACTACTACTACTATTAATACTACTTATGCTACTACTGACTCTGTTAGCTTCAATATCTGTTTCACTTTTTGGAATTTGAATGTTTGATACCACAAAGTGCTCTTGGAATGAAATGAAAGAAGTTCCGAGGTGACGATTTTAGACACACAGTAAATGTGTTATTTTGCTCATATTCAATAAACCCATATCAACTATAACAACACTGCTAGCATCTCACCAGTCACTGTTAACGGTTATGTGAAATGTGACCAATATATGATGCATGAAGAACAGCCGACAGTAAATGGATAGAGAAAATTCTGACAACACAGACTCTTATGAAGATTAGAACCAGAATGCAAAAATGGAAAGAGGTTTTGATGATTTCATTTCAATGGCTTTTCTTACCAAACCATCCTGAATAACACATATTTGGCTTTGTTGAGCGCAGACCGACAACGAAAATAAAGCAATCAGGTATGTCGCATACAAATCAGCACTTGCATCTACCGAAGAGCGTCAGTCAAGAGCTTTCCAACTGATTAATGTTAAGAACAATGTGGGTCTTATCTATCCCACGACAGACGTATTGAAGACTGGGCTTGGAAGTGAAAGAATCTTGAATCAACATATGGTCATTAATGATCAATCTCCAATAGGTGCCCAGCAAAGTATCCCATGATGCACAGCAAATTTTTCTGTTCAATGATTCCAATGACCATTTTCTTGAAGTAGAGGATGGAAACAGCCATTTAGGTAATTTACTAAATTTGTTCAGCCAGATGTATCTGAATACCCGTCTTCACCACAGGGCTAAATCATACAGTTCAGAAATGATCAGCACAAAAATTAGGCAGTTCATTTCAAAAACCAGCAGCCACTCAGTCGTTTTTCTTTTTTTTTTTAGAGGCAAGTGCAATAAAACCACTCCTAGCATACTATATGTTGTGCCCATGAATACTATATCTGTTAGTTACACACCTGGAGTGACTTTCAGGATTATATTAGCCCTTTTGCTATAACAGTTGTGGAGAAAATTCTTATCGTAACATTTTGTATACATTGCTTTCCTCTGACCTCTAATGCAACTCCAGGTTCCTTGACTGCTAATATATCATGTGATGGGGACAGAGTGTTTTGATGGTGTCTGTTAAGTATAGAATGACCTGCTGAGAAAGTTTTGCACAAAAATCGGTGCCCCAGTAGGCCAACACATTGTTTTAACATAGCATTCATTCGCTTCACATGGTATGGTCCAGGACACGGGCTAGGCACCCTGCCATCGTGAAAGAGCTAATATGGACTTTACTGCACAGTACCATACTGTAGTTGATGCCAACGACTCTCTGGAGGTACTGTATTTAAATTATTCAACACACCACCTGAAAAGAATTCGAGTAGCTAAACACTACCTGCAATGATGACCAAGTATAAGCATTAAGCCGCTAAGAGCATGACTTTGTGCGACCTCCAAATATGACAGACTATAGTCATGACAGACTAAAGTCCTTTAATTTTAAGTCCTGTCACAATATAAGTACATTGCTGAACGAACAAAACTTCACATGAGTACAAGTCCTGAATTACTTGAGTACGTATGTCTGTTTACACCGTTTTAAACTCTTTCCAAATTTAGGAGTAGGTGGTGCAATTACAGATTGTTTGAAAGTATTTCCCAAAGTATAAATGAACTACTTTTTTTGTTTTAAACAAATTCAAACATTTTAAAAATTTTGTAAATTTCTGTTGTAGGTTTACAGTCATCTGAATCTATGATGTATATTTGTGGTTAATTTGATCAATTTGCTACATGTTTCTTTTTTATGAAAATTCATGGCAGGGCCTAGTATCAAATACACTGCCATATTAACTATTTGTATGGGTTGGAATTTTACTATTGGTTCCATACTATGTAATCAATGAAGAAAGTTATGATGATACATTTTTCTACAAAAGCTTAAAGTACTGTACCTCTGTGCGGTGTGTATGCACATGTATACAGTTTGGTGTAATTATGTGAAGACAACGCAGAATGTGCACCTGCCAATTTCTTGATTTCACAATTGCGCAGCAATGGATAAAGTCACTTTGGAGTGCAGACACATATACAATGTTTGGTATTAACTGAACAGTAAATGTTACATACATAAATTGCGCGCCATAAAGTGTCTTTTGCCATGTGCGCTAAGCAGGTATTGTTTAAAAACTTTGGCCGGAACTGACACTATTGAAACCCCAAAAGTTTGAGAAGGGCAAAGGCAACCAGGGAAGGGCTTGTTAATAATATAACTTTGAAAAGCTGGAAAAGTACCATTAAAAGTACGAGTTAAAGGACAAATCGAACCTGATTGCAATACTGATGAGATTGGTTTTCAAGTTGAACATGCATCACACAGGGTGGTGACACCATGTGGCATGAAAGTCAATTCAATAACCCCCGCTAGAACCACAGTTTTAGCGGAAGGAAATGCAATTGGGCAATCCATCCTAACACATTTTGCATTCAAGGGGAAGGTGCGAACTGCTGAACTTAAAAGAGGGTGCCCAGCCAGGAAGCAGTTAGAAAATGACGAAAACAGGCTGAGGCAATGGCCAAGTATTCCTTATTCCTGAATTACGTTAAATACCATGTTTCAAAAGATCTCCACTGGGCCAGAGAAACCAACGAGCATGTTTTGTCCCTTTATGATGGCCTTTCGTTTCGTGCTTTTATTCCTCTTATCGAGAATGCTCTTTCAAAAACTAGAATCTTCTTCGTTCCACCACCCCATACCAGTTATGCTTTACGACTTCTTGATGTCTCTGTTTGGGCGCCTACAAAGACTATCGCTGAGAATGTCAGCGTCATATGAGGCTTAACCCCGAAGAGGCAATAGCCAGGTATCATGTTAGTAGGCATGCTTTTTAAGTGCATAGAAACGGACACTTGTCAAACAGAAAGACCCAAACCGGACCGGCAAAAACACAACCATGAACTATTTACAAATTTATGTTACATAAAGCTAACAAAACAAAGTTTCTTTGGCTAATATCTACGACACTCCCCACCCCACCCACCGCACATGACTATTTACAAATAGGAAAACAATTTTTACAGGTTAACCAACACCCGGTCCGCCCTCATTCAAACAAGTGGACCCCACCGCCTGCCGAACGTCGCCCTTGGCAACGAACGTAGTCAGCTTCAACCCTAAGTCTAACTTTTGTCCTCACCGACGCAAGGACGACGTCCACAGGCCTCCCTTCTCCCCTAAATACAATATTACATCGATGTCTCCGTAAGGCCAGCTTTATGGAGGCCGAAACAAAGGAGAATATCCCGCGTACACTTGTATTGCATGGCGGGGATGATAGACCGTACAAAGCGTAGTCCTGGCTGACCGCCCCGGTGTTGCGAAACGTGAGGCGATCAGCCAGGTCTGGTGCCTGCCCCGTACGTCACGGCATTTTCTACTCAAAATCCTCATCGGTATTCCACAAAAGGGGATATATCCCCTCAATCGACAGAGCTCAACCCAGACAATTTAACAACAGCACAGAACCTTAGTGAGCAAAGGAACTCCGGAATTCCTCTCACAGAACTTTCAAACTTCACTGACTTGCGTAGTTTTCTTTCTACAAAATACCCTACGCCCACAACAAACCAAAACGAAAATACAGTTACAGACCTGGAGAGGTTGAAATCACATAAGGAAAAATCATTCTAAACATAACGAAAGTGTCTAAAGAAGAACCCGTTTCTCAGATCACCTCAATCCCAACTAATGACATTGAGCCAACCGAGTTGCCCGCTTCACAGTCAATGACACTGGACGCTGAAGAAGATCAGGATGTCTGTAGCGTGTGCCAAAACTTCACCCCTGCGGGACTTCGCGAAAAACTAAGGAACACAAATTTGTAACTGGGGTCAATGTGATGGGCCCGGTTGTTGACATTGAACCCATCTGGAATTTTGTGTTGGAGAAATCAAAGAGGAAGTTTCATTTACTATTTTTACGTCCACAGTGCAAAGGCGAAGAATTGGTTAGTTCAAGTTTTACTTTTCCATTATCGCTATAGTGAAATGTTTATTACGAGGGAAGCAGGTGAAATTTTCCTATTTTTTGTACGTTTCCTGGTATGATTCTACTAAAGTTCTTCACAAAGTGAAAAAAAAAACTGTAAGAAGGCCATGTGTTTGAATAAAAGTTCTGTAAATTAAGTCACAACTTTTGTCGTTTTTCCAGTGATGCTCATTGTATCAATTTTGCAACAAAGGGTGAAAGTATCGTATTTCCTGTATTGACCAGTGTAGCAAATTTCACATAAAAAGTGAGGCAAAGTGGGTCAAGCATAAAATCAATGTGATATAACCATTATGAACACCTAGCTAGCAAGCTCCCCAAACAAAACATTCTTTTTTTCTAAAAAAATAAGGGTAGTGGGTAATACAGGGTTAAAATAGGTACGATATCACAGTATAGGTCGGTACAGAATAAATTGAAATTTTGGAACTCAAGAATGCGAAAACCATTTGTTACTGACCATGTACCTGGTTAGTTTGTTGCCTAAAATTTTAGTTTGTTGCCTAAAATTTTAAGAAAATCACAGAAGGTATGCCCATTTTGATGTTAAAATTTCGGTGTTTTCGCTTCACCACACCAGAAAAAAAGGGTGAAACTGAATAATTGCAGAAGGAAGTAAGGATGCAGCAAGAAGTAGGAAAATTTCCCTTCCTTGGCCTAATGTTCCCTTATAAAACATTCTCATGCGAATCATGAGAAAATTCTTGTGAGAATCTCATGAGTCCTCAGACTACGTCAAGGTATCAAAAAGGAGAATGAAGACGGAAAATGGATATAAAGGAGAGTGATGAAGAACGCAACGAATAATGGGACACCCTACTAACAACACAACTCAGAAAACAAGGCACAAGGTGAATTTGAAGGACGTTACCACAGTGGTTAGGCTGAACGAATAGCACACACAAAGACAATGATAGGATGCAAACAAACAACAAATACCTAACCACGTTGACAGCTGAAAAGAATGACGAAAATGACCAACGAAACAACAAACAACAAGTGATAACACACAAAGAACAGTAAGATGAGTTCAGAAAGAACTGATGAAAGAAATGTACTTCAAATGTAAGCAACTTATGAAAAATCAAACGAAATCATTAGCGACGCCAGATTATGTGGAAACCTAGTTATCCATGCTATTCTCATGTAGTTGGAAACTCTTAATTTCTCATGTGGACTTATTTTTCCACTGATATTCTCATGAGGTCATATGCACTTCTCATGAAATCTTCTGTGATTATCGTGTGGCTAACATCACTTCTCACAAGACCTCACGGGATTCTGGCAAGGTCTTATACACTTCTTGTAGGACCACGTAAGATTCTCATGAGGTCACTTAATTTCACATGAGGTTCTCATGAGTTCTCACCGGATCTCATATATTTCTCATGGGATCTCATCTAATTCTCATGAGAATCAAATACGACTCTTTTTATAAGGGTTTGAAACCTTTCACACCATCAAAAATTGCCCTATCGGTGTTCACCTCGGGCTGTGGGATTGGGCAATTCCTGTACTTTTCCCATCAATGTAGACTTTATTTGTGAAGTCGCATGCAAGGTATTTCCACTGTCGAATTTTTTGTTGCAACTTGTGGCGAACCTCCCGGCTAGAACCAAAAGTTCCCTCCCAAAAATAGTTTTGAGGGTGGATTTCTCTCTCAAATTTTGAGACCTAGTGCCAACAAAATCCCCTACATAAAATTTAATTCCCCTGCCATATTGTTAGGTTCACAGATATTTTTGTAGGCTGGCCTGGAAGTGTGGATGGTGTAAGAATTCTGTCAAACTGATTTGTACAGAAAAGGCCAGAATGGCACTTTATTTCCAGGGAAGACATTGTTTGAGCACGTAGACCCCTCTCTCATTTTGGGCTTTCTCAAAGAAAGTAACCTTTACAGAAACTTTTGACATGACTCCCGCATTTGCTTTTCTCTAGACATTTCAAGATTTTCCCCAACGTTTTTGTTTTTAGTTTTACCGTTTTTATCTAGATGACACTACATAACACATTAGTGTTGATGTGTCGTTAAGTCCCATCTAACTAACTAACTATTTCCAGGGGTATGTATCAAACATTAATTTGGTTTCACTTAAAGTATGGCAGGATTGAATTGAAAGAAAAATTTTCACCTTAAAATCTAAGCTTTAAGATGCAGATGACAATCATCTCCCTTCCCCGGATTCCCTTCCAACTTCAAAATTTTGCTTATAAAGGTTGAGTTGGATTTATCTTCTTTGGACCCTATTTTATAGATCACATGCACAAGTTGTGACTTTAAACTCTATTTTATGTAGTGTGTAAATGCTATTCTTTCATGTGATGAATTTCATTGCAGATGGATATGTTCTGAAGGTGGCGGTGTTGGGGTGGGGGGCATCACAAAATTTATTTCAATACTCCTCACCGGAGTTGTGCAGGTTGCATGACCAAGTTCTAGAGTTGCGAATCCAGGAGTTTCACTTCTGAGGTTATGCAAAAAAAAAAAAAAACAGTAAGAGTATGTTGGCACAACGTTTAGTTCGGCTAGGCTAAGTCAAGCTCCAAAAGCGTTTGGACCGGATAGGCGAAATCAACCGGATAGGCGAAATCATCTTAATTTTTCATTCCGTTTCTTCTTAGCCCTAACTACGTTCGTTTCCTGCTTACGTTCACCTCGGATTCCACGAAAAATACACATCGAAAACTTTACGCCGATCACAGTGAGCAAAAATTGCCTTCAATCCAAATGCGAGCTGTATCATAAAGAGTGCGCTTAAAAAGCGACCTTTGCCTAAAATCGGGCGTTTTCTTCGGGATTTTGCAGGCTGTGTGCCTCTGAATAAACTGAAAAGGCAAGGTAATGTGTTCTCGCTACGTCTGAGCTAACGACATCGCCATGGAAGTAGTTGGGAAGTCCGTACGTCGCAAATTTGCCATGACAAAAAATTGCAGATTACCAGCGCATTGTTACACAAGGCTATAACGGCTAGGCATTGTGGATTCCAGGCCACATAATACTATTACGTTTGAAGCCATGTACAAGCCCTCCGGTAAATTTATACAAAATGGTACACACTTAATACATCCTAACTTGAAATTACTTAAAACTATGACCTACGCCGTGCAGAATGGAGCATGTTTCGGGGTGGGGGGGGGGGGGCTGTCTCGCACTCACCCTTTTAGAAAATGGAAAGCCGTCTCCTGGTAGATAACTCTGGATTTTAGTAGTAGGGTAGGCGTAACTTTAGTGACCCAGCGTAGATATTAAGGGCGTTGTTGAAGTCCGAAGTGGGCTGTAACGTTCGCGAAATCTGCTGGCGTTGGCTAAAAATGTCGGCGAGATCCGTACTGAGCCTAGGGCTCCTGCGTCGGCGATAAAGGTTTCAGATCCAAGTGATTAAATAACGTTAGAAGTCCGGAGTGTTCTTGACCTCAGGATTCTTCCATATGTCAAGTGTGAGATGAAACACGGGTGAATTATAGCAAACAGTTCGGGCTTCCCAGGAACAAGGGAAAGGGGATAAAGACGTACTAGCTCAAGCCCGTTTCTATACAATGCTGGGTAGGTTAAACAAGATAGCCCAACCACGCTCTTCCTCCACGTTGTGTTGTAGGCCATTCGCTCCACGTGAAGGCTTGACAGGGGATCTAGTGGTCTAGCTCCAAACGAAATAATGAAAAAAAAAAAAAATAAAAAAACCAGTTCCAGTTGATTTTAGGACGATTTATTCGATGATTGAGTCTCTATTCAAAAACAATGATTCGGTTTATTAAAAAAGGCCGGCGAAAAAGATGAATTAGCAGAGTAGTGACTAACGTTTACAGTTACATCTTTCTTCCTGGAAGTTACAGCACGAGTGTCGAAGTTTGCAGCTTGGTCCCTGTAAGCCTCGTAGCTGTATGGAAAACGTACTGAAGTTAAATGCAGTCCCCTGATTGGTCAAGAGTTGACTCACCATAGAATTTAAATATGAGATAATAAGGTGACCAACCAGGGGGTGGAACTGACCGCGCCAACAAAATAAGGATGGAGATCGTGGGGTGAAAGGTGGGAGCTGCACGTACACCAGACATGTGACAGACAATTAACTTCCCGGTGCAAGGCGAGTAACAATTAATTTTAGACAAAGAAGACGGCGCAGCGCACTCGCTGACCTACTCAGAAACAGACACTACATAACTTAAAAAACAGGCGACACCTGCACCACGGTTGTGTTGTGAGTGAAACGGCAAGATCCAATAGAGATCCTGCTGTATTGACTACAGGACAACTTGGTTTCAAGACTAAGATTGGTTCCAGATTATGGCACTAGGAGTGAGAACCTTTGCCCAGGGTTTTTTTTTTTAAGAATTTAGTCTTACAGTAATAAAAAAGTTATACTTCACTGAGCTATTAAACAGACCACATTTTTCAATACAAATACCTAATTTTCGTCAACACTGATCTAAATTTTCCAGTAAAGACCCTTTTTTCTAATGAATATCCTCATTACAAATTTCTGCATATGTTGTTTTTCCCTAAACCTAAAACATTTGTCGTTGTTTCCGAGTTGATTGTTCCCGTAGGACAAATCCTTCCACCATCCTTGTATCTAGCGGATAGTATGGGTTAGTCTAACAAAATGACGAAATCGTTGATTTTTAGTTTTGCGGCATCTAAATCCACTTGAAAATACATGCTTCTGTCATTTGCCTACAAGAACCGGGAACCTTGAACATATGTGTATACAAAGGCTGTGTTTGTAAAATTCTGTTACTTTTATCCATTGAAGCTGTCATTTCATGTTCACATGAAATAAATATGTATTTCAGCTTTACCCTTTCAAATCAACTCCGATCTAATAGACTGTTTTTGCCTGGCCAATGACAGTCCAGATAGGCCGATGCAGCAACCGAGGTTCTGGTCATAACCTCTCCCCATAAGTGAATACAAAAAATATCGAGAAAAAGGAAGGTCTGAAGGAAAGGCATATAAGCGGCGAGAGGCAATAAGAAGACGTGCTAAAATAACGGATACCTTTCGCAGTGTAAAAAGAAGTAAACATTATAAAAATGTTACTTGTCCTTGGGCAGCTGTCCTCATATCACTTTCTGTTGGACAGGTGGACTGGATGGTGAAGGTCAAGTGGTTAGAGCATCCGACTTGCAGCCGGAAGGTCTGGGGCTCGACTGCTGGCCGGGTCGTCCCAAAGACTTTGAAAATGGAACCTTCTGCCATTGTGTTTGGTTCCGCATCATGACCAATGATGTAGGGAAAACAAGCCAGTGAGCCACAACTGGAAAAAAAAGGCCGTATCCGGCCCGACTTAAAGCAATTGGTTAGAAACTGAGCCGTAAAACCCCATATAACTCTGACTCTATTGAACAGCTCAAGTGTAATATTTTCCCGAAGCTCGATGCAATCCCTATCACTATCCCTCTTTATGCATGGGTTACCATTTGCTGATCTGTTTAGGGGAGTACCTTGGGAATTGAAATATGTGTACTATACTAAACAGATATCACATTATCTCTATATATCCTCCAAACGAGGTATGAGAAATGATGCCGTTACAACAACAAACTGTAAAAACACAGACGATCGTGCAGACGGCATTAACAATGGAGATGATGACAAGTATTAGAGCAGAGAAGACAAGTGGTATTGATCTGTATAACTAAAATATTGCCACCTATGCCACGTTAACTGCTGGAGTGAGATTAATTTACGGGAAGGCTTTCATTATTTGCACCCTGATCTTTCACTAAAGCAATATCAATTAATACAGACTTCTATTGAAAACGTCATGCATTTTAAGAGAGCTCGGTCTCGTCCTAAAATCAGGCATTAGGGAAGGGTTTTCTCTCGTCCTAAAGGGTGATCATACTGACATGAAATGAAACTCAACCTCTAATTTACTATCGTGACAGAATGACATATCCGATCATAAAATGCAACATCCCGATATCTTCCTAAAAATGCTCGGAATATTACTATTTGTGCTGCTGTACTTACTGAAATCATTACCATACCGAGAATCGAAGATGTTTCAGAAACTTTCGAGTTAAAGGTTGGCCTAAAACATGTTAAAATGTGAATTTCCACTTACATCAGCGAGTCAATCCTGCCAGACATCACGTCACCTTGATTGTTTTCAACCATGGTTGAATTGTTATAAGGTCGGAAGAAAATTATAGTTTGCATTGTAAGATAAATTTCAAGCAAACGGCATACTGGGAAAGAAAAAAATATCTTGATAATAAATTATACACATTTGATTGTAGAGAGCCCAAAGGAAGTTGAACATTATGTCAACATTTTTATACTTATACAAGTAACGGTTCTTCTCTCTCTCAAAAAAAAAAAAAAAAAAGAAAACGATTGACAAATTTTACATAATTTTCTCAACTGATGACATCCTAGTTCAATGTAATTCTTGTAAAGTTTAAGATTTAATTTAATATGGGAAAACTTCAACTTAGCTACAATTTTCAAACACCAAATCAAACAGGTGATTTCGACGGTACCTAAAGGGTGTGCCATTTACCCAGTAGACTGTAAAAGCGCACTTTCAACTCAGGTCACTTGTTCAATACTAACCTTTGTAAGAAAATCTAGTGTTTTAGATAAAAACAAAACCATGGCAGTAGGTAGCAAAAATAATCAACAATTTCAACGTAGTGTCACCGAAATACAACTTGCTTTGACCCACCTTTACTCCCACAGCCATTTGCCAGGTACTAATGGATTTTACTGTTTGATATAGGGGATAGACATGCACCAGAGTGTGCACAGTATAGTCTCACATAGTTGTGGCTTGGTCCTCCTGTCGAAGTGCTCAGAAATTTTTTGGCTTGTTCTTCAAAAGCTGGCATACTGTGAGTGAATTAACACGCAGTTTTATCCCACTATTGACAAATACTTGGAAGCCCTGTCATATTGATTTCAGGAAAAAAATCGCTATACGGGCAACAACCCATGCCAAATAACTCATGTGAGCCCCCCCCCCCCCAAAAAAAGAACAAACACGAAACTACTCTTTAGTTCTACCTTTCCCCGCTATTTAAAGAACCCACATCTATACTTCATTAGCGTAGCGGGGGGGGGGGGGGCGGGCATGGGGACCATGCTGAAAAAATACACCTATGCGTCGTATTGCCCATACACACCTAAAAGAAGTGCAACTCATTCCTCAATGTCAATTACTTCAGTCCACTGGAAGTGAACCAAAAAATCAAAATCATTTGCAAATCAATTCGATTTTTGACTTATTCCCTAAACTTGCCATGAGCATCGACGGCAATCGTCTCACTCACGAGAACTTTACAAGCTAGCTCTTCTATATAGAAGATGGCGTCGTTTTGCTAATGCTAAACTTAAATTACTGAAGTGGCAACGCTGTACCCCATTTATTGCCAGTGATTCACCGTAGTTCTATGTCGGAAGCTGGCATGGGTTGAAGATGTCACTTTTCGCCTAAGGGAAAAGGGAATAACACGGTTGAATTAGGTATGTCCACTTCAGTGAATCTATTAGTATTTGCGTGTTATTCTAAAATCGTATTTACCTAACTTAGTGCTTGTTTACTTCAGTTTATCTAGGCCGAGGCTAGGCGACTGTGGCAGAGTATAACATTGTATAACACTAGGCCTAGGTAGATCTTAAAGGCCTTTGTACAGAAGTTACATTACTGTACTAGCCCATATCCTTCCAGTGAAGCCACAACCAGATTGAAGTTGGTGCGTTGTGAACCTCTACCAGGATAAACAGCCTATACTACGAATGCCAACAAGAAATGAACGTTAGGGAACAAGGTTCAAGTTGTTAATAATTACTTTGAAAAATATGACTGCTGCCTGAGCTTCGACGTCATTCTGTTTATACTAGATTACTTTGAAAGCATCACATTTCCTTCTGGGTTAGTTAGATGGGATTTTGCGACACACCAACATGATTGTGTTATAAAGTGTCATCTAGAAAAAAAGGTGCAATGTTGGGGTACAATTAACTAAAAAAAATGGGGTCAAATTTCACTTAAAGTCCAGGCAAATGCGAGAGTCATGTCAAAAGTTTGTATAGAGTTTACTTTCCTTGTGAAAGCCCAGAAAAAGGGAAGGATCTGTCTGCGCAAATAAAGTTTTCAGGTCTGGCACAGCGTAGTACTTCTGGCGAATATGGGAGTATTCATAACAGTCAACGAGAATGTTACTGACAGTGACATCACAATTACAGGGTATACAATATAGTCTCTCATCCCCGTGAAGTAAATAGGCATGGGTAAGGTAGGTGTGACCAATGAGAGCCCTAGTCAGAACTAAATCATCTCTCTGTTTACTGGGGGCCTCATGTCCTCCAGTTCCGACCGTTGGTTTACCTTGGTTTTCGGGAAAGAAATCCCAGTTCTTGCCATTTCGATTTTACAAAGCCATTGATCTTAGGGCGGTAATCAGTGTGAGGCAAGTAGAGATTGGTGACGTCCATCTGTGGCGCTTCTTTAGCAAGTGCATCGACTTTTCATTTCCTTGAAGGGTTACTAGCGACAAGTGACGACAAAAAAAAAAAAAAAACGCTAGATCTGTCAACAAAAAACGCAAGAAAACGCTAGATCCGAGTTTTCCCATACTATATGTATGTTTTCCAACCAGTCGTTACAGTTAAGTGATCATTTTTAATAACTATCTACAGCGCTTCATCATTACCAGGAAATAATATGCGTTATCGTGGAAATAAAGAACTTCAAACTTCCAAAAAGACATCCAGAGTCTAGTTGCCAACTTGGCCACACAGAAGTCTGTGCGAGGCATTGAGCCGTACATCGCATCATATCCCGGCTCTATGGTGCAAGGCCGTGTTACAATATCACGCCTATGGTTGGCCACGCCATATACAGCTATACGTATACGCGGTTTCATTGCCTACAGACAATCAACCTTAGTGCAAATGTGTGCGCACAGTGCAGCTTGTAAGTTGTATAGTTATTCGTAATATACAGTTTACGCAATATTATAGTGTAAATGCCCGACAAGAAACATAATGATTTCATTTGGTTCAAAAATGGTAATTTGGTCTCGAAAGTCCTATAAAACAACTATTTTACTTTTGAATGACCATTTTTTGGCAAAAAAAAACGCTAGATTCTGGCAAATTTGAAAAAACGTACTCTAGAACGCTTAAAAAAAACGCTACATCTACTGTAAAATCGCTTACGCTGGTAACCCTGTTTCCTTGTATGCAAACGTGCCTAGGGCCTTTTAGTGCTTATGTTAACAAGTGATCTCCAGATATGGGTCGTGATTTGTTTGCGTGATATCAGTCCTATCGTTCACAATGATTTACTGTGAAATTGTCATATGATCGCAAGGTATCTAGTATCACTTGCTGTAGGCATGCGAACCATAGGCGCACATGTGTTAGTGGTTGCGTGGTAGTACTGTTGTAGACGCCATTTGCCTCTGGTTTTTGCCGAGTGAGGATGTTGTGCAAGAATTGCATTCGATCATGGAAGATTATTTACAAGGTATTCCCCGTGGCCAGCTCGACTTGATTTAGTTAGTAAGTTAGATGGGATTTAACGACACACCAACATGATTGTGTTATAAAGTGTCAAGAAAAGAAAAAAAAAAGGTGCAATGTTGGGGTACAATTAACTAAAAAAGGCGGGTTCAATCTCCACTAAAGAGTCCAGGCAAATGCGGGAGTCATGTCAAAAGTTTCTATACAGTTTACTTTCCTTAAGAAAGCCCAAAATAAGGGAAGGATCTGTCTGTACAAATAAAGTTTTCAGGTCTGGCACAGCGTAGTACTTCTGGCGAATATGGGAGTATTCATAACAGTCAACGAGAATGACTTGAACCGATTGTTTGGAAACTGGGCCGTTAAACCTCATCTAACTCGAAAAATGCCTGACTACACGACTACAATAATGTGTTGACCACCTTTGATTTGTTCAGCAAAATTCTTCGTATGACAGTTAAGGCCCCTCTAAAGGGTGTGCACGCCCTCTATCTTTGCTGAGCATTTTTTTTTTATTTTTGTAATGGAACAAAAAAATGCACCTCATTGCATCTGAAGGTACTTAAATATTGAAACATTTCGCAAACGGGAAGGGGACAATGCCTCCCCAAACAAAAATCCTACCTACGCCAGTGCTATACTTCACATTTTTGCATTGGTAGCTCGGTAAAAGTAAAGTTTCACATTATCAGAAATTAAGTATAGACGATGTGGCGAAGGAAGCACGAGATCACTTCTCGTAAGAAATATCTTGGTGTTCCAAAAGTCCGTAGATTCTCCAAATATCCCTCAGTTGATCTAGTTTCGTTTCTGTCGGCACTTCGCCACCTGTTAATTAAAAAAGAAGAAATAAGTCTGGCACTAATGACTCTTATCTTATGACCAGTTGTAAGGAATATTACAAATAATGATCAATTATGTACCCCATAGGAGATGATTCTATCCTTCCTTTCTATCTTACAGTCGTTTGACTGCTTTATAAATGCCAATTGTATGCTTACATATAGCAGCACGCAATCCAAGTCTGCGAAATGTCTTTTTGGTTGACGGTACCAAACCAGGAAAAGGAACCCAAACAAAGGACTAGAAATGTCCGGTGGACCGGAAGTAAACTCCTACCAGGTACGGAAGTCTGGATCATATGCAATGGGCACATGCAGGTGGTGTTTCTTTGTAGAGAACGTCCTTATAAAAGATTTGGGAGTGAGACAGTCTTCAGTCCTCGTATTAAAGACACGAACAATTTAGAGGAAATGGGGTTGTAATAGATAAACTAGGTGACAGAACTTTAAGTGGTGCATTACTTGTTATTGCTGGTGATAATCTTAGATCACATAATATTGGTGGCGTCACTGAAAACATCAGGTTTAGTAAACACTTTTGCTTATGTTTTTTTTTTTGTTTTTTTTTTTTGATAGGAAAAGTTCCACACTGTCGCCAACATCACTAGGACAAGGAGTGTTGAAAGTTACAAAACATGGTACACGAAATGGCTAATGACTTATCGACAGATTCTCATGGCATCAAGTTTGATTCTTTATTTGAAAGATTGAAATATTTCCCTGTCTCTCAACCTGGGTTACCCATATCTCGGGCATGATTTGTTTGAAGGTATGGTCGCCCTCCATCTGGCTATATTCATCAATGACTTTGTGAAAGTAAAAAGTACTACATATATTAGCACTTGAACAGACTGATTGGGCAATTCAAAGTAAACTGTGAGGTTAAAGTCACTGATGAAAGGTGAGGCTGTTTCCTCTCTTGATAGAAAATAGAATAAAAGAGCCCTTTGAGGATGATATTTGGCAGTTAGTCTTGCACCGTCGTAAAATTGTGGAACTTATCTGTGCACCAAAAATAGTGCTAACCAAGTAGCTCAATACATCACTTCCTACTTCACTATCCCCAACCCAATTTCCAGTTTGGGCCTCTCATTAGCCTTTAGTCATTGTGTATTGAAAACAAGCATACCTATTTTAAGCGCAGTGCAAGGCAGTCTGAAAATTCCAAAACGTTTGTAATAACTTGCTATTAAGTATCATCTCTTTCAAGCTCTTTTGCTTATTCAGGTCTCATGTTTCCACCTTGCATTTAAGTGGACTAAAACTACAGTTTTACATTTGCAGTAAAATACAGTAATATAACAACTGCATAAAAGCTTCAACTTTCAACCAGACGCAGTGCTTCGCATAAAGGTATAAATTACCAAAGGGAATGGTTGTGGCTCTTAGTTACATAAATGAAGGTATTCTCTTTGATAAGATTGATGAAACGATACTCATCCAGGGTTTCATTACGGTACACTCCGTTGTTAACAATATCAGTCAGTAAAGGGACAGATCTAGGAGTTTTTGCTTTCCGAGCATCTGATGAAGAATACAGTAACTTTGGCTTAAAGCCTATCTCCTTGTTCATACAATGTTTTGCATAGAGTAGCTCAAATAAAGAATATGGAGGTCATGAAGAAGGCTGTCAAGTCCGTACTGTCAACTTTACCTAAAAGATATGCTCATTGCTATTGATGAAAAGCGAAATGATTCAGAGGTTGAAGGAAAAGAAGACTTAAAGTATGTTGAGGAATCAGACATAAGGGAGTTTTAAAACCGATTCAATGTCGTAAACTACTGCCAGCATGGAAGGCTGCGGTTAGTGTTGTACAAGTGTATGTAATTTACAATATCTTCTAGGTAACAGTTTACCATGTGCTTCTTCGTACTACCGTATAACATCATTCACTGTACTGTAATTAACTTGCATTTGGAACATTTGTGTGGCATTAATAGACATACTCGTGTGTATATACGTATGTGCTTTCTTGTGTTACGTACTACAGTGTCATGGACAGGAAAATGATAGCTATGGAGTTATACATGTGGGTATTTTTAATTTTCCGGTGCAGCACACGATGACGTTTAGTTGAAATGTTGTACCCCGCGTGGCCGGATCTTTTTTCTTCAAAATGGGTAGGTCTTTAAACAAGGCTATACTAAAACTGTAAAAAACTGTTTGACAAGGTCGGGAATAAGAGGTATAAAGGTAAGCACTGCTGCGTTGAAAAAAAAAAAATAGGTACACTGTAGAACACATACACTTCATATTTTCCTTGACATTGAACAGAGGTACAGTTCTACTGTCCAGCAAGTTTTTGTACTTTTCGTTGGTTGTCCTTCCCATGAGTAGCACAATACAGATGACACTGCTTTGCCTCGCCTACGGTTACTGCTAATCTTTGGCTAATTGTGAATTTTCAGTTCCTTCTACAAGTTTCTTTTGTTGCTAACGACTATGGTCAAAGGTCATCACTGTACTACAAGAACTCAATTCTGCAGTACTGTAAAACTTTGCAGGCATTATGCCCTCATCTAATGGGTCATGGGAAAAGATGACATACTTTGTAAATATAAACGTCACCACTGCAGTCTCAAGAGTAAATATACTATAATATTCTTTGGATTGACTCATCTTTTGTGTTGCAGATCTTCGTCAAAATTTGAAAGCTGATGTGTTTATGTCAGGTTTCTCTGATGACAGCACGCCATCCAGCATCGAACAGTTTCCCAGCACCAAGTGCAGCTTCGACACCAACAGCCCCATCTTCACCATTGTCTCCCCAAACTTGTCAGATACAATGGACCTGTCATGGTCACAGATGCCGACTGGAATCAGTCAAGCGGGCAAAATTGCGAAAAGATCCTCTTTCTGAAAGATCGTTGAAGCTATGCATAAGCAAAATTTAAACCCCGGAAAGGCAGAATGCAAAGCGGTGGCCCATAGGATTCCATCTCACTACCCAGCAGGCTTTTCGGGCAAAACAGATGATGGAGAGATACTTGGGAGTGGTTACTACTCTATAATGCCAAAAAATAAAGGCTCGAGTTAAACATGTAAACAGACACAACACAAACAGCTATGTTGCGGAAAGTTCGCAGTAACAAACAACAGCACCTTGCATTTAGAGGGGGGTTTAACGACACACCAACACGATTGTGTTATATAGTGTCGGCTAGATAAAAAAGGTAATGGTGGGGTTAGCTAGAACCTTGCAGAAGAAGACCGGTGGACGCTTATGGTTTTCACAAACTGGTAATCAAAAGCGCTACCTACAAATGAAACTTTAGAATCACTGGGGGAGTAAACGAAATATCTTTGTAAACGAAAACGAACAAAGATATTTGGGCATTAGGCTCGTCTGGTGCCTGTGAAAGAGAAATTGATGTATTAATCTTCAGCTTAAGTCAGACAGTTACTCGTTCATTTTCGCTTTTTAACAGTCTGTGCCTGTAAGAGTGTACCCAAGTGTTGGTACGTGGGTCACCAGAAAGAAAAAGTGACACCTTATCACTCCAACATGAGACTTTGGTTAGTTGGTTAGATGGCCACGTGACTAGAGACCCACGCTAGCACAACTGATTTCTGTAGTTGTACTAAATTGGAGTAAGTTTCACGAAGAACTATAACAGAGGGGTGTTTGTTCTCATGGCCTTTAAGTGCTAAGTGGCTGGACAGCGAGTCTGTGAAAACAATGAGCTGGTGGCTGTTCGAGGTTTCGATGAGATCGAATGCCATCCCAAGTGCCACCAATATGAGAAAGCACAAATTTTAGGTTCATTGAACTTTCGCTAGTTGTACGAGAAAATCGTGGAATTTAATATAAAGTAAACCATTGAAACGATTAACTTAATTCCCATAGATGTAATTGTGTGCACCAAGCAGATCCAAATGAAAGAAAAACGTATTTTTGAAATTACCTTGTAGGTACAAAGCAAAAGCGTTCTCATTGGCGCGGCATGTTACGCTGATATGATCCCTTGATGAACAGCGCCCTCATCCAGGTTTGAAGACCCCATAACTCAGTACGCCAACAAGATCCCATTGAATGAACAACATCAGTTGAAATACCTCACCTTACTTAAGTGAAAAATTGGTGGGTTTACGTTGGTGCACTGACACAATGGAGGTCAAAGGTCAAACCTTGTTACGTTTTGTTGGCGAAACTGCCATAACAAGTACCAGGGAGTGTACTTCTAAAAGAAAGAAAGAAAGAAAAAAAAAAAAAAAACCTCTTGGGATCTCTGAAAACAGTTCAGAAAGAAAAAAAAATCATGAAAATTCTCAGAGCATTAGGTTTTCATGCATAATAGCCTAACACTAGCTTTGCAGTGGCACATTGGGCAGTCGTAAACATATGCGCCAACATGATCCCATTAATATTTGTCCATATTTGGTTGTTTGTCTTTTAGAGCATATTTCACTTGATGTATTGTTAGGTCAATGCTGTCGCACTAACTTAAGGTCAAAGGTTATACCTGACTACCAATTTTATCTCATTTCTTGTAATTTCGCGTCACCTGAAGCATGGAACAAATACACTTGCAAACGTTATCCCAATGAATTTTCAATGTTCATATTTGTAAGGACACTAGTCAGAAATGAAAAACCTTATAATAAGGATCTTTGAGATTTCCAAACTATTCCATAGACATTTGTATAGTATATACTTTATGCAGTACACTGTACAGTATAAGCACACTCTAAAGAACTCTGTGCGGAGCTCAAGAATTGAACATGGCTGTTCAATCAGTATGTTGCTGGGGCATTGCATGCTGAGTGCAGGTTTTAATACATCTGAAGCGGATAAAATTAAGAAAATTATTCTGTCAATCCAATTTTTGCAACCAACAATACCCATCAAAGCTCCATGATAATGCACTATGTGCTGTATACTGTATTCAGTCTGTATAAACTGTACAAAGTTACTTCGCAGTACATGTGCAAGTCTCTTGAAAAAGGTCTTGATTTTGAGGTGTTTTTAAGTTGGAATCAGGAACTAAAACTGAATTTGTTCAACAGGTGTAGCTTATAAATAGTTCTTGAAGGTATTAAATTTCAAACCACTTATACCGCTGCCATTTGGCTCGAGTTTCAAGGTATTTTTTTTTTACTGAAAATTGAGTGAAATGACAACTTTCACTGCAATTATCCATCAAAGTAGAGAACATATGCCATTTTTATTTGTGCTTGAGATAACATTTATAGGGGTTTACTATTCTAAAAAGAATGGTCCTGCAGCTTGACACATTTTGAACAGGACTCTACCCTAAATGGCCTAGCAAAATTTTTACTGTGAGGAAATGCAGTTTTTGAGCTTCATTATCTTCAAACCTATATGTGCTATCACCATCTGGACCTTATTTTGGAAAACTTGGTCTACGGAGTGAGTTGAAGTTTTGTACTAGCTTCTTAAAAGAAAGTTAGCAACCCATAAAGTTGTGCCCCCAGAACTATGGTGTTCTTGGGGCTGCAAAAATGGGAGTGGCACCTGAACTTTAAACGGCTGTAACCTGGAAGGTACACAGCAGAGAACGCCCACCTTTGACGTCCAATATTTCCCAGCTCCACACTTATTGCATGCTGTTTTAACTCTCAATGTGCAGGGTAGTATCCATATAAACACCGATAATTCATTGGTTAGTTAGATGGGGGTTTAACGACACCAACACGAATGTGTTATATAGTGGCGGCTAGATAAAAAAGTGTTATGATGAGGTAAAAGTTCGCTAGTGTATTTGCTCCACACTCCAGGTGACGCGAATATGACCCAAATGGTTAAACTTGGTAGTCAGGTATAACCTTTGACATCAAAATGGTTGATCACGGATTCCTCTTTAAGTTCTTGAAGAAGTGTAGTTTGAACCCAATCTTTGTTTAATGGGTTACACTATTGTATATTAGTGTATATAGTCGTGCTATTGTTAATGATCTACCGTCGAATCCCTTCAGAGTCCAAGGTGGAGTACGATAGTTGTGTCCCTTGTAACCTCTATTCTATGTACTATTTACTGAATCCCTCTTAAGAGCCTGCCAAGTAGTCGTTGTTCCGACCATTTCACATACCTAGTGGAGCCGAAGTCAAGTGCCTTCAGTATGCTGCTGACGTCACATGTGTACTCTCCGACCTAGCTTTCTCCAGAGCCCTTACTGACACGCTGTCCACTTTTCAGAAGGCGACAAGTACTAAAACCAAAGGCCTGTGGAAACACCTCCCTTCCGCGGCATCGTGGGTTGACGACGCCATGAAAATCAATGACATATGGTTTGAACACCAGTCACTTACCTGGAATGTGAAAGTGACCTGGCGGAAGCCAGGTTACGCACTTCGGCATTAACTCTGTTCGAAAAGGAAACGGCTATCAATCGCTTTCTTTACCCTTTCTTGTTGTACTGTTCTGGTCACTCTAGAAAAATTGTCCTGGTGCGACACGAGAGGGCTGTTTTTCGGTTTCTATGGTCAGGAAAAACGGAGCTAGTCGAAGAAATGTGGTGTACCAATTCCCCACGCGCGCGGGGACTGGGCCTCGTGCACTTTCCCTCTGAGCTGGGTTTGTGACTAAGTGTTTTTTTTAGTACCATCGATACCCAGTTGCCGTTCGCATAGTCTGTCAGTTATTAGGGGGCATATCATTCCGTTGGTTTGTTTCCTTCCCTTTTAAGCAACAGTGTACCCCATACCCAAAGGCCAACAAATGCATACTGTCACATGACGGACAGTCCGTATTATGTCATCGGTGGGGGCGTTGCGCAGTCCAGTGCGGGGAACATAACAGAGGGTCGTTTTTGATGACATGGTTGGTACGGTCCGATTCAACGACTATGCATTGGGATCCGAGGTATAGCGTGTAGCCCGCCGCAGAGGACGGGTCACTCGACTACCGCCGACGAGACCTGCTGTGGCGAATCCAACACGACGACATCGTATCTAACCTCAAGCGCCTTCAGTGGCGTCTTGGAGATGACACCAAGTAGGAGAGTGTGCCCTGTGTGTTTTGGCAGTGTGGCCCTCCTCTGGGAGTGCTTACAAGGCCTTGCTTTCCGTCTCAAGTCTGGAAGCACCTGGGCGGTCATCCAGGACAACGCTATGGTTTCTCCCCCGCCCCGCAACACGAATGTCTGTGGTATACTACTTACCTTTATTTCGGCCTCCGTAAAGCTGGCCTTATGGAAAGACCGGTGTAATATTTTATGGGAGGGTGGGGGGGGGGGTGGGGTGGGGGATTGGGGGAGCCTGCGGACGTCGTCCTGGCGTCGGTGAGGACGGAGGTTAGGGTGAGAAAGGAGGCCGACTTTACACGTTTGCCAAGGGCGGCGTTCGGCAGGCGTTGGGTCAACTCGCCTCGGTGCAGGAAGGTCGGGTAAGGGTTAACGTTTAATGTGAATAGTTCTGGTTTGGAAGGGGTCAACTTGTAATGATTGTTTACAGTTACTACATGAAACACTCTTCTCCTTTTACTGCAATGTAAATAGGGTTTTTCTTTGTGTTTATACCTGGTCCCGGTTTTTGTTTTGTACTTTGTTCCATTTGTGTCCGTTTCCAAGCAGGTAAAAAACACGCTCTTTATAAAGTAGGTTACTACCGTTGTTCACAGTGACTTATATATTGAACTATAAAAATACATTTCTGTTCTTGACCTCACAATAACTTCCATACGACTGTAAAACTAATTTTACAGTACATTGCCTGCTAAAATTTACACGAAGTTACAGGCCGCTCACCTACCAGTCATTTAATGTTCATTTTACAGGAAACTTTTTTACAGCGTAAATGTCCCGTTGGAAAAAGTTCACAAACACAAACGACGTGTTGGGAGGTCTACGCATTTCCCTCACAGCCCAAGAACACGACTGTATTTTTCTCACGCCTCTTCTCTCCAGTAAGAGGTCATTTTCACATTGAGCGGCAATCCAACTCGAAAAAAGGTCTTTTAAGCGATTGGGTACTGAAGACACTGGAAAAATAAATGAGGAAATTCCCTAAAGACTACAAGATCTTCATGTTAATTGAGAGCTTGTCGGCTATGATTTCGTTATGAAATATTTTCCATATAGAAAGAATGATCACACCAGGTAATATTTCCTCGCGGCCTACGATTCAATGATGATAAATGGTTAGTACTTGGCGCACAGATTATCAAACGATACTATAAAACCTTATTCCAACATGACAGGCAAACATTACAATGACGCACAATCAAGTTGAACTTACCACTCTTTGATAGTCATCAAAAGTCATCACTCGTTTCTCATTTCGCCCAGACAACGACTTGTATGTGTGCTTTAAACAGAGAATATGTTCAAAGGTGAGGTTAGAAGTGCAGACCTTATGTATATGACGTGAGAGAACAAAAAGTGTGCCCCGTTAGAGGTGAACGCGTATCATTGCAACTTACACCAACAAATGCACACGGCTGATCCTTGTTCCGGTCGGTTACGCGAGTCAGTCTACTACGCCCATGTGCGAAATCTGCATCGTGCATGCATGAAAAATGTCTATTGGTGGTTGTACCAGTCTTGGTGGAATGTTTACCAGGGTACAGGGCGATAATTTAATAATACGCGAAATAAATTAAATTGACATCCATGTTTCTACTAATATAATCTGGTAGTGGTTACAAAACTACGTTTTGGTCATTTGCGGGCCAAAAGTCATTGGCTTGTTTATAAGGCTCGTTGGTAGGAGTTTATCACCAGTGCATGCAACTTAAATCGTGTTGTTTGATCGTTAACTTATCACTTTTGATCTCTGCTGGGGAAGGCTACATTGAAATTCAAGCATCCTAAGTGAGGTGTTGTATATTGCGATTTTTTTACGAAGTGGTCGCTGTTTAATCTTCCTTGAAGACTCTGACTGTTCAAACATCTGGCCATTCCACTTGTTTCCCATTAAGATATTGCGTTTACAAGGTTTTTGATCCTTGTTGACGTCACAAGACCTCTGACCTCTACCAAAATCATTAAGTTCCTCCTCTTTACATAATAAATGTATACACCAAGTTTGAAAAGTATCCATTACTATCATGAGATATCGTGCTTTAAAAGCTAAGTGTCTCAGACAAACACACATACCCCCACTGTGATTGCATTAATTCATTTTCCTCCAGGCAATGAATCAAACCAGAAAGCTAAAAGGCCTAGTGATTCTTTGCCATATTGTAACAAACAGGAATCACCCTCATGACGAGCATGACATCCCTCGCAGCTATCCTACTTGAGGTATCATGTTAATAACGTCCACACCTTTTGATATCTTGCACCCCAAAATGACATAACTCACAGTTATCCTATAAATATCATGTTCACCAGGTTTTGATCTTGTGTGACCTCAAATAACCTTCGACCTTCACGAAAAAGGACACGGTCATCTACTTGACACGACAATCCAAATGTCAAGTATGAGATCAATCACAATTACCTTTCTTGAGATATCATGTTTACAAGGTTTTAACCTGACGTCTGATGACCCCAAATGACCTTTCACTTCCACCAAAACAGATCATGTACTCAACATGGGCAAACACGAGCTTAGTATGAGATCCCCACAGTTACCCTTCTTGTATACAGTGTTTACAAAGTTTTGAACCTTTGACCTCTAATGACTCCAAATGACCTCTGACCTCTAAAAATAGTAGGGGTCATTTACTCAATATGGGCAATCCACATGCTATGCATGAGATCCCTCAGTCATCCTTCTGGAGATCATGTTCACAAGGTTTTGACCTTTTAACCTCTGGTGACCCCAATGACCTTTGACCTTAACCAAAAATACTAAAATTATCTGTTTAATGTGGGGAAAGCCACGTGCTAAGTATGATATTCTTCAGCTACCCTTCACGAGACGTGTTTACAAGAATTTAACCTTTTGACCTCTGGTGACCCTAAATGACCTTTGACCTTCAACAAGAACAATGGGGATAATCTACTCACTAAGGGCAATCCACATGCTAAGTATGGGAACCTAAAAGTTACTGTTCTTGAGATAGTGTGTACAAAGTTTTGACCTTTGACGTCTACCAAAAGCAATAAGGATCATTTACTTGATATGAACAATCTACATGTCGAGCATAAGATCCCTCGGAGTTGCCCTTCTTGAGATATCGTGTTTACAAGCAAACGTGTCACACACTCACACAAATACACATCACCGTCCCATAGGTTCGACCTTCGGCAAGGAATCAAAAATGTCTTGCTAGGCTCGCTATAAAAGCCAACTGTAAAGGCAAAACCAGCCAAACTGCATCGCCATGAGGTGTTAGTACACAAATACCAAAACAAGTCTGTACTTCTTTGTTCGAAACAGCCAAATATTTAGAACTATTCACGAAGTATCCTACTCTATCAGCACATTTCCCCTCCTCTTGTCAATTGCCCTACCCTGCTGACAGAGGTACATATGGTACAAAACGGACCATTGACAATAAGTTCACCTGGATTTGACAGCTGGGTTTCATTTTCTCATCTCTCCACCCCTACACCCTTCCCGAACAATGCTTTCCATTCAATCATACTTATTTTCGCATAAAGCAATAAGGGAAGTTCACGACCACATTTCAAGGACGAAACTTACAGCTGTATTCGTCGAGTCCTTCCCTAACTTTCAAAAAATTGAGTTAAATTGTGTTGAAATTATTTTAACAATTTGCTGAGACACCACGATAGTAGTATAAACATAAAGCACATATCCATGTTGTTTTGTGATAATACACAAAGGAGAAACAAGTAACATGTACTGAATAACTTAAAAGTGTAACTAAAGCCTTTAACTTTAAAGATGTGTTACAAAGCTGCAAAAGTGAATTCAAATGGTTCAATCCCCATTTTCACGGGATATTTCCGAGCTGAGATATAAAATGATGAAGTATATTCTTTCAATTTCACGTGGTAGATTGCGCAATAATTCCTGATGTTATTTTTGTACTACTCCAATTACAATCTTTGTTTTTCCGAAAGCTATGCACCTTGTGCAAAAATATGATAACTTTCTTACTATTGTAGGGTGAATTTAATTTCTAACGGAAACGAAATTGAGTAATGTGGGTTGTATAAGGACATCACGAATTACTGCGCAAAGGACTTTCATATTAAATGAATTTCAACATTTTGTTACTCAACTGCAGAACAAGTAATGAAAATGGGAGGTGGATGAATAAGATTCATTTTCCATCATCTGAATTATATATTCTTGTAATTCTCGACCTTAGGTACACTTTCACCACTTACGAAATTACTAACCTGCCACTGACATGACTGTAGATTCAATTGATACCTCTGATACCCAGTTTTGGGACACCACATTACTGCAATAAAAGATTCAAAGAATTAAAATCCATTGAATTCACAGAAAAAAGACTCAAGCCTTTGGAGGATATCAATCAGACGTGTTACACAAAGTTGTTTCATACAAACAATGCAGTTACCAAATGTGCTAGTACATTAAACTGAATACATTGATATTGGTTGGAAAAGTGAATGCTAACAATACTAACGAACTTCTAATAAGAATGGCGTGGCGTTCAGTACGTACTATGAATGAAATTAGAAGGAATGAAGAGACGTTACTGAGCTATATTTGTACTATTTATTAAGTGTTTGTTACAAATGTTTAGTCACGACATTTATTTTGCAATGACATGATTTCTGTGCATGTAATGCTGTAATCAATTAAAAAAACTTACTAGATAACTGTTTTCCAAGTGAAAAGGGTTTTAAAGAAAATGTGAAAGGATTGATAATTTATAATTTTGTTGCGTACTCTTTCAAATGGTACAACATTCACAGGTGGTCGGAGTAAAGTGTGCATTGCCGATTTTAAGACGTCTTGCACCCGGTGCGGACCCCCCCTTTCTTTGTCACCTAGTGAGGTGTCCCAAACCGCGGCATTTTTCGCAGGGAGCACCCCGAAATTTTGCATTACAATCGTTTTAAAACCTGTGACCGCATACGTTACTTTCAACAAATACTTATTATATTATGAAAAATGGGTTAAAGCGCGCGAAAATTTGATAATTTGCGAAGGATTTACGAAAATGGTAATTCGCAAACGATTGGTGATACGCTATTAATACAATATATCCATCAATAAGTCGTAAACATACCTCAATTTACGCCGTGCAGAAGTAGGTAGCTAACACGCCTTTTGAAAGAGCTGGACATTTTTCGATAATCTATGGGGGGGGGGGGGACACTTTACAACGCTTGTAGATTGTTGGGAAATACTTTAGGGAAAAACTTTTGTCAGAGTTTATTGTTGCGACCTGTAAGTTTATAAATGATAAAGCTGTGTGTGAAAACTTATGGAAAGTTAATCCAATGGTTCCTTGTACATGTATCTCCACCACACCCCGTACAACAGGCTGTATTTTACCTGTGGCCCTTCTTGATCTAAGAATGGAAACCGACTCAGCTTGGACGGTGTGAGGTAGGACGTGGTCAGTCAACCTACAAGACAAAAGATGGCGTAGATTTATAAGAAACAATACTCTTCCATTTAACATTTTTAATATTACTGACTTGGATTATTATTTCGTCGCCGCCTGTTTCTTCTATTCCTACATTTAGGGTCTACCTTCCTCGAATTAGAGGTAAAGCACACGTTAACGTACAACAAAGTTGTCTACGTAGCAGGCTGTAGGGCATTTTCCTTGTTCAATCATATCCCCACCGCTTGCCCAAGTGAACACCGAACAAATTCTCTGCACAGTCATAGAAATGTGTGGTCCTGAAACTGGTTGAAATTTAGTAAATATTCAAACAATGCAATATATGGTAACGTTTATATCATGCAGTGTTTTATGCTACCCACGTTGTTAGTCGTACCCACTGCACAGCTGTCCAGACGTCCCAGGTTACAGTCTATGCTTTCAGTTTTTCGAATTCCGCGGCTGGAGCCCACACATACCCAGTAACAACAATATCATGAATGAGTGAGGATATGAATTACTCAAATTATGGTAATGAAGTCTGCGTTCAAACTGGAAGCAATTCTCTTCGCTTAGGCAGCCGGTGTTTGGGAAGCTGAGCAAACAAGCAACGAGGAAACAAAGTGCGCTCTGCGGGATAACAACAAAGCTACTATGAATTAAAACTTGCAAATTCTTTATCTGAATTATAAGGATGCTATGGTTACTATGCAATGAAAATGCAATGCAATGAACGCATTTATAACAATATAACGTACATAATATGTGACAATTAAAATTTTCAATTTCTTTGTAAAACAACACCATCCTTTGGTTCAATGCATACCGTTGCGTTGACAACGTAAACCACAATAAATAATACCAGTGTAACGTAAATTACATTTTAATTACAATATCACCTACCACAAAACCTGCATGGCCCGACACTTTGATGAATATTGCAAGATAGCTGCAAATTCTTCCGCATTAATTTCTTTCCCGTCCCCGTTTATTGCTAGATACCTGAGTGTAACAAGAACTGGTAAACAAAGATTGGATTTTAACTGCAGATGACTCTTGCAGGTCAGGTCTATTGTACTGTAACATTTATTCAGCTCCACGTACGAAATTGAAATCTGTTAGAAAAAAAAGAGAAAAAGACATGAGAAAGTAGAAAGGCTATCCGATGCAATACTCCACGGGTAGATCAGCCTTCTTTTACGGCCAGATTCTAACGCCATGACATCATTACTATTTGTAGAGTTGCACGGGTAACCCGAGTCATTACAGAAGAACTTTTTGACGATCGATGTGAATTCTTGTACTAAAAAACTAGCCAAGTTTTGCTATTTCCAACGATTGCCGAACTTTCTGTGTTACGGTATCAGACTTACATAGGTATTATGCACTGGTTATGCTTCATAGCGTTACCAATGTAGTGAGGTTACACCTCTATATTCCGATGTCTACTTGTTCCGACGTCTCTATGTTCCGACAAGTCTACACTGAGGTCATTGTTAGGATAAGGGTTGGTTCCAACCTGTAAACTAATCCTTATCCTAACCTCATACAGACTTGTTGGAACACACAGACGTCGGAACAGAGAGCTGTCCCCACGTAACGACATTCTTTGATTGACAACGTATGCTCTACCATGCTGGTAACAGTCTTCTTACTTGCTTGGAAACGGACAAAGGAGGCTCACTGGAAGCCGTCACGAAGGTGAGAATGTTTTTAACATGTGCGGGGCTGATACGTAGTACCGACATGCAACGCTGTTATTGGATTGCATTCTTTTTCAAGTGAATCCAGCGAAATACCTAAGGTTCGATACAGCTCGCAATCTGAGTCCAATAATAAGCATTTGCATTACTTTCAGTTTCAGGACAAAAGCTCTAACAGCCGGGTCCAACCAAGCCACTACGCCTTCGGGCCGGAGGTGTGGCGCGTGGTGCACAGCAGGTCACTAGATCACCGCCGGCGAGACCTTTTGGAGATTTGTTAATAATGAATATACTGTATTGCTGAGGCTCGATGTAATTTAGCCTAGGTCAGAAGGTTAAGGTGGTCTCCAATCCACGCGTGCTCAAAATCTCCCATCATGTGCCAATCAAGTTCTCCAGCCGATCTGCAAAGGTAAATGGAAATGGTACCGGTTAGCATGCAGTTAAGGTTGACTAGGTATGCACATGTGCTGGGATTAATTTATGTAG
Source organism: Holothuria leucospilota (assembly GCA_029531755.1). NCBI lineage: Eukaryota > Metazoa > Echinodermata > Holothuroidea > Aspidochirotida > Holothuriidae > Holothuria > Holothuria leucospilota. The sequence goes on along the minus strand of CM055961.1, from coordinate 67,052,074 downwards.
GAAGCTGAATTAGACAGCTGTATTGGCTACTGCTGTTGATTACTTATTACGTAATGACCTACACCTAAGTCTACACCAAGACCGACCGTGAATGTGGTGGCTAGTGAGTCAGCCAACCCTAGTAACATCGGTCCCTAAGTTGAAGTAGGCTGTTGAGTAGAGGCAATCGAAAATGAGTGAATCCGGCTCTGCCAGTTAGTTGAATTGACCGCCGTAAGTTTGCTGCTCAGGCAGAAGTGAAATGCTGCCGGTAATGCATTGCCCGAGGTTGCACTGCCGGTATAAGCTGCACCCCAATAAGCTGACCGTGGCAGTTGTAAATGCTGCAACCGTTGAAGTGAATTGCCTACCAGAGATTACTGCAATCTGTGACGCTGCAGGGCTAGGCCTAGGTCCAGATATTAAGCTAATAAGCTAGCCTATGTGGTTAATGAGTAAAGCCTACAGTTAGTTACTTGTTAGGATGGTGTACGTAAGGCCTATACACACGCGATGACTTAATTGTTATTCCCGTGCACCTTGCGGCGCTAACAATGCAAGTGAACGTGTTTAAATGAAATAAGGCCGAAGCGATAAGTTCCGATAACTGTAGTAAAATGGAAGCGACAACTGTAATATAATGTTATCTGCAATGCTAAGTACCCTACGGTACCTGTTTGTCTTCTCTGCCAGATAATGCTGTCTCGAAAATGTCGTCTCGAAATGGCTGGTTGGTGAAGCGAGACTATATAGGCTCTGCTGAAGGCGATCCAGTAGTGCTGCAGTGATGTGTTGTATCTGCAGACTATAGCGCATACAGTACTTAGTGTAAACAAGAACGTGAGTTGTATGTGCGCTACTCAGCAGCTGAAGAATGCTGGCCTAATTAACATAAACTATGCAACTATGCCGAGGAAAAGTACATTTGAAAATGAGGGCGCTAAAGCTAATCACTACAACTAGCTCCTCCCTAGATTGCAAGTTGAGCGAAGCAATCGATTAAAGAACAAAAGTAGAGTCCGAAAGTCAAATGTACGTGCAAACGGTTAGGAGTACCAAAATGTTTGATTGAATAACATTAATGGAGAACAAGAAAGGCACAGGGATCACGTCGGGGTCACCAATTTGGAGATTTGTTAATAATGAATATACTGTATTGCTGAGGCTCGATGTAATTTAGCCTAGGTCAGAAGGTTAAGGTGGTCTCCAATCCACGCGTGCTCAAAATCTCCCATCATGTGCCAATCAAGTTCTCCAGCCGATCTGCAAAGGTAAATGGAAATGGTACCGGTTAGCATGCAGTTAAGGTTGACTAGGTATGCACATGTGCTGGGATTAATTTATGTAGGAAGCTGAATTAGACAGCTGTATTGGCTACTGCTGTTGATTACTTATTACGTAATGACCTACACCTAAGTCTACACCAAGACCGACCGTGAATGTGGTGGCTAGTGAGTCAGCCAACCCTAGTAACATCGGTCCCTAAGTTGAAGTAGGCTGTTGAGTAGAGGCAATCGAAAATGAGTGAATCCGGCTCTGCCAGTTAGTTGAATTGACCGCCGTAAGTTTGCTGCTCAGGCAGAAGTGAAATGCTGCCGGTAATGCATTGCCCGAGGTTGCACTGCCGGTATAAGCTGCACCCCAATAAGCTGACCGTGGCAGTTGTAAATGCTGCAACCGTTGAAGTGAATTGCCTACCAGAGATTACTGCAATCTGTGACGCTGCAGGGCTAGGCCTAGGTCCAGATATTAAGCTAATAAGCTAGCCTATGTGGTTAATGAGTAAAGCCTACAGTTAGTTACTTGTTAGGATGGTGTACGTAAGGCCTATACACACGCGATGACTTAATTGTTATTCCCGTGCACCTTGCGGCGCTAACAATGCAAGTGAACGTGTTTAAATGAAATAAGGCCGAAGCGATAAGTTCCGATAACTGTAGTAAAATGGAAGCGATAACTGTAATATAATGTTATCTGCAATGCTAAGTACCCTACGGTACCTGTTTGTCTTCTCTGCCAGATAATGCTGTCTCGAAAATGTCGTCTCGAAATGGCTGGTTGGTGAAGCGAGACTATATAGGCTCTGCTGAAGGCGATCCAGTAGTGCTGCAGTGATGTGTTGTATCTGCAGACTATAGCGCATACAGTACTTAGTGTAAACAAGAACGTGAGTTGTATGTGCGCTACTCAGCAGCTGAAGAATGCTGGCCTAATTAACATAAACTATGCAACTATGCCGAGGAAAAGTACATTTGAAAATGAGGGCGCTAAAGCTAATCACTACAACTAGCTCCTCCCTAGATTGCAAGTTGAGCGAAGCAATCGATTAAAGAACAAAAGTAGAGTCCGAAAGTCAAATGTACGTGCAAACGGTTAGGAGTACCAAAATGTTTGATTGAATAACATTAATGGAGAACAAGAAAGGCACAGGGATCACGTCGGGGTCACCAATTTGGAGATTTGTTAATAATGAATATACTGTATTGCTGAGGCTCGATGTAATTTAGCCTAGGTCAGAAGGTTAAGGTGGTCTCCAATCCACGCGTGCTCAAAATCTCCCATCATGTGCCAATCAAGTTCTCCAGCCGATCTGCAAAGGTAAATGGAAATGGTACCGGTTAGCATGCAGTTAAGGTTGACTAGGTATGCACATGTGCTGGGATTAATTTATGTAGGAAGCTGAATTAGACAGCTGTATTGGCTACTGCTGTTGATTACTTATTACGTAATGACCTACACCTAAGTCTACACCAAGACCGACCGTGAATGTGGTGGCTAGTGAGTCAGCCAACCCTAGTAACATCGGTCCCTAAGTTGAAGTAGGCTGTTGAGTAGAGGCAATCGAAAATGAGTGAATCCGGCTCTGCCAGTTAGTTGAATTGACCGCCGTAAGTTTGCTGCTCAGGCAGAAGTGAAATGCTGCCGGTAATGCATTGCCCGAGGTTGCACTGCCGGTATAAGCTGCACCCCAATAAGCTGACCGTGGCAGTTGTAAATGCTGCAACCGTTGAAGTGAATTGCCTACCAGAGATTACTGCAATCTGTGACGCTGCAGGGCTAGGCCTAGGTCCAGATATTAAGCTAATAAGCTAGCCTATGTGGTTAATGAGTAAAGCCTACAGTTAGTTACTTGTTAGGATGGTGTACGTAAGGCCTATACACACGCGATGACTTAATTGTTATTCCCGTGCACCTTGCGGCGCTAACAATGCAAGTGAATGTGTTTAAATGAAATAAGGCCGAAGCGATAAGTTCCGATAACTGTAGTAAAATGGAAGCGACAACTGTAATATAATGTTATCTGCAATGCTAAGTACCCTACGGTACCTGTTTGTCTTCTCTGCCAGATAATGCTGTCTCGAAAATGTCGTCTCGAAATGGCTGGTTGGTGAAGCGAGACTATATAGGCTCTGCTGAAGGCGATCCAGTAGTGCTGCAGTGATGTGTTGTATCTGCAGACTATAGCGCATACAGTACTTAGTGTAAACAAGAACATGCGTTGTATGTGCGCTACTCAGCAGCTGAAGAATGCTGGCCTAATTAACATAAACTATGCAACTATGCCGAGGAAAAGTACATTTGAAAATGAGGGCGCTAAAGCTAATCACTACAACCTGCTGTGGCGAATTGCACATGACGCCATCGTAACTAATCTCAAGCGCCTTCGGTGGCGTCTTGGAGATGGCTTTTGCCCCCGCACTGGGTGCACAAAGTGGGAGAGTGTGCCACATGTGTTTTGGCATTGTGGCTTTGTGGCCCTCCTCTGGGAGTGGTTTCAAGGCCTGGCTGACCGTCTAACGTTTCGTAACACCTGGGCGGTCAGCCAGGACTATGCTTTGTATGGTCTACTGCCCCCACCAGGCAATACAAGTGTTCGGGCCATACTTACGTTTGTTTCGGCCTCCATTAAGCTAGCTATATGGAGAGACCGATGTAATATTGTTTTTAGGGATGAGGGGAGGCCAGAAGACGTCGTCCTGGCGTCGGTGAGAACGGAGATTAAACTGAGGGTTGAGGCCGACTTTGCTCGTCTGCCAAGGTCGACGTTTGGCAGGCGCTGGGGGCCAATTGCTTCGGTGCGGGCGGGGCGGGGCGGGTGATAGTTAACCTGTAGTTTTGCGTGAATAAATTTGTAAATTGTCCTATGTAATTAACCTTTGTATATAGTCTTTTGTACATAGCAACACAATTTTTTGTTTGCATGTAAATAGTTTGCTGTTGCTTTTTTGCCCGGTCCGGTTTGGGTTCTCCGCCCTTTGTTTCTCAGTGCCCGTTTCTACGTACTTAAAAAGCTCGCTCTAACGACTTTGTTGTAACGTCAGCATATGAAAGAAGGTTTCACATCAGACAATATGCACCTCCGGTTGTGGAGCTTGTTAAAGCGTGGGGATAATGAGGTTACCCTTTGCCACAACTGCCTCCGGGGCACCCTTGGGCAAGGTGCACCTGTATTTGCCCCGGTGCTTTTTAAGTGCTGTTGCCTTTGGGCGTAGTGTTGCCTTCGGGCGTGGTGTTGCCTTTTGGGCGTAGTGTTGCCTTCGGGCGTGGTGTTGCCTTCGGGCGTGTTGTTGCCGTGGAGTGTAGAGTTGCCTTCGGGCGTGGTGTTTCCTTTGGGCGTGTGGGCGGAATTTGTTTGGGTGGTATGTGGTTGTGGGGAGTTGTTTTGGGGTTGGCTGCAGTGGCAGTTACTAGTGTTCAGTAGTAACAAAGACTCTTTTGTTCCCTGTTGCACGGTATGTGCTTTTTACGTACGTAGAAACGGGCACGAAGAAACAAAGTAGAACTTAAACCTGACTGGACAAAAACATAACTCTGAACTATTTACAGAATTCTGTACATTGCGCTAGCAAACAAAATGTCTGTGCTAACTATGTACAAAACCACCCCAAACCCACGGTATGTATAGTTTGTTTAGCATTTGGGTTTGGGATTCTTCTTTAGTTTGCCAGTGCCTGTTTCTACGTACTTAAAAAGCTCTCCCTCCTCTGACTTTGGAATTGGGACCGTTACTTTTTACGCTCTGAAAAACGCCCCTATTTTACCAGTCTCACAAAATCACTTTACTACCTATATTTCTCTGTACTCACCCTCTTTAAAACTGTGTAGAATAGGTCAACCCTGTGCAGTTGTTTAGGTTAGTTTAAAGGGAGCTGCTTACTGAGATTTCCATTGTGTGTGCATTGTCAGAGCATGTGGGTGTGTTTGTCATAATGATGCTCTGTTAATGGTTCCTTTTAGGGTGTACAGAAATTTTGGGTCCAAGGGCCAAGATATACCCTAGGGTTCATTTTGTGAAATACTGCAAAATGGCGAATTCCTCCTCCAGTTAATGTTAAACAGAGTTGAAGGCCTGTCATAATGATGCTTCGTTAGTGATCTGTAAATGGTGCTCTGGAAGTTTGGGTCTAAGGTCTCATGTGGACCCTATGGTCCTTTTTATGACATTTTGCAAATTGCTTACTCCTGCAAATTCTCTTGTACAATGTTGATGGTTTGTCATAATTATATTCGGGTAGTGGTACCTTCAGGGTGTTTAACAAGTTGGGGTCCAAGGCACAAGATGGACCATAGGGTCCATTTTGTGTAGTATTGCAAGTGATTAACTTTTCCTCCTGTTAATGTTTAACAGAGTTGACAGTCTGTTATAATGATGCTTGGTTAGTGTTCTGTTTATGGTTTTCTGGAATTTTGGTCCAAGATCCCATGTGAACCCTACGGCTCTTTTATGAAATAAGCAAAAGTGCATCTTTAACTCTAGATTTTCTTGTACAATGTTGATGGTTTGTCATAATGATACTTGAAATTTGGGGTCCATGGCCGAAGATGGGTCCTAGGGGCTTTTGCTTTCTTAAATTGTATTCATGAAACAACTTACAAAACAAAGATAGCATGACCAATTTTTTTGTAATATTCGGGAAGGTGCCATCAGGGTATTTGAGATTTGGGGTCATAAGCCATTTGACGTCATTTAAAGTCCTATGATGCTTGTACTTATAAAGACTTGAAGCCAGGGACCCTTAATTGGTTGAAGGTATGAGCTTCAGCACAATTGGTGCTCTAGTTTTGTTTGTGGTGTATGTTAGTCTTTGGTTGTTGGCCATGTGTAGTCAGTGTTTCCACTCTTCGGGAAATCTGGGTGCCCTTCGGGAAATTTTCGGGGGATTATTTTGGAAAATCTGGAAATGACGTATGGCTTGACAGGGTGAAATCCTGGATCAGCCAATAAAGTAGCATAAAAGAAGCGTTAGTGAAAATTTCAGGAAATACCAAGCCGATTTCAGGACACTTTAGATTCCATTTCAGGAAAAATGAATGTAGAGTGTGGAAGCACTGTGTTTAGTCCTTTCGCCGATCTGGCCGTGTCGGTGGCACAAAATTGGTTAGAAAGATATGAAAAGTATTCTTCATCACAAATTGGAGAAGTAATTTGTAAGAACCATTAACAGAGTTTCATTATAACAAATCATCAACATTGTACAACATAATTTGTAGGAGAAAAAGTACCTTGTAAAATTTCATAAAATAGGCCATTGGGGCCCTACATGGGACCTTAGACCAAAATTCAACAATTCCATAATGAGCTCACTAACCAAGCATTATAATGAGAGGCTGTTACCTCTCTTTAAACATTAAATAGAAAAGAAGTTAATTACTTTGCAATGTTTCACAAAATGGACCCAACTGTCCATCTTGGGCCTTGGACCCCAAATTCCTGAACACCCCGAAGGAACCAATATCAGAGTAGCATTATGACAAACCAACATTGTACAAAAGAATCTGTAGGAGAAGCATTTTGCAAAATTTCATAAAATGGGCCGTAGGGTCCACACTGGACCTTGGACCAAAAATTCCTGAACACCCCAAATGACCCACCACCTAACGAACATTGTGTCAAAGTTTCAAACAAATAATGAAAGCAGGTGTGAGGAGAAACATTTTGAACAAGTGTGGACAGACAGATAGATAAGACAGATAAGATAGATTAGATTTGATTAGACAGACAGAGTGACGCCGCGTGATCACAACAGCTCACACCAGCTGGCTGGTATGAGGTAACAACACCACCAACACCGCTCCCGAACAGCAACAGCCACTTGAAACGAAAAGACAACAGCAGACCAAACTACAAGAAACTGCCCTGAAGAGCCACCACCCCGAAGGGAGAATTCTAGGACTACCTAACTCAGATTATTTACAGTATGTGTACACTATTTACATCCAACCAAACAAACACCAAACCAAACAGTCCCGAAGAGATCGAATGAGCCCGGTGAGGCACCAAGCACGTCCGCTCTCTTTGGGAACCTGGATTTGGGAGTTCTACAGGGAACTACCCGATCTGCTGATTGTAGTAAATGAAACAGGAAATTGGTGAAAGTAGTAATGCTGATACAGTGATAGACGGGCCCCAAGATGTTCACCACATTTGTACTATTTCGTTCGGTGTTGTACAAGTCACCAATTTTTGTCTTGTGGCTTGTTATTTTTTTTTTTCTTTAAGTAAAGCTAAACAAGAACGAGTATATTTGTCACTTCAATGTCTCAAAGGTCAGCTGTCACATTGGCGGCAAATTTCTACTGGAAGGCCAACTTCGTCCAAATGGCCTGCCAACCATTGCCGACCAGGACATATAAAAAAGACCAAATTGACCAAATTTGTGAAATTTGGTCGTTAAAATGGGGCGAATAATAGTCCTGGTACAACTCCTTGCCTCTGAAAACATCTGTTTAAGTACTTTCATTTTCCGGGGTTCCAAATTGATAGTTTGATCATCAGATTCTTGGGAAAGTCCTGCTATCTCCTTCCCACTGCAAGCAAACTTCTGATACCAATCCTAATAGGAGTTATAACCCTGACTTGACACAAAACTTTACAAGTAGTCATGAAAGAGCCTTGAAGTGAAGAGTGCAAAGCTGACTGGAGTGGCTTCAACAGAGTGTACTCAAGACTTACCTTGAGCGAATTTAACAAAAGAAACCAAACCAGCTACTTAAACTTATCTGCAAAAATGTACTACCGACCAGTAGTGCAACTAGCAACCAACCTTCCCAGATGTGTGATTTGAATGCGATACCCGGACAGGTGGGAGGAAAACCAACTGTAAGATGCACAAACCTTACCTTTCATGAGATACGGCATTTACAAGGTTTTCATAGCCGACCTGTCACCCAGATACCCTTTGGTCCTTACCAAAACAATACATCTGCAATAACATCTTTGACTGGAGTATGCCGACTGCAGTGGTCAAGTGGTTAGAGCATCCGACTTGCAGCCGGAAGGTCTAGGGTTCCAATCCTGGCCGGGTCATACCAAAGACTTTAAAAATGGAACCTACTGCCTTTGTGCTTGGTGCTCAGCATAAACAATGGAGTAGGGAAAACAAGCCAGTGAGCCACAACTGGAAAAAAGGCCGTGGTCGTCTCGACTTGAACCAGTTGGTTGGAAACTGGAACGTTAAACCTCATCTAACCTAACTTGACTGGAGTATGCGCATCCTTTTATGAGATATTGGGCGAGCGGAAGGGGTTGGGGTGGAGGGAGAGGTGTATGAATGTTCTCTACAGGCACCTGTGGAGAAATGTCGGTATCCCGGGTTAATATTTCTTTCTTGTATCCCTAGCGATAGCAAAGATTTGATTGATACAAAAGTATATAGCTTAACTTACGTTTTTACTTGAGGCTATTTCTAATAGTTGAACAGTAGACCTATGTAGCAGCTTACTATCTTCCTCGTCGAACTGAATTTTTCCTCTGCAAAGATCCTTCACGGTGTCGACGGCATCTTCTGCCATGCTTCCTAATTCCAGGAAACATAGTATAGCAACCTTTTCACCCCCTCGCTTCTTAACGAATTCAATGACCTTACCAGCCATATCACGATTCAGACCGCAGGCGAAGCGGAAGCAATACTGTAGATCCAGAAGATTCACCAATCGAAGGACTTCGTTTAATTTTTTGGGATCGCATTTTGCAAGATGACGTGCTGCGTACCATTCGCAGAAAATTTTATGACAAAAACTTGCTTCACTCTGACACGGATATGAAGAACGATCACCATGTTCCATTATCTCGTCTTCTGCCAAGATACCAATTCGCAAATACTGATCATAAACGTCTTCTCCAAGTCTTTCAATCAGTTCTTGTTTCTTCCAAACGATTTGCTGGTTGTCTTTACTTAGGCCTTCAAAAGCGATTTTATCAAGCTCCACATCACTTTCGTCAAACGTGCAATACTTGTGTAGGGTCTTATCTCCCACTTTGCTTCTGACATTCATCTGAAAATACGTCATCGTGTTCTCAAAGAAACTCGTCAGTGTGCTGAAAGTCTGTAAGTCTTTGTTCTTTTGGCTCAGGTGAACAAACATTGTGCAAAACAAAGGAACTTGACAGATTTCCTGAATAATGGGGTTTTCCTGTAATAGCATTTTCATCCGGCCAGCGACGATTTCGTCATTCTCTACTACTGCTTTTGTAATGTACTCGTCTTGCGCCCGTTCGTCGAATCCAGTCAAGCGATACTGTAGAGTCTCCGACGGATATCGCTTTGGTAGATACCTGGTAGTAAGAATCACTTCGAACTGTTGGAACATTTCTGAAAGGATAATTTTCATGACGTCAGTCTTAGGACTACTTTCTGTATGCGGGTACTCGTCAAACCCGTCTAGTATGAAAACTACAGATGAACTACTCTGTATAATACTTTCAATGTCATTGTCAGTCAGTTGGGAGCGTGTCGATAATGACCGTTTTATTGCCGTGTATATTGAAGCCACTCCTCCTAGTTTTCTTAACTGAAGAAGAACCAAGATCTCCACATTCTTCAAATACGATCCCTGTACACCGTTACACCAGTCATTTGCATATCGAATAGCAAGGGTTGATTTTCCGAACCCTGGTTGCCCAATCAAAATCTTTCTATTAGATTTCAGATGTGATTCGTGGAAGAGAAGGTGGTAAGAACCTAAGGGCACCCATGACTCAGCCAGGTATTCAATACCCCCGTCTACAAAGACCTTATCCACGCAATGCAGTGTATCTCCAACAAATGGGGTAGGGTGAATAGCGGCACATAGTTGCTTGTATCTTTCTTTCAGCTCCCTCACGAAAAGTTGTTTATATGCTGAAAAAATACAGAAACATGAAACGGTAAAAACTGGGGAAGGCTAGGGATGCAGGATGTATGAAAAAACTTTTGTTACTTGGAAAGCTCAATTTCAAGATAAGTTTCAACTGTATTGGAAATTGGCAGAAGCTAGGTTTCCTCTTGGGATGGCACATGCCCCCTCCAAATGGGACAACCATTTTCAGGAACCATCAAGCTGGCCACTATATAGTATATCCCTTCAATGTATTCGGATTCATGGAAGATCTAAAGTACTTCCATCATGAAATTAGGAATATGTTTTGAGGATTAGATTTACAGTACCACGGCATGCGTGCACAGAAACACATTCAATATCTTTAATGACTCAAATGCTGTGTTTTATTCGAAAAAAGTGACAAAGACGGGAAAGCTCTTTTCCATCCACCCAACAAAAACTAGCAGTAGTGTAGTCAAAGGTGAAGGGGCAACTGCACACTCACGTCTAGTCGCGAAACGGTTTTTCGGCACATTCACTGATATTATCGGAATATTCATTTAACCAGTTAAAACGCCCTCCCCCGAAGACACGAAAGGTACCTTGTGGTTACCGTCGTCTAAATCTGGATTTCACTTGCTCATAATTGGCTTTGAATTGAGTTTCTTTCGGCGCGCTTTCCGCGCGGCAGTGGGTTTTTTTCCTGTATGTTAAGTGTATATACCAAACAACATAAAAATATTTTAAACTAGGCCATTTTCAAACAGCGTACGGGCCCTTCGAATGGTAATTCCAACTCAAAGATTGGGAGCAAACTTTTCACGTCAAAAGTAAGAGCGATTTCTAGTCTTAAACCATGCAGTGACAAAGTTTTAACACTGAAGGACAACGTAGGAACCAGTTGCACCTTCCCAGTACTAATGAACATGCCACCCCCCCCCCCTAGGTCTGTGAGTCTATATTAATTTTTGCGTCTTTGTCATGGAAAACGCCCTCCCCATTTCACTCAACCAGCCTATTCTGAGTGAACAAGTCCACCTTGCTGATTTCCCCAGAAGCAACGCTCTAAGCAAACACCATGGATTCTTTCTTTGAAACACTATCAACAGGTGGCAACAGGTACTGGCCTATCCCTTTGTGGCTTGAGGTTCCAAAATGACCTTACATGGCTTATCCCATACCCCCATAACTTCATGCGTATTTGCCAGATGGAAGGAAATTTCATCTAACACCGCAGAATTTAAGAAAAGGTCAAAATAAATAAATAAAAATAAAAAAAAAACTCCTCAGGGGAGAAACCTATTAACGGTACATCCTCATACCTGCCTACCTATTCCGAAACTGCGTGCAAAGTGGTCACAATGCTGCTCGTGTCATTGTGTGTGCTCTCTTCATGGCGAGATGCAAGGTCATTGCATACAACAGTATTTCATTTCAATAATTTATGGTGAAGCCCCCTCCCCCTTACACACACACAGTCCTTCCGGACTCCACGATTTCGGCGCTTAAAAATTCAGGCTTGGCTCTCACAATGAAAGAAAAAGTTTCTGTTAAAACCTTGGATCCGCTCCAAATATAGTATTTAAATCATTTAAATATACTAAAGGTTATTTACTATCATATTGTACACTCTCTATATATGTACTACTCCAAACAGGTGAAATTCTGTTTGATGTAGTGCCAACAGACCTTCAGGGCTGTACATTTTCAAATGTCTTTGCACAGTCACACTTGCCACCCTGCACTGCTGAAAACCCTAGCGCAGATGACAATGGTATGCCCCTCAGGAAGATGTATAAAATATTTAGAGAGAAGTACTTGCTGAGAGGCACATACTCTGTTTGAAGTGAAGCGCGATGCGTGCATGCATTTCACAACTAATACCATTACTAAAACAACATGAAACGAACTGCATACCCATCTTCTCATTCGATAATCTCTACAGACGAAAATGCTGTGAGTACGTCCTAAAGGTTCATAGCTGCAACTAAATTTTGTCGGAACACACACTTCAATGAACTCCGGTAGAAATACGTTTGAAACCTTTACCAGATCCGTTGATGATTGATCCAATGCAATGATAGCTACACGAGTACTTATCTGTAAATTTACGATGACTCCAAAGGTTAACCGACCTAATAGAATAATTCGATAAATTCAATGTAAATAATTGGTATCGAATCTTCACGACTAATATCGAAGCAGTATCAAAGTCCGTCCCTTTACGTTGTGATGCTTTGCTATCTGTAAAAAAGTTGGCTTAAAGGTAAAACAAATCATCAAAATATTTGCATGACTTTTAAAAATACGTGCAATAACTATTTTAAGGGCACGCGGGAGTTAGGTGTCAATGGTTTGTGCTCACCCAGTCAATCTCCTCTCCAGCTGACAAAGTATTTTTGTCATTAAATAAGTGAACATATGCACGGGGAGGGGGGGGGAGGGGCCTTTTGTGTCGATAATTGTTCCACTCAAAAGGTACATAAATGCATTAGACATATTACTTAAACAATAACTGAAAAAAAAAACAACCTTACTCTCCGGAAGGAGTCCTACTCCCTACAGAATCTACGTCCTCAAGGGTCACTGAGACTAACTCGACCAACCTTTTGACCTTCAGACCTCTATATCATGGGTCTGTCATGCGTAGCGCCATGCTAGACTGGCTGAAATGAACAGATACCACACAAGACAAGATCATAACCAAAAGACCAAGAAACTAAATAGTACATGCTTGCAGTTAACTTGATGAGTATGAGATAAAGGGCAATAATTATATGCCCATCTATATTTGGCGAAGAGAACTGTCGGATTTGACAGCAGACAAGCTGAGTTCTCGAGTTTAGTGACACAATGGCTAATTTCACTGGTCAAATCGGAGAATTCCAGACAGGAAAAAAAAAAAAAAAAAAAAACTTTAAGAGTTACCTCGAAAGACTAGAACAGTACTAGATCTTTAGGCAAAGGGAAGAGCGGTGTCTTTAGACATTGATTGGGTCTAGTGTATATGCGTAGCTCAAATCACTTGCGTTCCCCCGTTAACCGAAAACGATGAAATTAAAGGACCTTAAAATTCTCTAGAGCGTTACTTTACGCCACAGCCCTAGCAAAGGCTGAACGGTTTAAATTCCATAAAAGTGATCAGGACAAGGAATCCATCTCGACGTACGTAGTGGAGTAAAAGCGGTTAGCCTCTTCATATCATACGGAAGCCCTGCATGATCGATCGATATGTGGTTTGCTGGTGACGCCTTCTGATGGAGTTAGATGGGATTTTACGACACACCAACACGAATGTGTTATACAGTGTCACCTAGAAAAGAAAATGGTGCAATACTGGGGTACAATAAGGTACAAAAAGAGGCGTTTTCAAATTCCACTAAAATGTCTAGGCAAATGCGGTAGTCATGTCAGAAATTTTTGTACAGTTTCCTTTCCTTAAGAAAGCCCAGAATAAGGGAAGGATCTAATCATCTCTCCGTTTACTGGGGGCTCCATGTCCCCCAGTTCCGACCATTGGTTTAACTCGGTACAAAAAAAAAGTTCCCAAAATCCATGTTTTAATGTTCGATGGGGTAGTCTGTGATTGCAGTCGAATGACGGTCTTATCTGACTGTATACTGACAGTGGCCTTTTAAATATATTGCATCCGTGATTACACGTAAAACGTTAGACGGGATCCAGGACGCAGTTTTTCAGGGTGATGACTGTGGTTCAGGAGGTTTGCGGGAAACACGGGGTATACCATTGCAACCACCAAGGACCACATGCGCGGACGCGATTCAGACATTGAAGTCTTTCAGAGTGACTACGGTAGCCCATGTGAGACGTGATAATGAAAAGGTCGGGGTGAATCAAAATAAAAACAAGAGCCCAATGGGCACTGTGGTTCCTTGCTGAAAGTAATGACACTGAGCCAACTACTGAATAAACCAGTATTTCTGTAGATGCACAAAATCTGCTCTGTAGACAATGCACATCTTGTGTTAACACATTCAAGCATAAATAAATTGCTCTGAAGAAATACAGGCACTTCAAGGGATATCAACACAGACAGTATACAGTTACAATTTGTTTTATTCAATTAAGCAATCACAATTCATGCACGCTCAATGGTATCTGATCCAAATGATCAGTAACTTAGTTCTCTTCATAAAACTGACAACCCACAGTAGCATTTAACAAGAGCATCAATGATGCTGTAGCTCAACTACAATTTCACTCAAACAATTTCTTTTATGTAGCTTCATTAGTGATTCAAACCAAGGCGTCATGCATGGACAGTCATGATGTAGTATCTTCAGTGCTGTCCATGTACAGTAAATGGTCACAGCAATGACATTTTAGAGTTGCCCAGCTTGGGACATTTTTGAGTGCTTGTGGGCACATAATTGTGCCGATGAAAATGAAGTATTTATACCCAAATTTGTCAGGCCCATCTAAAATTATTCCTTTGTCAATATATCATACAAAACCAAAACTCATATGGAAAAGCATTGGCATAAATGGCATTTAACATCAACACAAAGTACACCTATGATGAACCATCATCCATGGAACATGGACCAACTTTGATAAGATTCCAATGCAACCCCTAGTATTTAAAGGCTTTTGATTGATTCTACTGTTTGACCCCAAACAACCTTTGACCTTGAAAAGTATAACTTTAATGACCCTCCATCTACTGGATTGTCTTGGCAACTTTGACAAGATTCAGACACAAACCTGTAAAGTTGAAGGCTGTTGCATGATTCCATTGTTCAACCATTTAATACCCCAAATGACCTTAAACCTTCTGCAAAAGAGCAACTATGATGACCCATCATCTACTGAACATTCTGGCCAACTTTGATGAGATTTTCATATAACCAATGGGAGTTGAAAAAGCTTTTTAGTGATTCCAATGTTTGACCTTTCTATGACCCCAAATGACCTTTGACCTACTTTAAAATGCTTCTTCAATGACCAATCATCTACTGAACACTGCCAACTTTGATAACATTTGGATATAACCTCTAGGAGATGAAGACTTCTGTGATTCCAGCTTTCACCTCTCTGACCCCAAATGATCTTTGATGTATTTCAAAAATACATCTTTGTTGATCCATTATCTATTGAACACTAACCAACTTTTGATAAGATTTGCATATAACCCCTAGGAGATGAAGACTTGTGTGATTCCAACTTTAACCTCTCTATGACCCCCAAATGACCTTTGACCTACTTCAAAATACATCATTGACGACCCATCATTTACTGAACACTGGCCAATTTTGATGAGATTTGGATATAACCCCTAGGAGATGAAGACTTGTGTGATTCCACCTTTGACCTCTCTAAGAGCCCAAATGACCTTTGACATACTTCAAAAGTACAACTGGCACATGCCATCATCCACTGAACATTCCAGCCACATTTGATAAAATTTGCAGATAACCCCTAGCACTTTAAGTTTTTTGCAAGATTTCACTGTTTTGACCTTTGCATGACCCCCAAATGACCTTGACCTACTTCAAGAACATACAGTTGATGACCCATCATCTACTGAATGCTCTTGCCAAATCTGACAAAACTCCAACACAACCCCTAGGAGTTCAAGGCTTTTGCATAATTATGCTCAGTTGGCCTTTTGTTTGACCTCTCTTTGACCCTAAATGACCCTTGCCCCACTTCAAAAGTATAAAAGTACATGGTCATGACCTCACAGGTAGTACACCATGCATGAAAATGACCACTGACCTTAAAATTCTCAACACCAGTAATAAAACAAATACACAAAAGCCAAGTTACAATGACAAACACCCAATACTGTCACTGAATCTTTAAGACACAAAGTAACATTTGTTATAAATGACCCCAAACTGACCCATAAATCTGACCTTTGAGTCCATCCTTGGCCACCACTGATAACCCTCCATCCTTGTATCACTGTGCCCAAGTTTCATTAAAATTTGTCCAAGCAAATGCTCATTTGGTGAGTCTGTATTTTTTAACACTCTCTCGTAACAGTAACATATATGGGTTATGTACTGTAGCTCAGCCTAAATGTGTTAGAATGATGTAAGAAGTTTACACAAGTAAATATGTAGCCTAATCTTATCGATATGAATAAGACATTCCACACATAATAAACACAATACATCACAGAACAAGTACAACACATAAATTTCCCACCAAAAATTATCGGAAGGTTCAAATAAGCCCTGCAGTTCTAGGCCTAGAAGTAGCTGGGCTGTAGAGACACATGTGTAGCTTAGGTTCATGGTGCACATAGCCTAACATTAGGCCTATACATTGGATACTGTATGTTTAGGTAATGCCAATAGTGCCATGCTTCTCTAGAGAAAATTGCCCCGTACAAAACCCTTCCAACTGAAAGCTGCGAGTACATTTCAGGTTGTTGTATGACGGTTTTTTGCACTTGCAGGATTATTTGGGAGTTTTTCACCAATTTGGTAATTTACTTTGGCCATAACAACAGAACTTGCTTGTGTAATTGAGACATTGTCTAAAGTGTGCAGGGTGAAGGGTATCCAGTCGAAACGTCCCTAGCAAAACATCCCCACTTTAATTTTAGCTACCATAACATCCCTGCCAATGAATATGTACAGCCTACGTAAAATCCCTTTTTAAATCCAATAACGAGAAGTTTAGGCCTAATTCTAATTGATTTGTTGTAGGCTAGGCCTACAGTGGGTATTAGGGAAATCGGTGAATTCTTTAGGTTTTCAGAACAGTAATACCACCACATGAAGAAAAGTACTTACCACCGCGTAGGCTATAGCGTAATACAACAAATGAAACTATGATTGCAGCGGTAGGCTTAACGTTAGGCTTAATTTGTAATTTGTTTTTTTTTTTCCTTTGAAGAAACTGAAAATAGGTTAGTAGCAGTAACTTATATAGCAGCCCTACCCAGGCCGAGCCTAGCCTAGGTCAGGGTACGTAGGCCTAGTTCTCACATACACTTTGTTCCCCTGTCCCTGAACTACGTAGTATTCGAAGCCCCAAGCGACCCCATATTGGAAAGTTTGTTTTTTCGCCGCCGAAGATTAACACAAAAGGAAAGGCAAAATAAAAATTACGCCACTATCTGCTGTAGGCTAGGTGCGACAAATAGAAACCAGGCTGACAAAATACGCCAGAAATTTGGCGTGACTGCTTGAGTGCCACGCCGGAGATCTTCGGCGTAACATAAATGTTTTCCAGACTGGAAGCGATTCAAGTACTAGGCCTAACTTAGGTCAGCAGACTGCGGACTAGGCCGAGCCTAGCCTAGGCTAGGGCCTAGCTAAGGCTCGAAGTACTTTTCGCGGTATTTACTTTGACATGAAATATTCTAAAAATTGCACGCATGTTGATATTGATAATACAGAAAACAATTTCATAATATCCCGTTTAACGTGAACGTAAGCGCTACGCCTGTTTCGCTCTTATTATATTGCAAATTAGGCCTAGGACTAAAATTAAAAATATCTGATTACCTTCGCTCTTTTCATGGGCGACTCGTATGTAATAATCGAACTTTGAGTCGAGTCCATAGAAATAAAAGTAAGGGAGAATGACGTCAGCCGATCTGAACTGAAGCCTGACATGGCCAGTCTGTACGGCAACAGAGCACCTGCGCGTAATACAAATATCACGTCATTGCTTTTGCCCCAAGTATTGGCAAAAAACTACAAGTTTTCAAGTTAGGAGTATAAAACAAAATACTTAAGGCACCATGACTTATGTCTGTTGTGAAAATTACTCCAAATCTTTCGAAAAGCGCATAAAATAAGCTATAACTTCTGCAGCAGAATGCACACTGTACGTACGGAGAGACATCAATCAACCAATCTTTTGCCGTACAAGGGAAGCGCCCTCACATTTTCGTGGCTTCACCGGTTAAAAATGCATGGATGCATTGTGTTAGCGTTCTCGCTTACTTTTATTTCTATGGTCGAGTCTGATCATTAGTAGGACCGGTCTGATCTCTATACTAACTGGATTGGCGATGTCCGTGTCATTGTGAAGTCAGCGTCCGCCATATTGTGACTATCAAAACCGGCGAATGTGCAGTTTATTGGGGGCAATGTTTTTTTTTTATTTCATTATACTTTTTTATAATTTATGCGGGAATCAAAGCGCATTCGTTGTCATGGGTAATTTTTTAATTTGTATTGCGATTATTTTTCATGGATAACTAATTTTTACGTGTCTACGCAAAAGCACGGATACTTAGGTGTTCAACTCCCAAGGTACTCGACCATTTATTTGCACTGCGTTTTGATCTCTCGTAAGATGGCCGCTCGGCGACTTCATCACTGATTATCCAATCAATGTGTCGAAGCCAATCCAGTTAGTATAGAGATCAGTGGTACATACACGGATAGGTTGCATATTGCGGAAGATTTCGTGCGTGCGTATTACACGTATTACACAGGCTAACACATAACCACCAAAGTTGTATACGGATGCCTGTGCAAAACACTGTAATCTCTAAAGCTTGAGTATCACGCATCTACATGGAAGCACAATATGCTGACAAACAATGCACCATGATGGTCAATGAGAGTAACCGTAGAAAGTAGGTTTATAATTATATCTTCATTTTTCATAAGAAAATGGACATGAATTTTCCACGCCATCACAAAGCGAGTGAAAACTCAATCAGAACAACTTTTATTGTAGGTTTCAAGCTCAGCAACTGTTCACTTTTAGAGTTAATCCTGTTTACCCAAAAAATCAATATTTGACCTCTGGTGACCTCAAATGACCTTTGACCTACTTCAAAAACACAACTTTGATGACCCATCATTTACTAAACACTTCTGTCAAATTTGAAAAGATTCCAACATAACCACAAGGAGTTGAAGGCTTTTGCGTGATTTCACTCTTTGACCTCTCACGACCCCAAATGACCTTTGACCTACTTCCTGTTACCATAATTATCAAGCCCTTGATATGTGTTATAGCTACACCAACTTTGACAAGGAACGGTCAAAGCACCTGCAGACAGCAGCTCTTTTTCCAATGTTGACGGACAGACAGACGGACAGACAGACAGATAGACGCATTGCCATGACAATAGCTCAAATTGTTGAGCTAATTAATTCCAATTCCCAATCCTGCAAGCTCACATGTCCTAATCTAAGGACAAATGTCTGTCTAGTGAACTTTCACAAGTCCTCTGCTTTGTGGGCAGAGAATCTTCTGCAATATTAAATAGCGATATTTGATGCAGGTTTTCACAATGGCAGAATTATGGATTAAAATCGTAATACTATATGATTTCAACTAAAATTGAAATATTTGGCATCTCTGAAAGATGTCCCACATCATTCAGTCATTGGGTGACTGTGATCTTAATGTGCTGGAATGATACAGTTTTGTGCTTATATTTGACTTTAGGAATTCTTGGGAATTTGCTTTTTGGCATCTGGTGATTTCACCACTGACAAAACTCATATGGGTTTTCAGCTGGATTTAATGCAACACCCCAAAGCATAAGTCTATTCAAGCTTCCTACACTGAGATATAGACTTGAAAAGGTCTGCAAAGTTTGACCTCCAGTGACCCGAGATGACCTTTGGTCTCCACCAAAAAATATTTTCCCCACCATAAGGCATCCACTCACTAAGTATGAAATTAATCCAAGCTTCCTACCTTGAGATATTGTGCTAACAACAAGGTTATCAGTTTTTGACACTTGGTGACCCCAGATGACCTTTGACCTCCACCAACAACTGTATGGCACAGCTTCTCACTATAGTGGATCTACATACCATGTATGAAATCTATCCAAGATGCTTTCCTTGAGATATTGTGTTAACAAGGTTTTTAGTATCTGACTCTCAGCGACCCCAAATGACCTTTGACCTCCACCAAAAATGACAGGATTTATCTTCTCACCATAAGTCATCCACATACCAAGTATGAAATCTATCCAAGCTTCCGACCTTGAGATACTGTGCTAACAACAAGTTTTCAGTGTTTGACCCCTGGTGACCCCAGATGACCTTTGACCTCCACCAAAAGCTCCAACATTCATCTTCTCACCATAATGCATTTACATACCAAGTATAAAATTTATCCAAGCTTCCTACCTTGAGATATCGTGCAAACAAGGTTTTCGGTCTTTGACCCCTGGTGACCCCACATGACCTTTGACCTCCACCAAAATCAATATGGCACACCTTCTCACTATGACAGATCCATATACGAAGTTTCAGTTTAGTCCAACTTTCCCTTGTTGAGATACAGCGTACCGAAGCAAGCGTCACACACACACGCACACACACACGCCAAGCTGACTACATAGATTCCTTTTGCTAACGCAAGGAACCAAAAACATACACAAACAACCATGACTAAACAAGTACGTCTATACGAGCAGGAAAATGTATTTTCTGCTAAAAGTAACATTCATAAAAGCATTATGAGTTCATATTTACTGCTTAATGATCGGCCATTTTTCCCATGAGCTTTGTAGCCAACTTCTTTACATACAAGCGAACCGCTCTCTTTCGTTTAGGGAAAAAATGTGTTGTCAGTAGTCCAAAGGATGAGTTAGTTAGATGGGATTTAACGACACATCAACACAAATGTGTTATATAGTGTCAGCTAGGTATAAAAGGGTAAAGGTAGGGAGAAACTTAAAAAAAAAACAAAAAACAAAAAAACATTGCGCAAAATCCTAAAAAGTCTACACAAAAGCAAATGCGGGAGTCATGTGAAAACTTTCTGTCAAGTCCACTTTCTTTGAGAAAGTCCAAAATGAGAGAGGGATCTATGCGCTCAAACAATGTCTTCAGGTCCGGCACAGTGTAATACGTCTGACGAATATGGGAGTATCCATGGCAGTCAACGAGAATGTGACTGACGGTGACAGCACAATCACATGGGATACAATATGGTCTTTCATCCCCGTGGAGCAAATAAGCATGGGTAAGGTAAGTGTGACCGATGCGAGCCCAAAGGATGAGATTCTTTTGCGTGCTCTTTGCCACACCTGCCTCCGGGGCACCCTTGGGCAAGGTACACCTGTATTTGTCCAGTGCTTTTTAAGTGCTGTTGCCTTTGGGCGTAGTGTTGCCATCGGGCTTAATGTTGCCTTTGGGCGTGGTGTTGTCCTCGGGCGTGAGGTAGCATTTGGGCGTGTGGTTGACGGGTGGAACTTTGTTTTCGGGTGGTTTGTGGTTGTTGGACTAGGGTGCTGTTTTGGGGTTGGCTGTAGTGGCAGTTTCAGAATCTCAGCAGTGACAAAGTCTTTTGGTCCCTGTTGCATGGTGTGTATGTATAGTTTGTTTGGCGTTGTGGTTGTGATCCGATCGGGTTTTTGTTTGGGTTTGGGCTTTTCCTCTAGTTTTTCAGTGCCTGTTTCTACGTACTTAAAAAGCTCTTTGCGTGCTCTTCAAAACAAAAACACATCTCCACCTGGTATTAACTTGCCTTGCCATGTGAACCGATCAGAGAATAGCCAAATCAGGCACCAGGCATGGGATGAAATTGGAAGATTGATCAGTACAATTGAAACTGGTGATGTTCTTAAAGAACACGCAGCATATGCCAAATTGAACAACTTAATTGGGAAGTACACCCATGCAGTAGAAGCTGAGGGACACTCTCATATCATTGAACAGATCCAACTTTTCCGTGTCATATGAAGTATTCCTTCTTGTAAACTGATTGGTTATTTTGCTGGCAAAATGATGTCATGACTGATTTAGGCCAATCACAGACCTTTGGTGTTTGGTTGGAGCATGTTTAGTACACTGTGTATATCAAAGTTCTAGCAACGATTCTATACATCAACTATCAAGTGTATTGGAGCTTATTTTTTATAGTTTCTTGGGAAATTATGCCTAAGACGAAAAAGGGTTTCCTTGGGAAAATATGGATTGGATCCTTGAAAAAAGACGATCAGACTTTACAAACTAGTGGTTCACAGACCAATGTAAGTGCATGTACCAGTTCTGTTAAAAAAAACAAAAAAAAAACAAAGTGAATAACACAACGACTAAACCATTAGAAAATACAGCAGTGTCCTCCTCTCATGACAAAGTGAGTAGGTTTTTACATTAACAGCCCTTTTCGACTGTTACTGGAAATAGGATAACTGACACTGAGTTACTTTCTTTCAAAGTTTCCCTGTCCAGCATGTTGTAGTAAGAAAGGGTACAGTGAAAGTGAACGCAGGAAAGGTTTAGCCTCAATTTTGAGTTTCCAGTTCAATGTTTGTGGAGAAATACAGTTATTTGGAACATCAAAATTCATTCGAGGTAATGGTGGATCCTTTCATGAACATAACCAACGCTTTGCATTCAGCACATACAGTTCTGGAAATCATTCCTCACAGGCAGAACGCTTCTTAGGATGCATGAACATGGTAGGTCATAAGACTTTTCGTACATGGGATAAACAACAGAAACTGCATACGATATTGGAAGAATCTGCCACAAAAAAGCATGAGACAAGCAGAATCTGAAACCAGAAAGCCCAAAGGCATAGCGATTCCTTGCCGAAAGGGGATGCTTTGTTGCACTGAGGTTTATCCCTCAAATTTATCTTCCTTAACTACATCATTTTATGTTTTAACAATTTGACCTCGCTGACCTCACATGACCTTTGAGCCCAACCAAATATAACGAAAAAGAAAACGAAAGTGTCTTGAAAGGGGTTCAACTCCAATGGATCTTGAAACTTCTTGGGAAATTTTGCTTTTTGACCTCTGGTGACTCCAGATGACAGCCTTGGGATATTTTGCTTTTTGTCCTTTGATGACCTTGATGACAATGTTGGAAATTCTTGGGAAATTTTGCTTTTTGACCTCTCGTGACACCAGATGACGATCTTGGGAATTCTTGCTTTTTGAACTCTGGTGACCCATATAACAATCTTGAGGAATTCTTGGAAAATTTCTTTTGACCCTTGGTGACCTCAGGTGAGGATCTTGGGAATTCTTGGGAACTTTTGCTTTTGACCTCTGCGACCCCAGATAATGATCTTGGAAATTCTTGGGAAATTCGCCTTTTGACCTATTGTTACCCCAGATGACAATCTTGGGAATTCTTGCTTTTTGACCTCTGGTAACCTCAGATGACCTTTGACCTCTAACAAAAACAGTAGTGTTCTTCCTTACATCATAACAAATCTATACATACACCAAATATGAAAAGTGTCATTCATTCCTATCTTGAGATATTGTGGTTACAAGCTTTTCGGTCTTTTAGCTCCAGTGACCGCAAATGACCTTTGACTTTCACAAAAAACAATAGGGTTCTTCCTCTCAACTTGACAAATCCATATACCAAATATGGAAAGTGGCCGTCACTGCTACCTTGAGATGTCGTGATTACAAGCCATTTACAAGGTTTCTGTAGTTCAACCTCTGGTGACCTCAGATGCCCTTTGAACTACCAAAAACAATAGCGTTCTTCCTCTCAACATGACAAATCTGTATCCACCATTCCTATCTTGACATATCCCAATGTCAAGGTTTTCGGTCTTTGACCTCTGGTTACCTCAAATGACCTTTGACCTCTACCAAAAACAATAGGCTTCTTCCTCTCAACATGACAAATCTATACGCCAAATAAGAAGTGTCGGTCATTGCTATCTTGAGATATAGTGTTTACAAGCCGTTTACGAGGTTTTCGCAGATTAACCTCCGGTGACCTCAGATGACCTTTGACCTCCTCTATCAAAAACAATACGGTTCTTCCGCTCGACATGACAAATTTATATACCAAATATGAAGTGTTGTTCATTCCTATCTTGAGATAATAGTGTTTAAGAGCTTTTCGGCCTTTTACCTATGGTGACCTCAAATGACCTTTGACCGCCACCAAAAAACAATGGGGTTCTTCCTCTCAACATGACAAATCTATATACCAAATATGAAAAGTGTCCGTCATTGCTACCTTGAGATATCGTGTTTACAAGCTCGGCGTCGCATACACACACACATATCACCATCGCACAGATTCCTTGCCTGCCTACGACAAGGAATCAATAAAAAGGGATGGTGCAGGTCCAACAGATATTATTGTCTCGCGTGATGGAACCTGGCAGCGGAGAGGGTTCTCAAGTAAAAACGGTGTCACCACCATTTTGTCTGTAGATGGGAAAAAGTTTTGGATGTTAGTGTGAAGTCTATCTACTGTAGCAAAACGTTCTCATCAAAAGAGCAAGTTGGCCAAAGGAGTTTTAACACAGAAGACTGGAAGAAACTCCATAAAAATGACTGTGACAAAAGTCACGAAGGGTCAGCTGGTGCCATGGAACCCGAAGGGGTCCTTCAGTGTTTCAGGCGCTCAGAAGAGAAGCATGGGCTTACCTATACTGGTTATCTTGGAATCTTGGAGATGGTGATACCAAATCGTACAGCATTGTGGCTGACGCAACCCGCCTGTTTATCCGCAGAAAATCACAAAATACGAGTGCACTAGGCATGTGCAAAAATAGATTGGGCAAACGGCTGGCAGATGTGGTAAACAAAAGCAAGGGAAAGAAATTCCAATCTGCAGTAAAAACATTTGTAGGCATTGGAGGATCTGGGAGACTTACCGAAAAAGCAATCCAAAAATTCAGGGACACTATAGCAGCCATAAGGCGGAGGGGGATGTAAGCAAAATGGAAAAAGACATATGGGCTATACATAATCACCGTCAAAAAGACCGTACTTGTTGTGGGGATTGGTGCCCCTCCAAAAAGGGGATGTTGAAAAAGCAAACAAAAATAGCTTCCCTGCTTTTGTGTGTGAAAACATCAAACCAGTGTTACAGGTACTTTCAAAGAGGGATCTCTTGGACAAGTGTGCACATGGTGGTACCCAAAATACCAACGAGTCATTTCACTGGGTTATTTGGTGTAAAAGTCCGAAAGAAATTTTTGTAGGCAGGAGACGGCTAGAAATTGCAGTAAATGAAGCTATTGTGAGTTTCAATGATGGTGATTATGCTTAAACAAAACTTTACAGGGACATAGGAATGGAGCCAGGCCTACACACAAGACAATTTCTCATCAACAGTGACAAAGCTTAATTGGCACGTGCTCAAGTACAGTCATCAAACGGGTCCAAGAAGGCACGCAAGTCTACAACTTTGAAAAGAAAAGCAGATGAAGAGGCTGTTCCAAAGAAAAATGGTATTTTGTAACAAGCTGGGGCTTTCTAGAATATGAAATAGCCTAATACGTCACTATCAGAACTAAAGGTACTATTCACAAACAAGCCATATTGTTTACTGTTTAACCCGCATACAGTTGTTTGATGTTTTCTCCAAACGAAGTTTTCATGAGGACATTATTACAACAAAGGGTTAACTACTCCTCCATTTTAAGTCCAATTCTAATGAAATTTGGCCAAGTAACTTTGCTTAAATGAATTGCTATTTGGAACTAGAATTAAGTATCTCCTACCGGTGATAGATATGGTCATTATGCATATTTATTGAGGTAGAAAAATGTGCCGTTTTTTGAAGTGAGTAAGTAAAAACCTCAAAACTTTTTTTCATGCTAACAAACTGATTGTAGTTCAGAATCTTTGCCTAACCTTGCTATTAAAGTGTGCCAAATTTGAAAAGATTTGAACAAAGGGTTGTTGAGTTATGTCTTATGAAAGTTGTTGATCTTCTCTGTCTGCAATTTTAAATATGCTAATTACAATTAATAAACTGGGCCAGATGTATCATTGTTTTTTACTTCTACCATACCAACTATGGTAATCCTTAACACCCTTAAGAAACCAAAGTAAACCGGAAAAAAAAAAAAAAAAAAAAAAAAAAAACCAACACTGGAAAAGTTGAAGCAGAGCCTCATTTCTAGAGGTATTATGAAGGCTGCAAGATTAGTCCTTTGTGGGGATTAGTCTGTGAAAGATACACTGACCCTGAATAAAAAAAAAAAAAAAAAAAAAAAAAAAAAAAAACGAAGCCCATGTACTAAAGATAATCTTTATCCTTCACTCCTAGATGGCATTACAGGAACACAGTCTCTATTCAAGATAGACAAAATGTGTTGTACAGCCCTAGGATGGACTTGTGATGTATCAGAGCTCCAAACAGAAAGTAAGGTCTGGAAGCAGTTGTCTAAAGCAATGAGATCAGACCCTGAACCGGAACTAAAATGCCATACACCTTTTAACTCTTGCACCCAGATGATTACAGTTGGAGATTGACATGAGCAGAAATTGACACTGTTTCAAGTAATTTAGATTTGTTTCTGTTTCGTAAGTTGTAAGTCATCCGGTAAGGAATCGGTGAAATTACTCAATATATGATTCAAGTGGTTGATGTTACACCATTACTACTGAAGCAGTTGCCATTCCCTTTGATGAGATTTTCTACAGGAGGGGAGCATAGTCATTACACACATTCGTGTTATCACTTCCAACAACATACACAACGTGGTGACGCACACAAGACTGCAGAACCAATACAGTCCATTCTGTTTTCCTACTGTTGGGCTAATATATACCAAAATATGTCAACCAGAGGTGCCAAAAACGAATCCTTTGTAGAAGGAGCTAGCGTGTTGTTTTTACACGTAAAACTTTTATATTTAATAGAAACATAAATGTTGGAGCTTAATCGTATAGCTGTTTATGCTACATGTATGAAACTGAGAGCAAAGGCATGAATTTTGTAAAAAAATAGGCCCCATATAGACGTGTGTTGATAGTACTTAGTGACATCAAAAAGTTTGTTTAAAGGAATGTAGATACGAGGTGAACATTCTGAAGAAAATTCAGTACAACTATCCTATCCAATCACAACTGACAGTTAATGTTTTACATCATTTTCTGTCGAAAACTTACTTAAAATAGAGAAGGAAGTCAAGCAACTAACTTTTCGATTTGCTTTATGCCTGTAAAAATTACTTGTTGCCAGTTGCATACATGATGTAGTGTCCCGTGCGTAATACGTTTGTCCAATACGTAACACAAAAATTAAAGGTAAGAAAAATTGTAATTTGAATAATTAATTTTAAGTAGTGCACTATTTTAAGAAGAAGGGATTATAAATTGGAAGTGTTGAAAACAAGAATTAAATATTAAGGACTCTGGACATGACCAAAACAATTGAGTGTGAAACTGTTTCAAATGGGGCACATGACATTTTAAAGTGTTTTAATCTGCATATTTAATTAACTTTTTGAGATGGTTTTGATGTAAGTGAAGAACATGAGCCAAGGTCATTGTGTCCTGAAAGTCAAATTTTGGCTATAACGATTCAACGGTTAATATTAAATTTGAAAATGTACCGAAAGACCAATTTATGAATTTTGCAAATAAGGTGATGTGCAACACCCACACTGCACTTTCTGATTTTTTTTTAACAAGATATAGTACTTTGCTTTTCCAGCTTCAGAATGACACCAAATGCATACTAGCTACAGGCATTTTAAAATTTGCAATCTGAGGAGACATTACCTTGGACTTGTCCATAAATAAGATGACACACTTGTCTCTTGTCACGTGAAGATAGATGCAGGGTGTTTGCCGGAAGTCTTATTTGATGCAAAATACAATTTACAGGGGAGAGGGTTTGGGGCGATGACGTCACATATCGTGAAAGCCCGAGTATCTCGAGAGGTGAAACCAATTACAAAAGAGAACATGAAAGGATAGTGTAATTTTTACGAACGAAATACCATTGCCACGAGAACGTTTAGTTTTAGTCCAGATGAAATGGTTTCTTGCAAAGTTAAGGTACCCGAAAAACCACCATTTTGTCATATTAAATATGTGGCAGATCATGCCAACGAACCCGAAACGGGAATAAGCTACGACAACCATAGGTTACAAGTACAAGTAAAAATCCCGAAGTTATGGTTGATAATTTGAGTTTTATGACGGGGACGAGCCGACATTTGTGGTCTTTTCATGCAACGGAGAAGTGTAGGCCCTATAATGGTAATGAAAACATAATTCCTGCGACATATACATGTGAAAAACAAAATAATAGCGTGTTGATGGTCTTGAAATACTGTGCTCTTTTAAATAAATTTCGAACTCACGCACAGCCTATACCAAATAGCTGTCAAAAGGAAACAGTGTTCATTCAACGGCATGTCAACAATTATGAGTCAGGAAATAAAAAAAAAAAAAATCCCACTACGACGGCCTAAACTGTTACCTTCTTGTGGCTATAGTAGTGATGACTTGAGAAAATTAAATATGTGAACACCGAACGGGTATAGTAAAATTTCAAGCTAAGCTTACCTGAATACTATCAGCCATTGACTTATTCACGAAATCTGCAGCTGCAAGCGTTTCTATGTCGGCCTTTTGCGGTCATGTACAAGTGGACAGGCCATTGTCACAGCAGCGGCAATGCTGTAGCAACACATGCATCCACGGTCATCACAATCTCCGTCGCACTCTTTCTTACGTGTTCCTTTCATGTAGTCGATCGTAAAATATTTCAGAACTTCTTCCCTCGATGCAACCTGTGGTCTTTGTAACGTTCTTCATTACCATTGTCAGAGCACGTGGAGACACTACTTGGATAAGCGTAGCAAATGGTGACCCCGTTCACGCGGTGATGTCGCCAGCACCTTCCTGTCTCTTGCCAGTAAGTAGTCCAACAGTTTTCAGTAACTCCCACAGCATACCAAATGACGTCAGGTATATCAATATCCATCCCGAAAGCGATCGTACAAACGATGACCCTGATCACACTGTCAGCCTTTGTTAGTTCTTCTACAGCCCTTTTTCGTGTCCCTTCTCTCAACGTGTACATGGAACATCACCATTCTGTTTTGTCTGCCGTGCTCTCCACTATATGCCTTGTATGACAGAGACGACCACAACCAACGAAAGATGGTAGAACAATCGTTGATTGACCGAGAGTAGTGGATTATTTTCTTAGCACTTCCGAAATTCTCCAAGTGATGTTTGACCCACTTCAATTCTTTACGATAGTCATTGGTCGACTTCCGTATGGCCAGGAAGATGTTTGGTCTGCATAAAAGTATAATTTTTAAGAAAGAGAATTTCAAGTCACTGTCAAATGTATAAATTACCAAAAAAGTTTGTAAAAAAGTCCACGAAGTTTCGGGTTTAAAGGGCAAAAACAGCCCCCCCCCCCCATCGTAATAGCCTAGTAGTCTACCCTATTAGTCAGGCAGCATAGCCACATATTTTCATGAGATGCGGACACGCCGGACAAAAGCGCCAAAATTGGTACGTGACTTCCTTAGGGCATAATTGTTCAACCTGGAAGGGTTAACAAGATTTTGTGGAACATCCATGGTCAATAGAGGGCGTTGTCTAAAATGGCCAACATTAACCCAGAATAATGAATATTTTGTATTAAATAATAAAGAAAATATTCTAAAAAAAATATTTTCGAGGCATCGACTCTTCAAATTTGGTCATATTGCATGACAGAAATTTCTAAAATTACTTTATTGGGAGTTTTTTTTTTTTGCTAGATTCAGGTTAACCAAGATGGCGTAAAAACAAAGTGGCCGCCAAACTGAATGAAATATTTCCAAATTGTGTAAAAACATTGCAACTTTCCACATTCTCCTATCATAATGAAGTAATTAAATGTTTATAATTAGGAGTGAACTTTACAATCCTTGGCACAAGAGTAATTGACAGGGAGTATGGCGGACAAGCACCGAAGTAAAAAAATACAGTAAAAATTTCCGCGAAAAATAAAAAATAAAAAGAATGAAGAAAAATCTCAACAAATAATCATTAAAAAATATATTTCACTTAAAAACCCTAAATATCTTTCTGGCAGTTTGTACATAAAATTGAAAGTATGGTTTATGATATTTTATGCAAGACCCCAAACCAACCAAGACGGCGGAAACAACAAAATGGCCGTCAATATAACGATCATAATGTATAAAAAATAACATGAGAAATAATCATTAAAAATACTTTTGACACAGTTGCCCTGAATATCTGGCCATATTTCATGACAAATAATCCAAAACGATGTTTTAAAATACTTCTTTTCGATCTGATCGAAACCTCGCACAGTCACCCGTTCATTGTGTTCACAGACTCACTATCCAGCTTTTTACCACTTAAAGGCCATGAGCAAAAACACCCTTGTGTAACAGCTCTGCGTGAAGCTTACTCCCACTTGGTGAGACTACAGAAATCGGTTGTGTTTGCGTGGGTTCCGAGTCACGTGGGCATACGCGGAAATGAAAGGGTAGACACACTAGCCAAGGAAGCACTACAGATGGACGTTACCAACCTCCACTTGCCCCGCACTGATT
The DNA here is from genome assembly GCA_029531755.1 of Holothuria leucospilota. Taxonomy (NCBI): domain Eukaryota; kingdom Metazoa; phylum Echinodermata; class Holothuroidea; order Aspidochirotida; family Holothuriidae; genus Holothuria; species Holothuria leucospilota. The sequence goes on along the minus strand of CM055961.1, from coordinate 67,021,789 downwards.
ACCGTCCTAAGATCAACGACTACATAAAATGAAAATGGCAGGAACTGTGGGATTCTTTCCCTGAGAACAAATTGTACCAAGTGAAACCAACGGTCGGGACTTTGGGTAATGCAGCCCCCAGAAAACGGAGAGATGATTTGGTACTGATTAGGGCTCACATAGGTCACACTTACCTAACCCACGCTTATTTGCTCCACGGGGATGAGAGACCATATTGTATCCCCTGTGACTGTGCTGTCACCGTCAGTCACATTCTCATTCTCATCGACTGCTATGAATACTCCCATATCCGTGAGAAGTACTACACTGTGCCAAACCTGAAGACATTTGAGCACACAGATCCTTCGCTCATTCTGGACTTTCTCAAAGAAAGTAATCTTTACATAAAATTTTGACATGACTCCGACATTGGCTTTTGTTTAGATATCTTAGTATTTTGCCCAATCCTTTTTCCTTTTAGGTGATTTCACCTCACCATTACCTTTTTTTTTATCTAGCTGATACTATATAACACTTTTTCGTACATGTCGTATTAAACTCCTAAAATAAAAAGAAAGGTACATGGAGGAGAAATAAAGAGATATTAGTGAGAACTAGCTGTTCTTTGAAAATAAGTTTGGGGTGACTGCTCTTACCCTTTAAACCCTTCATCAGGTGGCAAAAATGCAACTGGTTGTTGACGAAAAAGAAAAACTCAACGCCACTCAACGAAAAAGAAAAACCCCAGGTCCTAAAAAACCCAGACTGCCAAATAAAAACCCAGATCAGCTATAACTTCTGCAAAGTCCGACAAAAGGCTTAGTGATTCCTCGCCATATGGATATATTGTAACAAACATGAATCACCCACATGACAAGCATGTGATCCCTCATAGTTATCCTCCTTAAGATATCATGTTAATAAGGTCAAAAGCTTTCAAATCTTGTGACCCAAAATGACCTACATGCTAAATATAAACAATCCACTGGCTAAGAATGAGATCCCTCATAGTTACCCTCCTTTAAAATATGATGTTTACTAGGTTTTGACCTTTTGTGACCTCAAATGACCTTTGACCTGCACGAAAAATAATACTGATCATCTTCTCATTGTGGTCAATACACAAGGTACGTATGTGATCCCTCACAGTTACCCTTCTTAAGATATCATGTTTACAAGTTTTTTGACCTTTTTACCTCTGGTGACCCCAAATGACCTTTGACCTCCACCAAAAACAATAGCGATCATCTGCTCAATATGGGCAATCCACACGCTTAGTATGAGATCACTCACAGTTACCCTTCTTGAAATATCGTGTTTACGAGGTTTTGACCTTTTTACCTCTGGTGACCCCAAATGACCTTTGACCTCCATCAAAAACATAGGGATCATCTACTCAATATGGGCAATCCACATGCTAAGTATGAGATCACTCACAGTTACCCTTCTTGAAATACCATGTTTACAAGGTTTTGACCTTTTGACCTCTGGTGACCCCAAATGACCTTTGACCTCCACCAAAAACTGTAAGGATCATCTACTCATTATGGGCAATGCTCATGGTAAGTATGAGATCCCTCACTGTTACCCTCATTGACATAGTGTTTATAAGGTTTTGACCTTTTTACCTCTGGTGACCCCAAATGACCTTTGACCTCCACCAAAAATAATAGGGATCATCTACTGAATATGGGCAATCCACATGCTAAGTATGAGATCACTCAAAGTTACCCTTCTTGAAATATCCTGTTTAAAAGGTTTTGACCTTTTTACCTCTGGTGAACCCAAATGACCTTTGACCTCCACCAAAAACTGTAAGGATCATCTACTCATTACAGGCAATCCTCATTTTAAGTATGAGATCTCTCACTGTTACCCTCATTGAGATATAGTGTTTATAAGGTTTTGACCTTTTTACCTCTGGTGACCCCAAATGATCTTTGACCTCCACCAAAAACAATAGGGATCATCTACTCAATAAGGGCAATCCACATGCTAAGTATGAGATCAGTCACAGTTACCGTTCTTGAAATATCGTGTTTACAAGGTTTTGACTTTTTGACCTCTGGTGACCCCAAATGACCTTTGACCTCCACCAAAAACTGTAAGGATGATCTACTCATTACAGGCAATCCTCATGTTAAGTATGAGATCCCTCACTGTTACCCTCATTGAGATATAGTGTTTATAAGGTTCTGACCTTTTTACCTCTGGTGACCCCAAATGACCTTTGACCTCCACCAAAAACAATAGGGATCATCTACTCAATATGGGCAATCCACATGCTAAGTATGAGATCCCTCACATTTATCCTTCTGGAGATATCGTGTTTACAAGCAATTTCCAGCATATTTACTATTTGACCCCTTGTGACCCCAAATGACCTTTCACCTCCACCAAAATGAATAGGGATCATCTACTCATTATGGGCAACTTACCTGCCAAGTATGAGATCCCTCACGGTTACCCTTCTTGAGATATCGTGTTTACAAGGTTTTGACCTTTTGACCTCTCGTGGCGCCAAATGACCTTTGACCTCCACCAAAAGCAATAGGGATCATCTACTCAATATCGTTAATCTACCTGCCAAGTATGAGATCCATCGGAGTTACCCTTCTTGAGATATCGTGTTTACAAGCCAAACCGTCACATACACACATACACGACATCACCATCGCATAGATTCTTCGGCCTTCGGCAAGGAATCAAAAACAGCCAACCAGACCAACATCAAACGAGTCCAGTAAAATCAGAAACTTGTCAGTGTTGAACTGCAAGTTCTTCCATGCTTGTGGTAGAATCATCTAATTTTAATGGCTCGCTTGGTGTTGGTCTGGTACTCTGGTTGGCTGTTTTTGGTAAGGAGCGTAGTTAACTACCCAATCTAGCAGAGTTGTCCACTCATTCGGACAATTGCACGAGAGAACGGAACTTCCTTTATATTAAACCTTACAAAACAATTGGCAAGCTTCATACCATGACCTCGAACCCGAGAATCACCCTGGAGCTTTAAGTAGCTATACAAGATGACAAAGATTCATTTTCAGAGAGAACTCTGTAAACCTGGTGCAAGTTCACCCTCATCCTTCTTAACTCGCAATCATCAACAGTTGAATGGACTGTTGAACTGACAGGAAGATAGACCACTACATTGCAGGGATGCATTGCAGGCATGCATTGCAGGCTGCTGTAAGTCGGCTTCTCAATAAGGTTCTTTTTCTACAGCTCTTAGGTGTTGGCCTGAAGTTACCAAAAACACAGGCATATAATTCATTTGTACTGGTAGCCGCATGTTTTATCCAACATCCATCCCCTACCCTCAGTCAGAATCAGGCATGGAAGGGCACATGGACTTGACCTGTACTGTTCCAGGGCAGCATATATTAAAGTGCAACCAATCACCGTATAGATATTTACATCTTAGGTCCTACAAGTTCATACCCTGGTTTCAAAAATGTGTATCGTCTTTTGATGGAAGTGCGCATACATTTACCCAATGTAGAATAGATACGGAAGTACGGTACCCCTTGACCGGGGCGGTGTGTTACGTTACATGCCGTGCACATGTTCTTCAACACGCAGCTCCTGCTCGAGGTCATGGATACGAAATATGAACTTGAGAAACTGTCTTCCTCTTCTAGAATTAGGCCATTTCAGTATATTTCAAATGTTTTACGAACGTTTATTCACATGAAACTTGCGAAATGCAATGAAATGTTCGAGTTTCAACCACAAACTGTAAAAAAAAACCCAGATTTGTACCTTTCTGAAAAAAAATAAACCCAGAAACCCAGATGAACCCCCCCCCAAAAAAAACATAGATCTAGTGAAAAAAACCTAGGCGTGGCAACACTGGTTGACACGCCAACCTGGAAAACAATAACACTGGGCACGGCAACCCGACTATGAAAAGTGTCAAGTGGTTAACACAGGTAACATCGATGTAGGCATTCCTGATTTATAAAAGTTCCAAGTCAAAACTTCAGACCATTTGGGGTGGGCCATGACCAGACCGAGTGTCCCAACGAGGTGCGGTGCAACCTTTTTTGGGAAGGAGGGACATCTCTCGGTACAATTATAGAATACCCCGCCTTCCAGAAGGTCTCATTTTGAAGTGGACTTGGGGTCGCAGTCGACAGATCGAGTTAGATAATACTTAACAACACACCAACACGAATGTGTTATATATAGTGTCAATTAGATAAATACGGTTCAAGTTCGGTTTCAAATATTGTTCAAATACAGTAAAAGTCCTCCCCTTTAGTCGCCTCTTACGACAGGCGGGGAATACCGTGGGCCCAGCCCACAGGGGGCTCAACCATGGGGGGGGGGGGCTTGCTCGGTTTGGTGGCGCCGACAACCCGCCAGTCATGGGATGAGTAATAACGGTATCATGTGCGCATTTAATAGGCGAGAGGTGGGGAAAAACTACTCGCCACGCACTACCTCTTTACCCCAACTGGATGCGAGAGCTTTTTAAGTTCGTAGAAACAGGCACTGAGAAACTAAAGAACCCCAAATCACAAACACAATGCCAAACAATGTATACACACAATGCAACAGTGAACAAAAGAATTTTTTTACTACTGAGATTCAGAAACTGCCACTGCAGCCAACCCCAAAACAACACCCTAGCCCAACAACCACAAACCACCCCAAAACAGTCTCACCCGTCAACCACACGCCCAAAGGCTACCACATATGGAGCGCCAATCACGCAAAAAGTTGTCGAAGGCGGTGGAAGGTACTGAAGGTATAGATGGTAACGTCATCGATGGTAAACGCTATCGACGGTAAACGCTATCGACGGTATACGCGAACGATGATAGCTCAATCGATGGTGGCGGTGAACACACTATCGACGGTATACGCAAACGTGGGTAACTCAATCGATGGCTTACTTTATCGATGGTAGCGGTGTACACGCTAACGACGGTATACGCGAACGATGGCAACTCGATCGATGGTTTATTTCATTGATGGTGGCGGTGTACACGCTAGCAGCGGTATACGCGAATGTTGATAACTCAATCGGTGGTTCACTTCATCGATGGTAGCGGTGTACACGCTATCGAAGGTACACGCGAACGATGATACCTTAATCGGTGGTTTACTTCATCGATGGTAGCGGTGTACACGCCAGCTGCGGTATACGCGAATGTTGATAACTCAATCGGTGGTTCACTTCATCGATGGTAGCGGTGTACACACTATCGAAGGTACACGCGAACGGTAAAAAACTCAATCGGTGGTTTACTTCATCGGTGGTAACGGTGTACACGCTATCGACGGTATACGCGAACGTTGATAGCTCAATCGGTGGTTTACTTCATCGATGGGGGGGGGGGGGGGTGAACACGCTATCGATGGTATACGCAAACGTTGATAGTTTTATGGATGGAATAGTGCATGGAATACTTGCACAAAGATATCGTAAGTTAAGTTTGATCTTGCAAAATGGCGGCTGGTAGGACACGACGACCGACCTGCAATATTCCTCGGGAACAACTGGTTTACTTTGTAAACATGAATTTTACAAGGCGTAAGCTTTCCACGATATTTGGTGTTTCTGAAAAGACAATAAGCACACGCCTCGAAGAGTATGGATTGAAAAAAGAAGACCGCTGGCATGATTTAAGTGGTAAGGATATCCTAGGCCTAACGTTTAAAAATACATGCAACGTGACATGTCGCAGCTGTAGGCCTAGGTTAAAACAGACATATGCCTGTATGCCTATGCCTAACAACGTTGTGCAAACTGCAAGTGCAAGGCTAGTATGCCTACTGTACCCATTTACGTATTAATACCCAACATATCATGAGCTCAATATGTATTGAGACAAAACTATGGAGGGAGGGGGCTTAAATTAGAGCAATAGAGGGTACAATTATAGAATGCAGGTCCACTGTTTATTTCTTCCTAGAATCCGGATTGGCGGATTCGATCTCAATTTTTCGTTCTTAAATAGCTTAAAGTGTAGAACTAAGATCGTATCCACGAATCCGCGAATCCACTTAGGGATTCCTTCCCTGGACTTCGTAATGCTTTGTCTCTAAACCCAGTGTGTTGTAAGTCGTTCTCAAATAGCTCAGGGTGGGGAAGCAAGACCGTATCCACGAATCCACTTAGGGATTCCTTCCCTGGACTTCGCAATACTTTGTCTCTATACCCAGTGTGTTGTGTGTCGTTCTCAAATAGCTCAGGGTGGGGAAGCAAGATCGTATCCACGAATCCACTTAGGGATTCCTTCCCTGGACTTCGTAATACTTTGTCTCTAAACCCAGTGTGTTGTGTGTCGTTCTCAAATAGCTCAGGGTGGGGAAGCAAGACCGTATCCACGAATCCACTCTGAGTACACTGTCACATGTGTGGACCTGTATTCTATAATTACTCCCAATAGAGCTACATAGGCCTAGGCATAGGAACCGGTGGGGGGGGGCAAGGGGAAATCGCCCCCGCACTTTCATAAGAGAGAGCGGAGATATGTTTTCGCTCCCCTACTCTTTCGTATGCTAACGTTATGCCTAGGCCTAAGGGAAATTAAGCTGTGACCCTCACACTTGGAAAGTTGCCTGTCTTTGACTTGGCGATTGTTAGTGTACAAATGATATCAAAGCACATGCTGCAATTCCATGAAAACAGGGACAAACCCCAAAATATTAAAAACGTAAATTCTGATGAACTTTTGGGTTATCATTGAAGGAAACAGTATATTGTAATAAATAATTGACTTCCAATGTAACGAAAAATCTTGTGGGATGAGAAATTACTATTGTATGCGAAATTAAAAAAAATTATGGACAATTTCTGGCATTACTGTGTAACTGCCGATACCTCCAGTTTCCTTTGCAGATCGCAGCTTGTCTTATTTCCAACTATGACTTCACACATTCACTGGCACTGCATAGTTTCAGCAGTTAAAATTTATTCATAAAGGCTTTTAATAATCAGTTTTAAATGTGATTTAGAATAGTGCTATTTGAATGTAACGTGTGTCACGAATTTTCACAATATTTTTTAATGCAAAAACTGCTGTCAATTTCAGAGAGCCAATTATTATTTTCCTTCTGGGGCTGATCCCTAACAAATTGATGAGCAATATCCATCGCTGGTGTTTATGCATTTTGTTATAGAACATTGAGTATGGTAACGTGAGTCAATGTAATGTGAGTCATAGAGATTGTGGCAATGTGGTGCTGTAACGTGAGTCACACTGTTTTCAAAGATTGTAATGGATGCATTTTCACCAGTTTCTACTACGGTACTCAATTTCTTTCCATGTCATATTTTATATGGCTCTGGTTTTTTTTTTTAATTACAAAATGGCTTAATGGCCATACTTGGAAAATTACACCACGATGTTTGCTTTGCGGGCTGAATTTATAAAATCAGCCTAGCTTTAGCTCCCGTAGCTTAACCAGCACAGTACTTTGCTATATTCTTGACGTGATATACTAGCAAAATGTTGACGGAAAATTTGGCCAAAATTCCAAGGTCAATTTTTAATTACATGTACTGAATACTACAAATGCTACTTTCTTCTTGTTTTTGGTGCCAACATTTGTTGGGAAGGTGCCAACATGTTGACAAGTATCCAACCTTGTAAGCACCCATAACTGAGTCATGGTGTCGATCCAAAGTCACCGTTTCAGACGTAACATTTTCAGTCAACGCTTGTACTAAAGCTTCCATAGCTTGTATACAAAACGAAGAACTGGAAGTCTTTGACCACAGTAGAATAACAGTGAACGTCAATATACGTAATATGGACATTGGCTCAATTTAAATCCAGAACTTAAAAAAGTTATGAAAAATTGAAAAAAAAGTAATTTTTCCGTCAACACTTTTGTTACGTTTGAAACATTCTTATGAGTTTGATATGACCAGTGAAATAAAACAAATCTGATGTGAAGTAATATTTGTTTAATCGCCAGAGCTTCAAGCTTTTTTTTTATGGTAAGTTAACTTCCTCAAACTGTTTCCTTATTTCACCATTCCGTCAAAACATGTTACGTCCGAAACCAATGTTACGTCCGAAACAAATGCTAACTGTGCTATCCTTGGTTCAGATATTGATTCTTTTGCAGTGCCAATAATATGTACATGGAAGATGATTTTCCTTTCAATGAGAAGTGGACTATAACGTACTGTACAGTAGGGTATATGTAAGCAGAATGAATGCATTTTCACATGTAGACCTGTACACCAGGCCAGAGGCCTGTATTGTGCTGACATACAACCTGATAAAGATTTTATTTGCATAAGTAGTGGGTTGTGATATACACTAGTACATGTCATGTTACAGTATACCAGATAAGTACGACTGAATTGCCATCTAGTACCCAGAAACAGCAAACCCATTAACAGGGGCTGTTCGATAGATTTGGTTGAAAAGACCGTTAATGGATCAAGAGAGACTATGATGTTTATTGTCGTGTACATTTGCTGTAGATTGCCCATGAAGTGGAATACAATTGTATATGGATAGTAGTGAGTGAAATTTAGAAAGTAATTCCTAAACCACATACTGTTCCAGAAATATTGCTGTTCTTTTCCCGACTGGCACTATAGAGTACTATATTTAGTATACAGTACCACACTAAAAGCAGTTAGAATGGCTGGGATAAGCCTGCCCTATCTAGTTATGTGAGCATAAATAATTTGCTCACTGCCATTCAATTCACCACATTCCAAATAAGGCTAATAAGTGGTTACGAACAGCAACTGCTGTAATTTAGCTTTACTTTCATTTCATGTTTAATTTTTAATGTTAAATTTATTCAACTATGCAAGCCAAAAGTCAGTTTTGACTGACTGGTGACCCGACCAGCCAGGCAGCCACAAGGCCAATTTTGTAGCTTTTGCCTAAATGAGATACATGTACAGTATAAATTGCCTTGCCCTTATTGTACAGTACCCTACACTCTTCACAATACTTTAAGCCTTTTGGGATTACCTTTAATTTTTGTTCTTTCAAAAAATGCATTATTTTTAAGAATGATAAACACTTTCAAAAGGTGAATTTCTGCAGCACTGTATGTAGCATGCTTAGAAGTGAACTTGTACTACTGGTCAAACAGCTCGTTTAAGGTTACCTTCAATGAACTCTGAAACAAACTTAGAAGATCCTTTTACAATTGGTTTTTGAATTAAAAACTCAAAACAATTTAAAAAAAAAGCTGAAAAACTAAACGAAATATTAATGCAAAAAGGAATACCAGTATTATGAGCTACATATGTACTCTTATGGAACATGAAATGAACTCAGGTTGGAATAATATCTTTACTGAATTATGTTGGATACAGTTTAACATACTGAATGGTCAATTTCAAAAATATCATGGCACTGTGGGCAGTCACAAGTTGTTCTACACTTAGTTTGTGCAAAAAACTTGTTGACAGAGAATATTTGGTCAAAGTATATGCCATTTTCTTACACTTTATGATTCCATGTAAGCTGGTAACATTAAGACTTATACAAAATTGAAAAATCATATCAGTATTTGGGCTTGACCTTAGCTCATACTGCAAATCAGCATTTTAAGTGCTGGTCAAGTTTATAAAAGTCTTGAGATTCAAATTTTAATGAAGTACAGGTAGGCTATATATTCCAAAATTAAAAGGCTTTTTAATGGGATTGTTTGAGGGGAATATGTTAGCTAAAGAATACAGCTGCATGTCTTTTTTAAACTGTGGTCCAAAACTTGCATGTGTGTAAATTCCATATTTATTTAGATTGCTTGTTAACTTCAGTGTGTGACACAGTACAGCTACTCTTTCTACATTGTTTTTGAAATGTTGTTTGACCACTGGTACCACATTGGCTACAAAACAGTCTGTACAAATCCACAATTCTATGTCGACTATCATCAGGAAATTACTTTGCTCTAATGTTAATAAAGGCATTTTAAGAAAACAAACTGAACATTGACAAAATGTTACGTCCGAAACGAGTATGATCAGACACCACTATGTTGGCCTGTTTAAGCTGTTAAAACTGCAGTGCACCAACCTAAACTTTTCTCAGTACTTTAGAAGAAATGGGCAGGATTATCCCAATGAAATCTTTAAAAGGAAGGCACTTGCACTAAAGTATCTTCATCTGTTATGGCCAATCCGGGCTACCGTAAGTGTTATAACAATATCAGAACATTCTTATTAACACATTAATTTGGAATTTTGCAATTTTGTGACAAATTTCTTAGTATACCTGTGGGACTTTGTTGATTTTCTTTCAAAAGGAATGATATTTTACCTTATAAACATTAAACATGGCAAGGGTTTTGAGCTTGACTAAATTGTTGAAATGTTGTTACGTCCGAAACAAACTTTAGTGCTAGCTGGAAAATTCTAGACTTTATAAGATACTCCAACTTTTTGTGTCCTGCTATACTGAGGACTCCCACATAATTACACACAGAGAGAATAATTGACATTAATTGATTCCTGTGATTTTAATGCATATATTCTTTCAAAACGATTTGTCCCTAACCCCGTGGCAATAAAAATCGACCATGCAGTGTGCCACTTTCGATGGAGTGTAGCATCGATCGCGTTGACCATCGACCGTGTTAACCATCGACCGAGTTAACCATCGATCGAGTTCTCCACCTACAGCGCTACCGTCAATGGCATTTAGCGTCGATAGCGTCTATCACGATAGCATTACCGTCAATAGCGTTTACCATCGATTGAATTATCATCGTTTGCGTATACCGTCGATAGCGTGTACACCGCTACCATCGATAAAGTAAAACAACGATTAAGGTATCATCGTTCGTGTGTACCTTCGATAGCGTGTACACCGCCATAATCAATGAAGTAAACCACCAATTGTGTTATCATCGTTCGCGTATACCGTCGATAGCGTGTACACCGCTACGATCGATAAAGTACACCATCGATTAAGTTACCATCGTTCGCGTATACCATCGACTAAGTAAACCATCGACTGAGTTACCATCGTTCGCGTACACCGTCGATAGCGTGTACACCGCCACCATCAATTAAGTAAACCATCGATTGAGTTGACATCGTTCGCGTGTACACCGCTACCATCGATAAAGTAAACCATCGATTGAGTTACCAACGTTTGCGTATACCGTCGATAGTGTGTTCACCACCACCATCGATAAAGTAAACCACCGATTGAGCTATCATCGTTCGCGTAAACCGTCGATAGCATTACCGTCGACAGCGTTTACCATCGATGACGTTGCCATCGATACCTTCAGTACCTTCCACCACCTTCGACTTTTTGCGTGATTGGCGCTCCATAACCACACGCCCGAGGACTACACAACGCCCGCAGGTTACGACACAACGCTCGAAGGCAACAACACGTCCGAAGGAAACAACATCCCCGAAGGCAACACCACGCCCGATGGCAACACCGTGCTTCTTCAGAGCACAGAAATGGACACTACCAAACAGGAAGAAACAAATCCGGACCGGCAAGAACACAACCACGAACTACTTACCATCACCCCAACTGGAAAGCTTTTTAAGTACGTAGAAACAGGCACTGAGAAACTAAAGAACCCCAATCCCAAACAAAAACCCTGTCGGATCACAAACACAATGCCAAACAAACTACACATCATGCAACAGGGAACACAAGAGTCTTAGTTACTACTGAGTTCACAAACTGCCACTGCAGCCAACCACAAAACAACACCCTAGCCCACACACCACCCCAAACCAAAGTACCACCCGTCAACCAACCGGTCCACAAAGGCCACCGCGCCCGAAGGCAACACCACACGCCCAAAGGCTACCATACGCCCCAGGACAACACCACGCCCGAAGGCAACACCACGCTCGACGGCAACACCACGCCCAAAGGCAACAACACTTAAAAAGCACTGGGCAAATACAGGTGCACCTTGCCCAAGGGTGCCCCGGAGGCAGTTGTGGCAAAGGGTAACCTCATTACTCCCACGTTTTAACAAACTCCACAACCGGATGTAAACTGCATCCCCAGGACAAGCAGATCATATGCTATTTTTACCACACCGACTAGAGAATTAAAAAAGTGTCGGAGTCGCAGTCGAGTTCGATCCGAAGAAGCACGCCCTCAACATCACAAATCAACACAGAGAGCCCTTACAATTCCATACCCCACCATTTCGTACGCTATTTTCAAAACCCATTTTTCACAATGAATATCAAAAAGAGCCTTTCCACAATGAATGTCAAAAAAACGCCCTCGACTTTCACAAAATATCGCCATGAAGCCCATCTGCCTTTCATACCCTGATATTACAGACGTTACATTGGTATTTTGAAAACCAATTTTTACAATGAATATAATTTCACAAAACGTTAATGAAGCCCTTCTAATTCATACCCTAAAATATGCTCTTTTCAAACGTGTAATGTCACTATGACATATTTCATGCATGTCAGATTGCTTATCTCAAAGTTCTTGTTGAGGAATATCTGGAGGAACGAACAGAGTTGTTTCCAAATGTTTCTCTACGCCCTAAGCACCATTTCCTGAGTCACTACCATTGGCTCATTACAATGTTTGGTCCATTGATAAGATTATGGACAATGCATTTTGAGAGCAAGCATTCTTTCATTAAAGGTTGTGTGACATGCCACCAAAAAGAGCTGTTTTACTTGTCAGTTAAAGAACTAAGTCCTCCAATGGAAGATCCGTTGGATTATTTCAATATCTTTTACGGTTCTCAAAATATACGGTCTATAGAGAGACTGATTCAAAATTGCCTGAATAACATCCAGCGTTGGGCCGACAAAGACGGATTCCGTTTTTCTCGGACCAAAACCGTTTGCATGCACTTTTGCAACCAGCGAGGTGCCCATAGCGACCCAGACTTGAGTTTGAACGGTGTCCACATCCCAGTTGTTCCCCAGACTAAGTTCCTTGGCCTAATACTTGACAATAAGCTCAACTTCAAAGCCCACATCGATTATCTCAGGCGGAAGTGCCAGGGAGCACTAAACCTGTTGAAGGTTGTCTCAAAGATGGACTGGGGCGCGGATCGTCCCGTTTTGCTTCGACTTTACAGATCCCTAGTGAGGTCAAAACTTGATTATGGTTGTGTTGTTTACAGCTCTGCACGTGAGTTATACCTCAGGAGACTCCTGCCCATACATAACCAAGGTCTTAGGATCTGTCTTGGAGCTTTCCGTACCTCCCCAATGCAGAGTCTTTACATCGAAGCGAATGAACCACCCCTCCATTTAAGATGGAAGAAGTTGTCACTTCAGTTAGCCATAGACACAACCCCACCTTTGAGACTGCCTTCCACCATAGGTTTGGTGACATATATATGAGAAAACCATCACCTATCCCTCCATTTGCTATTCGCGTTAGGGAAGCTCTATCACAGGTGTGCAATAACCATGATTTCGTGGCACAGTTTACCTTCCCCACCACTCCTCCCTGGAAGTTGGACGAACAAGCTGTTGACCTTAGTCTAAGGAAATATCTGAAGGGCTCAACGGGTGAACTGGTGTTCCTGGCTAGCTTTGGTGAGTTGGGACATAAATATCATCAGTGCCGTGCGATCTGTGCTGGCGGCTCTAGGGCCGCTGGCGGGGTTGCGGCTGCAGCGTCGGGCCGTGGTGCGTCCTTTCGGGCCGGACTGCCGGATGAGGCATCAATGTTCGCGGCCGAACTCCGGGCGCTGGGGGTGGCGTTCCGTCTGATTGAGACCTCAGACAGGCGCCGGTTCATTGTATTCACAGACTCACTGTCGGGTCTTTTGGCGCTGAGGGGTCATGAGCTGGGGCACCCTTTAGTGGCAGATCTCCGTGAAGCTTGCTCCGGATTGGTTCAGCTGCAGGAGTCGGTTGTGCGGGCGTGGGTCCCTAGTCACGTGGGCGTTCAAGGAAGTGGGGGGGGGGGGTCGATGCACTTGCTGAAGAGACCCTGCAGATGGATGTAACCGGTATCTACTTGCCTTACACAGATTGCCGCCCTAGGATCGGCGGCTTTGTGAAGTCAAGGTGGCAAGAACTGTGGGATTCCTCTCCCGAAAACAAATTGTACCGAGTTAAACCAACGGTCGGATCCGGGGGCCATGGAGCCCCCAGTAAACGGAGAGATGATATAGTCCTGGACTGGCGCTCGCATCGGTCACACTTACCTCACCCATGCCTATTTGCTTCACGGAGATGAGTTAGTTAGATAGGGTTTAACGACACACCAACACGAATGTGTTATACAGTGTCAGCAAGTAAAAAAAAATTTGGGAGAAAGTTAGCTAAAAAGGGTAAGGATGGGGCAAAATCTTATCTGAAATGTCAACACGAAAGCAAGCGCGGGAGTCATGTCAAAACGTCCTATAAAGGTTACTTTCCTTGAGAAAGTCTAGGATGAGATAAGGGTCGGTCTGTTGAAATAACGTCTTCAGGTCTGGCACAGTGTAGTTCTTCTCACGAATATGAGAGTATTCACAACAGTCTACGAGAATGTGACTGACGGTGACAGCACAATCACATGGGATACAATATGGTCTCTCATCACCATGAAGTAAGTAGGAATGGGTAAGGTAAGTGTGACCGATACGAGCCCTGGTCAGAACTAAATCGTCTCGTCGCTTTCTGGGGACTGCATTACTCTTAGTCTCGACCGTCGGTTTAACTCGGTACAATTTGTTCTCGGGGAAAGAATCCCACAGTTCCTGCCATTTGGATTTTATGTAGCAGTTTATATTAGGACGATAGTCAGTGTGGGGGATGTAGAGGTTGGTAACGTCCATCTGTAGGGCTTCTTTAGCTAGTGCGTCGACCTTTTCATTTCCCCGTATGCCCACGTGACTCGGAACCCACGCAAGCACAACTGATTTCTGCAGTCTCACCAAATTGGAGTAAGCTTTACGGAGAGTTATTGTACAAGGGTGTTTTTGCTCATGGCCTCTAAGTGCTAAAAGGCTGGATAGCGAGTCTGTGAATACAATGAACTGTTGGCTGCCCGAGGTTTCGATCAGATCGAATGCCATCTTAAGTGCCTGGAGTTCGGCAGTAAAAATTGATGCATCATCCGGTAGTCTGACTTGTAAGAATGCATCTCGGCCTGTCGCTGCAGCTGCAACCCTGTTCGTCGCTTTGGAACCGTCGGTATAGATTGCATGATAACGACGGTACTTATGTCTCAGCTCATTAAATATGGCACGGTACACCAGTTCATTTGTTGAGTTCTTTAGATAATTCCTCAAACTAAGGTCAATAACTGGCTCGACTAACTTCCAGGGAGGAGTGATGGGGAAGGTAAACTGCGCTACGAAATCGGGGTTGGTACACACCTTTGATAGTGCTTCCTTAACGCGAGTAGCAAATGGGGGTATAACTGTTGGTTTTGCGAGGTAAATGTGACTAAACCTATGGTTGAAGGCCGTCTCGAAGGTCGGATTGTGTCTATGGCTCCTCAGTTTCATGGCAAATTGGAGTGACAATTTCTCCCATCTGATCTGAAGGGGTGGTTCGTTCGCTTCGATGTAGATACTCTGCATCGGAGACGTACGAAAAGCGGAGATGAGAGACCATATTGTATACCCTGTGATTGTGCTGTCACCGTCAGTCACATTCTCATTGACTGTTATGAATACTCCCATGTTCGCCAGAAATACTATGCTGTTCCAGACCTAAACACAAACTGTATAAAAGTTTTTGGCATACTCCCGCTTTGCCTGTACATTTGTGTGAAAATTGAGTCTTGACCCTTCCCTTTTTTTTTATTTTTGTACCCCAAAATTGTACCTTTCTTTACCTTGGTGACACTATATAACACATTCGTGTTGGTGTGTCGTGAAGTCCCATCTAACTAACTCAAAATATACGTCTTCAAAGTTTGATGGTTTCTGAAGAAACAAATTGCCTGTGCAAAAATAATGATGTGGAGTGTTGCACAGTGTGAAGATTTCTTTTATTAACCTTATATAAATGACCTCTTAAGTACTGATCATACAGATGAGAGTTTGGTGAGTGATATCAATATTTTTCAAGGAAAGAGTTTTACTTTTATAATAAACCCCCGGGGGAATAACAATGCTACTAGTCTCCTTGAAATTAAGGTTGGAAAAACAAAGGCTAACATGTGCCATATATGGTATGTCCCTCTTCGGATGTCACGTATTTGCATATTTAGCTCATGTTTATTCATGATACAAGTGTGAAATAGAAATTTACCTGTAAAATGGTCAATATTTGATGGATTTTAATGGGAATTGTGGCTATTTTCTGGATTTTGAATGTTTTTACATCAATATCTTACTATGTTATTTTCATGTCACACGACTTTTACACGGTGTGCAAGATATAGTCAAAACTTTATCAATGTCACCTCCACATTATCAGAGATGCCTCAGCTCTTGCAAGGTTTTTGTTCTAATGGTCAGTTGTTTCCAGAGAAAATAAAACTTTTAAAAGGAATCCCCTTTCATGTAGATCTGTATTCATTACAGATTAGGCAGGCAGTGTGAGAGAGCCAGGTGGAAACATGACTGCTTAGTTTCTGATAAAGTTTTGATATTTGGCACAAGATACAAAAAAGGGATGTTCCTTTTAGGAGCAGGTGATAGTGGGAATATTGAATTTGTTTCAGTGATGTTAGTTATTTTGTCACAAGGATGTGTGCATTTTGTTGTTAGGCATCACTCTAGCCATTATTTCTCTGACTATGGAATTTATGAAGTTGATAGTTCCCTCTATGAGTCAGATGTTGCCTGCGTGCCATTTGATTCTATTTCTTGATCACTATCCTTTATCAGGTTATAGAGTTAAAGGTGCTACTATGATAACTTTAAAACAGAAGCCAGGACTGCAGATTTAAAGTTCTTTGTTTATTCGAAAGAAGCTGTATGCATGTGCAAGAGGGCAAGATATCAAAGGTTTTACAGACATGTAAAGATAGTATGAAAAGCAGTTCATCATTCTTCTGATGGGTGCCGCCAAGTAACTTGCTTACTTTTGGACCCAGTCAGACAACTCTGCTAATGGCAGTGACACTGGTACCATCAACCTGTCCGAAATAGAAGACGCAATTTTGCTTGTGCTCCCGACAATAGGGGCAGCAAAACTTGGTAAACTAGTTGAGACCTTGGTGGATCCCCAGAAAGTTGGGATGGCTTCTGCATCAGATCTTAAGTTTGTAGTAGAGGGTTATACTAGACATCGCCTCTCAGCAATCGAAGTCGGAAAACTGATCACCGGTTGGAAAAACTCAGGTAAGGTATAGTTTAAAATTTTCCTTTCAGAAGGTTGAAGTGTGTAATAATTTCGTAGTATAAAAGCCCTCACCTTTTGTTCTTTGATACAGTTTGTGCGAGTAGTTGGCATATATATAAAGTAAACCGCCTACACTCCTGCAAGTGTCCCACAGACGTTTGTAATGCTCTGTTACTCAGTTATACAATAAAACTGTTTATGGTACAAGACATTTGCTACTGCAGGATGCGCCTTGTGATAATTATTCTTAGGGGCTTCATGCAATTATGAATACACCTTTAAGAATTGGTTCCTTTGCTCGCAGTAATGTGAAATATCAAAGCAAGCTTTTATCAACTGTGTCAATGAAATATTTGAGTCACTGGACACACTTCGAATCTTTTGGTTATGGATATGAGGCTAGGCTCTCTCTCTCTCTCTCTCTCTCTCTCTCTCTCTCTCTCTCTCTCTCTCTCTCTCTCTCTCTCTCTCTCTCTCTCTCTCTCTCTCTCTCTCTCTCTCTCATCTCTCTCCTCTCTCTTCTCTCTCTCTCCTCTCTCTTCTCTCTCTCTCTCTCTCCTCTCTCTCCTCTCCTCTCTCTCCTCTCTCTCGTCTCTCTCGTCTCTCTCTCTCTCTCTCATGTCCTCTCTCTCTCTCTCCTCTCTCTCTCCTCTCTCTCTCCTCTCTCTCCTCTCTCTCCTCGCTCTCCTCTCTCTCCTCTCTCCTCTCTCTCCTCTCTCTCACATCTATCCGCTCTGTCTCTCCTCTCTCTCCTCTCTCTCTCTCTCTCCTCTCTCTCTCTCCTCTCTCTCTCCTCTCTCTCCTCTCTCTCTCCTCTCTCTCCTCTCTCTCTCCTCTCTCTCCTCTCTCTCCTCTCTCCTCTCTCTCTCCTCTCTCTCCTCTCTCTCCTCTCTCTCTCCTCTCTCTCTCCTCTCTCTCCTCTCTCTCTCTCTCCTCTCTCTCCTCTCTCTCTTCTCTCTCTCCTCTCTCTTCTCTCTCTCCCCTCTCTCCTCTCTCTCCTCTCTCTCCTCTCTCTCCTCTCTCTCCTCTCTCTCCTCTCTCTCCTCGCTCTCCTCTCTCTCCTCTCTCCTCTCTCTCTTCTCTTCTCTCTCTCTCTCTCTCTCTCTCTTCTCTCTCTCTCTCAAATCTCTCTCTCTCTCTCTCTCTCTCTCTATTCTCCTCTCTCTCTCTCTCTCTCTCTCTCTCTCTCTCTCTCTCTCTCTCTCTCTCGATCTCTCTCGATCTCTCTCGATCTCTCTCGATCTCTCTCTCTCGATCTCTCTCTCTCGATCTCTCGATCTCTCGATCTCTCGATCTCTCTCTCGATCTCTCTCTTGTCTCTCTCTCCTCTCTCTCTCTCTCTCTTCTCTCTCTCCTCTCTCTCTCCTCTCTCTCCTCTCTCTCTCCTCTCTCTCTCTCCTTCGTCTCTCTCTCTCTCTCTTCTCATCTCTCTCTCTCTCTGCTCTCTCTCTCCTCTCTCTCTCCTCTCTCTCTCTCCTCTCTCTCTCTCCTCTCTCTCTCTCATCTCTCTCTCGCTCTCTCCTCTACATCTCTCTCTCATCTCTCCTCTCTCTTCTCGCTCTCTCTCTTCTCTCCGTCTCTCTCCTTCTCTCTCTCTCTCTCTCTCTCTCTCCTCCTCTCTCTCTCTCTCTTCTCTCTCTCGTCTCCTTCTCTCTTCTCTCTCTCTCTCTCTCTCTCTCTCTCTCTCTCTCCTATCATCTCTCTCTCTCTCCTCCTCCTCTCTCGCCTCTCTCTCTCTCTCTCTCCTCTCTCTCTCTCTCTCTCTCTCTCCTCTCCATCTCTCTCTCTCTCTCTCTCTCTCTCTCTTCTCTTCCCTCTCATCTCTTCTCGTCGTCGTCCTCTCTCTCCGTCATCTCTCTCCTCTCCTCTCGTCTCCTCGTCCTCTCTCTCTCTGCTCTCCTCTCTCCACTCTCTCTCTCGTCTCTCCTCGTCTCTCCTCTCTCTCTCTCTCTCTCTCTCTCTCTCTCTCTCTCATTCTCTCTTCTCTCTCTCATCTCCTCTCATCTTCCTCCTTCCGCCTCCCTCTCTCTCTCTCTCTCTCTCAGTCTCTCGTCTCCTCTCTCTCCGTCGTCGTCTCTCTCTCTCTCTCATCCCTCTCCTCTCTCTCTCGTCCTCTCTCTCTCTCATCTCTCTCGTATCTCTCTCTCTCTCTCGTCTGCTCCTTCTCCCGTCTCTCTCTCTCTCTCTCTCCTAGTGGTGACTCCTAGATATCCAAATTTGAAGTGCAAAGAAATACTGCTTTTCTTACAGTAAGAAGGAAAAACATTTAAAAATCTCAACTTCAGGACTCTTGAAACAAGGGTCGCATGAATCTCGGGTTTACAACCCTTCAATGAAAACACTGTTCATGACTTTAATGTGTAATGACTTTCACCTCCAAACATTCAAGGTCAAAATTTGGTAATTGTGAAGACTAATTTCAAGGAGTGTTGTCACTTACGTGACAGTATGGAACCATGTGGGGCGTCAATATTTGTCTGCCTTATCAGAGGGGCAGAAGGGCAAGTGGAAAAAATGCAAGGGGTAGTGAATTTCATTGGGTTGCTTGCCCAAATTAGCAAGCGTGCTTGAAGTAATTGTAGACCCTTGTGAATTTTATGGGGTCATGGGCATTTGAAATCAACAGAGGGCAATTGATAATCATTCCATTAAACATAGTCAGATAGTAGCTTTAGCTCCACTGTTACAGGATTATTGCAGTAAACAATTATTTAACTTTTATCACATGATAACACGAAAGTTTCCAGAGTGCATTATTCATTTATATTCAAATCAAAACTTGCCAATTCTCTGGAATGAAGGTATCATTTTAAATAAAACCCATGGTTCCTGTTTTGTGATGTTGCTGAAAAGTGGAATTACATACTTTTTACTCTTTTTAATGCTGGAAATATTTTTGGGGTAAGTGTGACGATTGTGACTCAGACAACGGAGGAGAAAACAGTGATACAAAGTTCAGCTTCATCATGACCATCATCCTCTTCTGAGTCTTCTGCTGATCTTGAGTTAGTTAGATGAGGTTTAACGTCCCAATTCCAACCAATTCGTTCAAGTCGAGACGACCACGGCCTTTTTTCCAGTTGTGGCTCACTGGCTTGTTTGCCCTACTCCATTGCTTATGCTGTGCACCAAGCACAAAGGCAGTAGGTTCCATTTTTAAAGTCTTTGGTATGACCCCGGCTGCAAGTCGGATGCTCTACCCACTTGGCCACTGCATCTGTTGATCTTCAGAATGATGATGAGGGGATGCCATCTTGGGACATACCATGGAACAAAATGCCACAGCAGTTGATGGAATCACTGGCCAGAAAAGAGCGTCCAACTCCCAGACTAAGAAAAGAAATGGTCAGAATAATAATCATTTCCACAAAAGACCTTCTTCTCTACCTCGTAAAAAGCAGCAGAGGATCGTGGCTCAAAAAGTAGTTGCAGAGTACCGTAAGTCATTCAAAGATGAAATTGGAACTGGCTGTGACAGTTTGTTGACACAGTTAGTTAACAGAGTTGATTACTTGTTCAGGCAGCCTGGTGGCCATGTCTTCAAAAGAAGGTCTCAGAGTAATGAGAGTATTACCCCCAAAAAGAGAAAGACAGACAGCTATGGTTGCATTAACTGGCAAGCTGAGACTTTTCCTGCTGAGGAACATGAAGAAACAAAAAAAAAAAAAAAAAAAACGAAAGATTTGCAGACCTTTTACACATCAGGTCAGCATGATGCCAATATCAAGGAACTAATAGATCCGACTTACATTAGCCAGAGAACAATGATTAACAGTAAGGACTGCATTCTTATTGACCTCATGGAACAGTGGCCATACCTCTTGAAGGAAGCCTATCTGCTTGATCATTTTAATATATTAGTTGGAATAAACTTGAAGAACAAAGTGGAGGAGTGTGCAAAAACTAAAATATCGAGACTCTGTAGGTTCTTAGAGCAGGAAGCATCTCACATTCAGAGATTGAGACAAACTTTGCATTCCATGAAGGATGCAATGGAAGCTAATGGTAACGGTAATGGTATTGGGACTTTGCTTCTTTTGTGCAGGTACTTTGATAAGGACACAGAAGTAATTGCTATAGAAGTAAGTACCAGTTCTTCATAAGTTATCAAACTGTGAGCTGAGAGAGATAATTGTATTTGTTTGCATTTTAGTATGCTCTTACAAAATTTGCCTTTGTCAGTTGTTTCACATCCATATGTAATCGTGAGTGTCCGCCACAGGTAAGGTAGTCACAGGTATTTTGTCTGTGAAAACTTTGTATTGGTGAAACAGACTAGTTGGCAAGTTATGACACTTTGTCTTGGTTTTGGCATGCAGAAATCTGTGTTAGACCTGTTTTACCGGTCCAGTGTGTTGCAAATACACAGGTTTGTTACTTGTTTCCACCCATGAAAACATGACATTGTTTGGAATTCACAGGCACAGGTTGATATGCACATTTTTCTGTAACAGTGACCATGAATTTATTATTCATGCTCAGTCATCATAATGTGAATAGTTTTGGCCAGTATTCCATTTTCACAGGTAAACAACAAAAACCAACTAAGGAGGGTTTTAAACCTAGAGATCAGTGGTTTTTGGTATTTCTAAGTGATACTTCAGCTCATGTTCTAATAACCCTTTTCAACCTTGTGTGGGCTCCAAACGTTTTTACTCAAATTCTGAACAGCACAAACATTAAACTGCGTAGCATTAGCATTACAGGAGCTCAGCAAAGTACATATCCAGAGGTATATATACACCAAGGTCCAGAAAGCAAATTTTCAAAATACAGTAGGTTGATGTAAAGTCGAATGAGAGTTGAAAACTGCCTGACAAAATTATGTCTCTGCTGTACACCATACACACCAATAACTGTAAATAGCAGGAAAGTGAAAATCTTTCATCTCCCAGTCCTCAGATGAACCTAGACCCTACAGTATCTTCTAATATAATGCTGTCTCTGTAGGTACTAGTACTTCATAGGTATTGGAATCATTTTCACTCAAGGACTGGTTGCTTCACAATTGTAGATCCTTTGGGATGGGGGTTATACCACCCTTGCCTCCATTTTGAAACAGGGGTATCCAGACCCCCTTAGATGGGAAAAACAATGTTATTAGTCTACAGAAATAGGATTAAAAGCCACATAATGTATTCATGCCTGGAAAAGAAGTCAGCCAGAACAACATGTACAGTAAGTCCAAGGTGCACCCAAAGTGTACTCATTAAGTCCAAACTCCCTCTCAAAAAGACAAGAAATGGAAAGAAAGAAACAGATCCCCAGAATTATGCATGATTTAGGTCACTTGGGTTTGTTACACCCCCCCCCCCCAGGTCTATGCCAGTATGTTTTTCGTTTTACTCTTGAAACCTGTATTACCATACTACTGTGCCAAGAAGTTTTAAAAAAAATCATATTTTTAAATTTCAGGATCCCGGATGTCAAAAGTTCAGAAGACGTTACTCTGCCTGGTACCTCTTGTGTTGTTACAGCTGGTAAAGTGACTCCGATGCAAAGGGGATGACCATCAAATTTAATTTGATGTGTTGCTACTGTACCTTTGACTAAATAGATGTTCTACTGTAAATTGGTCACTAAAATTTTCTCTGATCATTCAGATCTTACACTGAAAGTTTTGCTATGCACCAATGAATTGGAACATAATGTATCAGAACGGTAATCTTTAGAGATCTCACTTGGCATGTGGGCACCCGTTATTGGGTAGAAAATCGCTATTATTTTTGGTGGAGGTCAAGGGTCACTTGTAAGCATCAGAGTTGGAAATCTGAAAACCTTGTAAACAAGAAATCTCAAGGAAGAAACTTTAGTAACTCTCATAGTTTGCCAGTGGGTGTTCCATGTTGTATTGAAGAAGTTTTTTTGCGGTGGAGGTAAGAGGTTACTTAGGGTCCCTGCTGGTAAACACAACATTTCAACATCTGTTTGATACACTGCATGTGGATAATACCAATTGGGTGTGGTGGTCAAAGGTCATTTGATGTCATCCGAGGTCATACTGCAAAAATGTTGTAAAGATGATATTGCAAAAAGCAAAATTTATATGAAACCCTTATTTAGCATGTGGACACACATGCACCATTGTTACTCTGATCTGTATTAATTTTGATGTGTATGTATATATAATATATATACATATACATATACATATATATATATATTATCATGACCACATGAGGTCACCACAGGTCAATCCGTAAAAGCATGTCAAGTATGAAATGTGTGCAAACCTAATGTCTGGCTTGCAGTGCCCAAAATTGCAAGCAAGAAGCTGATTTTAGACCCTGATGTCATGATATGAATCTGTAACATAATGAAACCACAGTTCAGAAATATCCATTTGGTAGAAAACAGTAAGCCCAGATTCATTCAGTTCTGGTCTTCGGCGGGTGCAGACGTGTTTTCGTTTCGCTCTCGCCTTGGCTTACTCTATACTACTATATTATACTACTATATTATATACTATATTATATACCTTTACGTTCCTGGGGGCGGACACGGCCAAGCGGTATAACGTTTATTTCTTGTGTGTGTGGTCTTGTGTTGGCGAGGGTTTGGTCGTGTTGGTTTCTCCGACCACGCCTGGTTTTATTGTGTAATTTGTGTTGGGTTCCTTTTCTCTTTTCCTGTACATTGTTAATTATAGTTTTGAGGTTTTTTTTGCTTGTGTTCGCGTGGCCTAGTGCCACCCCCCCCCCCCTTTTGCTGCTATGCCCGGAGGTCGGGATAGCAGCATCGTTAAGTTGCAGTTTGAGTCGAGGGGTAATGTCACACCCCAGCAAGTTTTCAATGTGTTGAAGGAAAATAAAGTAGAGGTTAAGGATATACAGATGCTGCAGGCCCTCGCAGCCCGAAATACATACGATTTGAAGTTCCGGAATGATGCTGCTCGAATCAAGGGGGTTTCCTCCCTTAAGGGAGTGGAGGGTCTCACTGTCACCCCATATGATCGCTCTGTGGTGGTGACAGTGTTGTACCTCAATTTTGAGGTAGATCAGGGCCTGGTGGCGAGGGTTCTAGGGCAGTACGGAACTGTCTCTGACTGGCGTTGGGTAAGGTACAATGAGGGTGAATTGGCCGGTATTCTCAACGGAAAGAGACAGTTCCGTATGGAGCTAGAAAGAGACATTCCCTCCGTTTTATTCATTGGGGGTTCAAAGGCCCACATCAGGTATTTTGGCCAGCCCCGCACCTGTTTTCAGTGTAGAGAGGAGGGGCACGAGGCCAAGTCATGTCCCAACAAGCGTTGCGGGCGGTGCCTGCAGTTGGGACATGACAAGGCAACGTGTCCCAATGAGGTGCGTTGTAACCTGTGTGGGGAGGAGGGGCATGTCTCCGGTGCCTGCCCTGCATCATACTCTGCACGTGCCAGTGCAGATGTGGAGCTGGCAGGTGAACCCTCGCAGTCAGGCCCAGAACCAATGGTGGAGGAACCCAGGTCCCCTTCACCTGATGAGGTGGCGCATCAGGTGGAACAAGATTTCCTAGCTGCCAAAGAATGTGAAGTGGTCTCTGGGAATCCTGAGGTAGGCCCTTCCGTACCCTCCCCATCTGCACCTGAGGCACCCTCCCCATCAGCTCCTGGGGAGGCCGGAATTTCGACAGTGGAGAAAGACCTTAACCTCTCATCGGACTCGGAGTCTGACACCACCATGTCAGATGTGGGAGGACCTGCCTCTGAGCCTCCACCAAAGGACCCACCAACCGGGGAGGACTGGTTTGATTTGTGTGAGGGGGTTGAATCAGATCCTCAGTTAAAAAGGTCGGCCTCAGGCGAGGTGTCAGACCAAGGAGTCCATCCTTCTATGCCACCAGCACCAAACATAAATAAAAAGGCCAGGTCAGAGACGGTTTTGTAGTCACACATTACACATGCTATCATGACTGGTCCTCTGTCCCTCATGACACTAAACGTTAATGGAATGAGGGACAGTCGGAAGCGATCAAGAATATTCCAATTTTGCAAATCACTAGGTGTGGACTTCGTTTTCCTCCAGGAGACTCACATTGTTAATGAAGACGACGTCTACGCCTGGTCATATGAATGGGGTGGGGGTTTGCACGCTTCCCTTGGTTCAGTGTCTTCCTGTGGATCTGTTATTTTAGTTTCACCCAGATGGACTTCCCTGGTCGGAAAAGTTGATCATGATCATGAGGGCCGGGTGATATGCATCACCATAAAACATCCTTGCGGGAGCTTCATCCTATGTAATGTTTACGCACCCAATCAGCCTACACACAGAAGGGATTTTTTTACTACCCTTCCATCCTTCGTTCCTGGCTGTGCCCCTTGTATCCTAGCCGGAGACTTTAACTGTGTTCCCGACACACAGTTTGACAGAATGTCTACATGCACATCTTCGAGCTGTGTGCTTTTTAAGTGCATCGAAACGGCACATACAAACAAAAACAAAAACTCAAACCGGATCGGGCAGAAACATAAATGCAAACTATTTACAAACAACTAAATCAAACAGAAAATTATGTTCATTACAGTAATTGAACTATATGTACAGATACTTACATACACATATATACATATTTACAACATATTTACAACCAAGCACCTCACAAGCCACCCACATACAATCACAGCCCCATTTACAAATTACAGTAGTTCCATATTTACAAACAAAATCAATATTTACAAGTTGACTACCACCCGGCCCGCCCTCACCGAAACAAGCGGACCCCACCGCCTACCGAATGCCGATCTTGGCAAACGGACGAAGTCCGACTCCACCCTCAGCTTAACCTCCGCCCTCACCGACGCCAGGACGACATCAGCAGGCCTCCCCACCCCCCTGAAAACAATGTTACATCGGTCTCTCCATAAGGCTAGCTTTATGGAGGCCGAAACAAAGGTAAGTATGTCCTGAACACTTGTATTGCATGGCGGAGGTGAAAGACCATACAAAGCATAGTCCTGGCTGACAGCCCAGGTGTTACATCTTCGAGCTGTGGTGTCGGCATTGCGGAATTGGACATGTTCACAAAGAATCATGACATGGTTGACGTTTGGAGAGTGCAACATCCCGGCTTGGCCGTGTTCACTTGGCACCGCCCTGATGGCACGGATGCCTCAAGGTTAGACCGGGTGTACTCTCCACCTGCTCTGTCACCGAGTGATTGTGAAGTTGTAGCATGTCTAATTTCGGACCATGATGCAGTTACTGTCTCCTTCCAACCCCCAGAGTCATGGCCAGCAGGGAGGGGGTTCTGGAAAATGAACACAGATATTCTAACGGAGGCTGATTATTGCGAACAGTTTAAGGCCAGGTACGAAGGGTGGCGAACATTGAGGCCTGCCTTTTCAACGGATTTAGAGTGGTGGGACGACGTAAAGTCCCGCATCAAAGATTTTACAGTTGAATACTGTGTAGCAAGAGCTCGTCGAAGAAGGGAGGAGTTCCTCTCGCTCTGCTCTAGGGAGAGGAACGGGGACCCCTCCGCACTTCACGCAATCAAGCAGTATCTTGATAAAAAACTACACGGGGCCCGCGTTCGTGCTCGCGTGCATTGCGTGGAGGCGGAGGAAAAACCAACCATCAAGTTCTACCGGGACGTCACAAAGTATGCCATCGATCGCCGCATAAAAAGAGTCCGTGACGTCCACGGTGTGGTACATAAGGACCCTCTCGACATCGTAGAAGTATTTAAAGCTTCTATGAGCAGCTATATACTCAGGCAGATGTCGATGAAGGCTTTCAAAAGTCCCTGTTAGATAATATTGATAAGACCCCATCTAGAGATCAGAACGATGAACTTGGTTCCCCGTTGACTGTTGACAAGCTCTGGAAGGCAGTGGCGAAGATGAAAGGCGGAAAGGCGCCTGGGTCCGACGGTATTCCGGTAGAATTCTATAAACGCTTCTGGGGTACCGTTGGACAAGATCTCCGCGATGTATTCGTCTCTGCTTTCCTTGCTGGCACATTGAGCCCCTCGCAGCGCACAGGCGTGATAACTTTGTTGCCCAAGTCAGGAGACCCCCTAGAACCGAAAAATAAACGGCCAATCACCCTGTTAAATGTAGATTCTGGCGAAAGCCCTTTGTAACAGGCTAGGCACAGTTATGCCGGATCTTGTAGGGTCCTTTCAGACATATGCGGTGCGGGGACACAGTATTCAGCAGAACCTCTGGTTGGTGCGGGACTTAGTTGATTACGTGATGGACCGTGATCTTCCATGTGCGCTTGTCTCCCTCGATCAGGAGAAGGCCTTCGACATGGTTGATCACGGATTCCTCTTTAAAATTTTGCAGAAGTTTAGTTTGAATCCAGTTTTTGTTAAATGGACCTCCCTATTGTATAATAGCGTATACAGTCGGGTTATCGTCAATGGCCTACCGTCGGACCCCTTCAGAGTCCATCGTGGGGTACGGCAGGGGTGCCCCCTATCACCTCTACTCTATGTATTGTTTAGTGAATCCCTTGCAAGAGCCTTCCAAGTTGAGCCTTTGTTTCGACCATTTCACATACCTGGTGGTGCTGAAGTTAAGTGCCTTCAGTATGCTGACGATGTCACATGCGTAATCTCCGACCTAGCTTCCTTCAGGGCCCTTACTGGCACGTTGTCTAACTTTCAAAGAGCCACAGGTGCCAGACTGAACCCCGCTAAGACCAAAGGACTCCGTCTAGGTAAGTGGCGGTCAAAAAACTGCCCTTCGCGGCATCATGGGTAGACGACGCCATAAAGATCAATGGCATATGGTTTGGTTATGGTTCACCCGAGTTACTTACCTGGAATGAGAAAGTGGACCTAGTGGAGGCTAGGTTGAAGGACTTCGGCGATCGCCACATCAGCCTGTTGGGAAAGGTAACAGTTATCAATCGTTTTATTTACCCTCTCTTGTGGTTTCCGGGCACTGTTCTTGCTGCTCCAGAGGGTGTCTTGGCACGACTCGAGAGGGCTGTGTTTAGTTTTTTATGGTCAAGGGGGACGGAGCTGGTTAGAAGAGGGGTGGTATACCAGGATCTTAGGCGCGGAGGGTTGGGCCTTGTGCATTTTCCTTCCAAGCTCCGTTTTCTCCTGACCAAGTGTGTTTACAGTGCTGTGGACAGCAGAATGCCTTTTGCCTATTTTGTCCGTTATTGGGGGGGATTATCATTTCGTCGGTTCTTTGCCTCCCTGTTTAGTAACAGTGAACCCCACAGCTGGAGACCCACGGGGGCATACAGTCAAATGAGGGAAACGCTCCGTATTATGTCAACAGTGGGGGATGTTTCGCAGTCAAGTGCAAGGGACCTATACCGGGCTGTTTTTGTTGAATTGGTTGGCCAGGTCCAATCCAACCACTTTGCTTCAGGGCCGGAAGTGTGGCGTGTAGTCCACAGCAGATTATTAGATTACCGCAGGCGAGACCTGTTGTGGCGAATCGCACATGACGCCATTGTAACTAATCTCAAGCGCCTTCGGTGGCGTCTTGGAGATGGCATTTGCCCCCGCACTAGATGCACAAAGTGGGAGAGTGTGTCACATGTGTTTTGGCAGTGTGACTATGTGGCCCTATTCTGGGAATGGTTTCAAGTCCTGACTGACCGCCTAACGTTGTGTAACACCTGGGCGGTCAGCCAGGACTATGCTTTGTATGGTCTTTCACCTCCGCCATGCAATACAAGTGTTCAGGACATACTTACCTTTGTTTCGGCCTCCATAAAGCTGGCCTTATGGAGAGACCGATGTAACATTGTATTTAGGGGGGTGGGGAGGCCTGCTGATGTCGTCCTGGCGTCGGTGAGGGCGGAGGTTAAGCTGAGGGTGGAGTCGGACTTCGTTCGTTTGCCAAGGTCGGCGTTCGGTAGGCGATGGGGTCCACTTGTTTCAGTGAGGGCGGACCGGGTGGTAGTTAACTTGTAAATACTGACTTTGTTTGTAAATATGGAACTACTGTAATTTGTAAATAGGACTGTGTTTGTACATATGTGGCTTGTGAGGTACTTAGTTGTAAATATGTTGTAAATATGTATATATGTGTATGTAAATATCTGTACATATAGTTCTATTACTGTAATGAACATAATTTTCTGTTTGATTTAGTTGTTTGTAAATAGTTTGCATTTATGTTTCTGCCCGATCCGGTTTGAGTTTTTGTTTTTGTTTCTATGTGCCGTTTCGTTGCACTTAAAAAGCACACGCCCTTGGACTTCGTGGTTGTTTTTCTTTGTTCCAGGTAAACCGTGGGAAGCAACCAGGTTTCAAATAGTTGTTGATGGACAGATCACCACAACTGTATACAACCCAATAGGAGCGCTGTCTGTATGGTGTTCTTCATTTTACATATTCAACTTGGAATACCCACCCATGGCATCTGCTACCATTGAATTTTTTTCAAACGTAATTTGGTCTTCAATAAACACTTCTCAAGATGGGAACATTTTTCAAACCATACTTTTCATGGGGTCAAAATATTAAAAACGGAAGAAAAAGTATTCATTGGGAACCATACTAGGAAGTTTGTCTCCCGTGTGCTTTGAGCTATTTCTTTATTGCTTGCATTGTGACTGAAATTACTGTGTACGAAGAAATACTAATAGAACTATTTCTTAAAAAGAGTGTGGTGTGCCCCCAGGTGTAACAATGCTTTGGTGTAAATTTTAGATAGCATTCCTGCATCCAGGAAAAGTTACAAAATTTTATTCGCCTTTTCCAGGCCAGGAAAAGTCATGGAAATTTGCAAGGACTGTCAGACTTCTTTTATATGTATGTGGAATGCATATTTTAAGCCCAGGTTTTGGAACTAACATCTATCCCAGGATATGAATTTTTCATGATTTGGTCGTTATGGAATTTTATTGGCTGCTAAGTGCAGGAACCCAGTGTGGGTCACTAGAGTAGCCGGGGTAAAAAACTTTCGTACTGAGGTAAAAATTGTTAATTCTTAAAATATCAGTTAAAGATTCCAGGGGCTTTTGGATGCTCCCATATCAAGATGCTTTGCAGGAATTTGCCATCAAATGAGGCATTCTTAACTTTCAGGTGATCACCAAATCTTCTTTCAAAAGTGTATGAAGTGAGGGAGTGATTTGCCTCCTGAAGTTACAAACTCACTTGTTTGAAAAATGTCACATGAGGAAAAGAAATAGAAATAAAAGACAGATCTCTCTGGGCTTAGCCTCGTGCACAGTCCTTGACCAGAATAAAACATCCACCCCAGACAACGCATAGTAATTTTCATTTTTGTAAAATCAGTACATTTATTTCATATAGCAAAATAGTACAAGATGTTAGAAGAAATGCATCGCTGATAAGTGAGGGGCTTTAGTGCTATGTCTATCTTCTTTGGGCTAAAATGTGCACATTGTTGGGTCGTTGGTGGTGGTTTCTGTTGGTGGTAACAAAGACTCCATGAAGCCGTACCGGAGCTGCAGTGTCCTCGCTGGTCGAGGGATTCGGTCTGGTGTTCTGGGCGATTTCGGTGGTTTGTGTTGTTGTTCGGTTTTTTGGTTGTTGGCCATATGTAAGTGATCCTTTCGCCGGTCTGGCCGTGTCCGTTTTTAGCACGTAAAAAGCAAATGTGCACATAGCAACGGTGGGTGCGTGGATACAAGTATGGTTTGAAAGAGTAAAAAACCAACCCTTGCAAACTTCAAAACAGCCTCTGTGATCCAAACTATAGCTTTTTTTGCACCAAAAAACAGCCCTCATTCAAAATGTTATTTTAAGCCGTGTACTGTACTCTCACTTAATTGCTAATGCTTGCTATTGTTTTAGATGAGATTCATTACTTTTGTGTGAGGAGTTAAACATATTACCACTTAATTCACTCTGTTCAATATTAATGATATCCTTACAACCAGCCTATTACAGTAGTGGATGATGTATCAGGGTGCCTCTCTTAGATCGCCACTGCGAGACATTGTCACACAATGAGTAGGTAAACCATCATCTTTGTGACATTGTAAAAACTCTTCCATTGCAGTCATAATGAAGAGGTAGCGATTGTGCATTTTTATCAGGTTCTGTAGGCATATATAAATCATGTTTTTTTTTTCTTTTCTTAACCAGGTGTATTGCTGGAATCAATCCACCAAATGGAAGAGGCAAATCAACAAAACCTAAGGAAAAATCCATCCACCCATTGGTTTTGAAACTACGTAACAAGTTGGAGAACTTTGAAAGTGAATGGAGCTTGTACAGAGCTGTTGAAAGAGGAAGATATAACCTGCACTTCTATTGAAACTTGTTTGCCTGGCATTGAAGACATTGCTGCTTCCAGGTCATTTTATTAACCTTTTTTAAAAAAACTGCTGAGGCAAACATGTGCAGGAGAATGTTTGTATATTTGTGCAAAGTTTGCCATTTACCGAGTAGTTTATTGGTCTGTTACATTCAGTTATTTGCCATGTGTGTAAACCATATTGTCATTATGTCATGGTGAGTCATGAATACTAAATGTAAACTTTGTAGAAAAGGGGCGAACACTCAAGATCCCTGCTATGCTTAATGTGTTTGACAAAATGTGCATATAATATGTTGTTTGGGTGTTAGGCCTATAGTTCATATTATTTATAACAAGAGGCATGTAATTTTGAATGCACAGTACAAAACAAATCCGCAGACAAACGAAGGGGTTATCTTGGTGTGGTGTGTGCAAATGCCCAGAGGTTTACCCTACATTGTGTCATAAATGTCCATGAGACTTTGAGAAAATACTGTTTCTTTTTGAGTGACAGGAAAATCATGGTCATGATCAGCTGTAGCCATTTGGGAGTATACTTTGGATTTAATGCTTTTCATTTGGCATGTTAATTTGAAACAGATAGTGATCAATATGTTAGTTTGTTTTAAGTTACAGGCAACAGTTTTGTCGTATGAGGTCACTGTAAATGGTAGTAAGCCATCACTAAAGTCGCTGCTTTTAACTGCTATGTAAGATTAGGAAATTTATTCATCAAAATGTCATTCATCGTATTCTTATGAGAGAAGTCAGATTGGTTCATCTTCATAATGTAGTCCTTCTTAGTTTCTGCCAATACAGTTGTACATAATTATATATATATTTTTTTTTTTTTTTTTTTTTTTTTTTTTATCATCGTGCTTTTTAAGTGCATCGAAACGGCACATACAAACAAAAACAAAACTCAAACCGGATCGGACAGGAACATAAAGGCAAAACTATCCACATACCACCAAATCAAACAGAAAATTATGTTCATTACAACAATAAAACCACACACACTGACAACCCAAATACCCCACAAACCAACCGCCCCCCGGCCACCCTAAACCAATATTACTACATAACGCCAACGAAAGACAACACCAGACCAAACCATTACCACCCAACAACAACCAAAAAACCAAAACACCAGACCAAACAATCATCACAAACTGCCCCAAGGGGCCACGAGGGGTCCGGGGCGGGGTCCACATAATTATGGTGTTCAGTTCTTGCCTACAGAGACAAAATGCTTTCACTTGCATTAGATCGTATGTAGTTGTAGAAGCGGTACAGCTCATAAAAGGAACTGGACATTTTTGTGCGCTATCACCGAATCAGAAGGGATATTACTGAAGTAATACCACAAATGTTCAGATTTGCAGTGACTGTACTCATGTGGAGAGGAGGATGATCCCCACGTTATTCCTTTTCCAGAACCCACCCAATGCATTGGTACGTCTGGATGAGTTGGTTTGCTTTTATAATTAGTACCTAGCTGACACACACAATTGTGCCATTGGCATAGTTTTTCTTTCCTTTGTCGTACTTGTCCATTTTTGCAATGGGTGAGAGACATCGATTAATAACATTTTGTCAACATCTCTTTTTATGTTAATTCTTACAAAAGTTTCCGAGTAAGTGATAAAAACAGTAATGGATATTTTATTATCATACTACTATTTTCTTCATGAATAGTTTTATTACCCTTTTGCAAGTTAATTATGTTATGGCATTGATTGCTCTCTCATGTCTTTACTTACTGTTGCCTTCAATGGTACTTAAGACTTATTTTCTGCAAGCAAACACCTGTTTTGCCTCAGTAAAGTTGTTTCTCAGGTCTTGATTTAATTTGAAATTGCACATGAAAAATGATCTTGCTTGTTACCAGATATTCCTCAGCAATTCTCCAAGTTTATCAGCAGATTATTTCTTTCATGTTTGTTTTGATATGAAGAAAACAGGAATCTGTCAGTTCTAAAAGGGAAAAATTTTATTCTGGAAGCAATTGAACTTCAAACAGAACAAGCTTTTCGTTGGAGGTCACTCCTGTAATGACACTGTCGGCCTGCCTTATCTTAGCAGAAGCCCATTGGTTACAAACAATCAGATCATAACTTCTAAGTATATAAAAGTTTTTCTTATTTTTCTTGTGAGACACATGATATCATTTCACTGGCCAAGTTTCACTTACGCAAAGAGGCAAGATTCTATCCCAAAAGGAATTAACTTATTCATAAAACCTGTCTTTTTCTTCCTCTTTGTTTTTTCTTTTTTGTAGAGGTAATTTCTTTAATGGTACTACACAGTATTGTCTTTTTGGTTGGCAGACGTCCCATTAGTTTCCGACCAAAACAACCAAAAACCAACTTTTTCTCTAAGTTTAACAAAAGAGAGAATGACTTTCTATGTTCCTGTTGATCACATTATCTTACTTGCCAATAGTTTTCATCATCAGCCTAAATTGTTTATCGAAAAGATACCATACAAGTTGTTAATAAAAAGGCTGAATCAGAAAAGATGTTTTCATGTATTCTTTTCAACTGTGGTACAAACCGTTCAATAACAGTAAATAGGGTGTACGTTATTTTACAAGAATGCACCGGCGTCCTGGCTGCCAGTACTTTTGCCGTTTTATTACGTTACGGTATGAACTAACCGTTAAATAACATATTTCCCTTGTTAAAAAACGACTATTTTGGCAGTGAAATAACGGCTTTACACTGCTAAAGTCTGAGCGTCAAATAACAGTTCACCTTAAAATGACGTTGCACTTCCCCGTTAAAATACAGCGTTGACACTGTAGTTTTACCGTAAAATAACAGTTTTGCGTCGTAAGTTTCAGACCGTAAAATAACGGTGCGGTGTCACCGTTTTATTTCATCACGGCAAAGAAACTGTTATTTTACAGGGTAGCACTGGCGTCCCAGCTGCCAGTACTTTTACCGTTAAATTACGTTTTTTTTTTTAACTGTGTAGCAGTCACAGTAGTGGTGGTCCACACTTGCACTTCTATCATTAGTGGGGCCTTCCTTGTGCAATACAAACAATGATCGTATTTTTCCGTTACGAAATACTGTCAATGTTTTTGGAAGGAGTTCGGAAAGAGACACTTTGGGCGCTAAATTTGCAAAGGTCCGGACTTCTACTTTACATTCCTCTGTATCCATCTATGAGCTGAGAGATCTTACCATATCTATTGCGAAGCTGTCCTAAATGGATGTTGGCAACATGCGACTTGAACTGTTTTAATTAATCAATGGTGATTTGTTTTACCCGATACAAAAGCGGTCGAAAAATATGGTGAAACTATTTTGGATGAAACCCAGAAGTCGGCAATGGATTTCCCACCACAAGTGGCTCCGAAGTGATTATGTTTGCACACTTTTGGAACAGTAAAATACTGAAGAGATTTTGTGAATTGATGTTTTTGACACAAAATTCCGACCAACACAGGGACAGATGGTTTTACTTTGACATTGACACCAATTCTCATCGTTTCTTGTCAGGGAAAAGCTCGTGAAACCTTGAAGTCGTAATTGCCAAACGTTGCAACTGAAAATTGTAAACAAGTAGTTATCAATTTTAAATTCAAAAATTCAAAAGTGTCATCATTTTATGCTATAGTTTTGGAATTTTTACTGGTTCTTTCAAACTGTTAATACAGAAGGAAGCGTTTCCATTGATCCCGAAAGTTTATTTGGACCCATAAGTAATCATTTCTATTGAAACATACAATAAAAGGCAACGCGTTCTCTTGGCTGTCATGCATGTACCAGAAGGACTTGAACATTTGGCGTTTTCACGGGCGCGTCACTTAGGCTGAACGGTCGCCAAAGAGAGCGGACATGCCTGTCAGGGTGACCAGATTTTGAAAAGTAAAATACGGGACACTGCATGGTTGGAAGGTGGGTTGTGTGCACGCGTAGCGCAAAGCCCCCATCAGGTAGGGTCCAGGGGCCCGCTTTAGGGCTACCTACGACTAGTATGCCACCATGGTTATGCGGGACTAAAACTGCGGAACTGACTACGAACCTCGACACTATCTTATGTTGGCCCACAATTGTAAATACATAAACACGTGTGGGTGAGCAGGCTTTGAAAAGCTGCTAACGCACTCTACAGTAGATTTCAATGTTCCTTGCAGTAGTTGTATCCGTCCATTCTACCAGAGTTGTGTCTCCTTTTTTGTGTCTATTTTGTAAGGAACCCCCTTCAGCAACATGGAAATATGGGACGAATAGGCGTCCCGGGGAGGTTCAATACGGGACGCGGGACAAATGAACCAAATACGGGACAATCCCGTATTTTACGGGACGTCTGGTCACCCTGATGCCTGTCCCCCGCAGGGCTCGTTTTATCTCTTCGGGACGTTTGGTTTTTGTTAGTTTTGGTTGGGTGTACATAGTGTAAATATTGTACATAAACTGTAAATATGGCAGAAGGAACCCGACCCCTCGTGACCCTTTGGGGCATTTAACATGGGTGTTGCAATATCGTTTCCGGCGTCTTGGTGGTTGTTGGCTCTTCGTGAGCACTGTGCGTGTCTCGTTTGGAAAGTGGTGTTTCCTCTTTCGGTTGGCGGCAGGTATGTTTTGCGCCGGCTCTGTTCCAGGCTGTTTGAATTCTGTTTAGTTTCTTAGGGACTGTCGCTCTTCGGGATCGTGTTAGTTTTCGATGGTTTCGTTTTTAAGGAGGGTAATGTTGGTTTTTTTCTTTTTTTTTTTTTTTTTGGGGTGGGGGGGTGTGTTCTCGGCCATATGTAATCGTTTCGCCACCTGGCTGTGTCCGTTTTTTAGCACGTAAAAAGCCCCACCCCCACCCCCCTCGGCTGAATTGCACGACGTCAAACTTCAGACCATGTATATGTGTTTCATAATTTTAGTCCGTTATGGAATTTACTACTTATATCGGAGTGAAAATTCAGCCGACATGTTTCTTGAGAAAATTTCCACGCAACCTCAAGAAACCGTGGATTTGCGCTTCAACCGCAGGTTTGACATGTGACATGGTTTTCCGAACAGACTTGCCAAATTTGTGACAGACAAAGGCGCATGCCATTAATTCTTGCCCAGAATATGTTATTGGCCGGGTTTGATTTTCGACAGTTTTTTTGTCGTCACTTTCAAGTACAGTCAAAATCTCCGTTAAGGACAAGTAACAGAAGAAGTGTTTTTCAGCTTGTTTGTAGACCGTATTTTAACTTTACCTTTTTATCTATTTCACACTATATAACACATTCTTGCTGCTGTAAACGTGAAATCTCGTCTAAACGCTAACTTGTTTGTAGACCTCCTACCGGTAAAAGTCAGGCATCAGTAGGACACTGCAATAGACCCAATATTCTGTTTATTTCGTCGAGAGGAACTCAATGGTCAACCCGATGTAGTAATTCAATAAACTACTTTAGCAGGATTGGCCAAAAATTTAAACCGAACACAATGGATTACATTGTTGTACAGCAGATATCTGAGCTGTTTGTTTTTAACACTTTAAAAGGCTGACGGAAGGATGTCTCAAATTGGGAGACACGAGCTTGTTTTGCGATTTTTTTATCTGGTGAGCAAGTTCCGTTTAACTATGCGACAATGGCAACAAAATACAAACTCAGAGAAGAATCATTGAGGGAATCTTGGGATGCACGTTCAAATATTTCCCCTAGCAAAGATTGTCACCCTTGTACTTGACAAGGGACCATGGGACTACTAGAACGTATTACTTATAACAGTGAATCACTCTGTCTCCGCCCTTACACTTACTCAGACAAAAGAAGTAAAAAAGCGCTCATCTGAATTACCTCTTCTTTCGTAGCTGAATGGCATCGTTAAGTTTACTTTGTGAGAAACTGACCCCAGGAAACTGAGTTTCATTCTCTGATTGAAGCGTCGGCAATTAATTTAACAAGCTCGAGGAAGACATTCTCATGTCATGATGAATAAACTAAACACGGCACTCAATTATACGGACATGTTTGTCATACAAAGCCAGGAAGATTTGAACACCTGTTATCATCGGGCGAGAATGTGTGTAAGTCTCTAGAGCAATAGAAAAAGGCTATAATCCCGTTCGTGTATGCAAGGGTGCCATTGTTTTGACTGTGCGGGTGCTGTTAGTTGTATCAGGTGAGAATGTGTGTCTAGTGAATTGTATGTATGTGTACACGTGTCTATGAGGTAGTCCTACTTTGCACTCCTAAGGTATCGAATTTGGGGATTGGCTGACTGGACTTCACCGAGTTGAATGGTGGAGAAGACAAGGCTGCCTGAGAAGCAGCAGGAAATTGTTGAAATTGAGAAGCTTCAGAAAGTTTATATGTGCCCTGAGTGGCACTGGGCGTATCTATTTGGTTGCGCTTTGAAATGCACGCTGTAAGGTACGGAAAGTCGTCGTTCGTCGTGCAGTTTTTGGGCCATGTGTTAGTATGAGACATGTCACACAAATTCAAAGCGAACATCCACCACCTGTGTGCACCGACACTAAATGGTCCAGGTATCAACTAAGAGAAACTGTAGTATAAAGTACTTTGCTCTCTTGTTGTGTTTGGTAAGACGTAATTAGATGCTTATTAAAATTCCAAGAATTGTTGGAGAGACAGTACAGAGGTAGGTCAGGTAGCTTTGAGTAATGGAGGGTGAGAAATATTTCCAAATGACGTTAAAATCTGAATTTCGTGAGGCAATTACAGTAGTTACTAGTTGAATGAGTATTGGACCATAGAGGTTTGGCGGGAAGTCTTGGAAACGACAATGTGTTAACTTTTGTGTCTATATGGGTATATAAGATGTGATGAAAAAGTTTTGATATGGAGTGCTATGCGAGGTCAACTTTGGGAAATGGTAAGTAACGGCTTGAAAAACCATATTATGTCTTGGGGGATGGCACATGGTTTATACTATTATATCTCTGTGGGTCTTTAAAATCCTACAGCTTTTGGCCAATGGTAGTACGAGGGACGGGAGTAAAAGTGGCGATTAACCACGCACTCGTATGGATGAGCTGAGGGTTTGTACTCAAAGGATAAGTCTTGACATTATTAATATTCGGTTACTAGTTTAAACATTTTGGAGAATTTACAGCTTGTGGCGAGACAAGGAGCCATGAAATTAAACGAGAATGGAAAATTTTAATCTTTCATGTAGACTTGCCTGGGAAAACTTCAATATTTAGAGACGATAAAAAACGACAAGGCCAGGCTTGAAAGAGAAATACCAGAAACAATTGGGAATGGAATCTGCATCCAGGAAATGAGCCACATTTATTGTTAACACCCTAATTTCGATAATTAATTTAAGTATGGATACATAACCAAGGTCTTAGGATCGGCCTGGGAGCTTTCCGTAGCTCCCCAGTGCAGAGTCTCTACATCGAAGCGAATGAACCACCCCTTAAGATTAGATGGGAGAAACTGTCACTCCAGTCTGCCCTCAAACTGAGGAGCCATAGACACATCCGACATTTGTAGAGCACGAAAACTTCAATAATAAATTTGGTGACATATATCTTACACAACCAACAGCTATCCCCCTCTCTCCAGCTGGTTTTCTGTGTTACGGAAGGTCTATCACTAGCGTGTACCAACCCCGACCTCGTGGCACAGTTTACCTTTTCTACCACTTCTCCCTGGAAGCGAGAGCTTTTTAAGTACGTAGAAACAGGCACTGGCAAACTAAAGAAAAATCCCAAACCCAAACAAAACCATGACGTGTCACAAACACAAAAGCTAAACAAACTATACATACCGTGCAACAGGGAACAAAAGAGTCTTTGTTACTACTGAACTCTAACTGCCACTGCAACCAACCCCAAAACAACTCCCCACAACCACATACCACCCAAACAAATTCCGCCCACACGCCCAAAGGAAACACCACGCCCGAAGGCAACTCTACACCCCACGGCAACAACACGCCCGAAGGCAACACCACGCCCCAAAGGCAACACCACGCCCGAAGACAACACTACGCCCCAAAGGCAACACCACGCCCGAAGGCAACACCACACCCGAAGGCAACACCACGCCCAAAGGCAACAGCACTTAAAAAGCACCGGGGCAAATACAGGTGCACCTTGCCCAAGGGTGCCCCGGAGACAGTTTGTGGCTAGAAGGGCTGAATCCTCATTGTCCCCACGCTTTAACAAGCTCCACAACCGGATGCAGTTTAACGTCCTACCCTGGAAGCTAGTCGAACCAGTTGTAGACCTTAGCTTAAGGAAGCATCTGAAGAACTCAAAAAACGAACTGGTGAGGCACGTATAGTCACTGTCATGCTACCTATGCCGACGGCTCCAAGACCACGAACAGGGTTGCAGCAGAGGCGACAGGCCGGGATGCATTCTTGCAAATCGACAGACTAACCTAATGATCCATCAATTTTGTCACTGCTGAACTCCGGGCACTGAAAGCTGGAAATTCGATCTGATCGAAAACTCGGAAAGTCACCAGTTCATTGTGTTCACAGATTCACAATCCAGCCTTTTAGCACTAAACGTCCAATCAGCCAAAACATGCCGTTCTTTTAGCTCTCTGTGAAGCGTTCTCAACAATTCGGTTCGACTACAGAAATCAGTTGTGCTAAGCGTGAGTTCGAGTCAGTCACTTTGCCGAGTCACTTTGGTCATTACGCGGAAATGAAAGGTCGACGCACTAAGACTAAAGAAGCCCTACAATTGGGCGTTGCCAACCTCTACTCGCCCCACACTGATTATCGTACCAAGATCAACTGCTACATAAAATCGAAATGGCAGGAACTTGGATTTCTCTCCGACAACAATTGTACCGAGTTAAACCAACGTCGGGACGTGGGTACTGCAGCTTCAGGAAAGCGGCGAGACTATCGTCGGACTAGAGCCTTGCACCGGTGACACTTACCATTCCAATTCGATCCATGGTGATGAGAGAAAATATCGTATCCTATTGTCAGTTCAGTCTCGAAGAGAGCAGACGTGTTTCGGTCGAGCTCTCAAACTAAAAAAATTTTGGGGGGGTTTTCTTTTTTTTTTGGGGGGTTTTTTGGGTTTTTTTTTTTTGGGGGGGGGCCCCGGGTTTTCCCCGGGGTTTTTTTTTTGGGGGGGTTCCCCCCCCCTTTTTTTTTTTTTTTTGGGGGGGGAAAATTTTTTTTTTTAAAAATTTTTTTTTTTTTGTGTTTTTTTTTCCCTTTTTTTTTCCCCCCCCTTTAATTTTTTTTTGGTTTTAATTGGGGTTTTTTTTTAAAAAAAATTAAAAAAAAAAAAAAAAAAAAAAAAAAAATTAAAAAAAAAAAAAACCCCCCACAAAAAAACATTTTTGGGTTATTTTTTTGGGAAAAAGGGGTTTTTTTTTAAAAAAATTTTTTAAAAAAAAACCCCCGGTTTTTTTTGGGGGGGGGCCCCGGAAAAAAATTTGGTTAAAAAAATTTTTTAAAAAAAAAACCCCCCCTTTTAAAAGGGGGGGGAAACCCCCCAAAAAATTTGGGGTTTTTTTTTTTTTAAAGGAAAAAAAATTTTTCCCTTTCCCTTTTTAAAAAAAAACCCCGGGGGGTTTTTTTCCCCCCCCAAAAATTTTTTCCCCTTTTTTTTCCCCCCCGGGGGGTTTTTTTTCCCCTTTTTAAACCCCCCCTTTTTTTTTTTTTTTCCCCCGGGGGGGGTTTTTTTCCCTTTTTTTCCCTTTTTTTTTGGGGGGCCCCTTGGGCGGTTTTTTTTTTTTTTGGGGGTTTTTTCCGGGGGGAAATTTTTTTTTTTTTTGGGGGGGGGGGGGGTTTTTTTTAAAAAGGGGGAAAAAAAAAATTTTTTTTTAAAAAAATTTTTTTGGGGGTTTTTTTGGGGGTTTTTTTTTTTTTTTTTTTTTGGGGTTTAAAGGGTTTTTCCTTTTACAAAAACCCCGGGTTGGGGGGTTTTTTTTGGGGTTTTTTTTTGGGGGGGGGTTATTTTTTTCCCAAACCCCCCTTTTAAAAAAAAAAAAAGGGTTTTAAAAAACCAAAAAAAAAAAGGGGGGCCTTTTTAGGGTTCCAAGGGGGTTTTTTTAAAAAAGGGGGTTTTTTTTTTCCCCCTTGGGGGGGTTTTCCCCGGGGGTTTTTGGGGCCCCCCCAAAAAAAAAACCCCCCCCCCTTTTTTTTTTAAAAAAAATTTTTTTTAAAAAAAAAATTTGGGGGGAAAAAATTTTAAACCCCCCAAAAATGAATTTTCCCCCTTTTTTTTTGGTTTTTTTTTTTTTTTTAAAACCCCCCCAAAAAAAATTTTTCCTTTAATTTTTTTTTAAAACCCAAATTTTGGCCCGGGGGAAAAAAAAAAATTTTTTTAAAACCCCTTTAAACCTTTTTTTTCCCCCAACCTTGGGGCCCCCCTTTTTTAATTTTTCCCCCGGCCCCCGGGGCCTTTAAAAAAAAAAAAACCCCCCCAACAAAATAAAAAAAAACCCCCCCCCCCCAAATTTTTTTTTTTCCCCCCCCTTAATTTTTTAAAAAAAAACCCCCCCCAAAAAAAAAAAAAACCCCCCCAAAAAAAAAAAACCCCCCCCCCCCTTTTCCCTTTTTTAAAAATTTTTTTTTAAAAATTTTTTTCCAAAAAAAAAAATTTTCCCCTTTTAATTTTTTTTTTGGGAAATTTTAAAAAAACCCCAAAAAAAAAATTTTTTTTTCCCCCTTTTTTTTTTAAAAGGTTTTTAATTGGGGCCCTTTTTTTTTTTTAAATTTTTTTTTAAACATTTTAAAAAAAAATTTTTTCCTAAAAAGGCCATTTAAAGGCCCCCCAAAAAAAAAAATTTTAAATTTAAAATTTTCCTTTTTTTTCCCCCCTTTTTCCCCCCCCGGGGGCCCCCCCCCCCAAAATTTTTTTAAAAAACAAAAACCCAAAAAGGGGGGGTTTTTTAAAACCCCAAAAATTTTCCCCCAAAAAAAAGGGCCCGGCCCCAAAAATTTTTTTCCGGGGAAAACCCTTTTTTTTTAAAATTTTCCCTTTGCGGGGTTTTAAAAAAAAAAAAATTTTTTTTTTTCCCCCCCCTTTTTTTTTAAAATTTTTTTTTTAAATTAATTTTTCCTAAATTTTTTTCCCCCCCCCAAAAAAAAAGAAAACCAAAAAAAACCCCCCAGTTTTTCCCAAAAAAATTTTTTTTTTAAAAAGGAGGAAAAAAGGTTTTTTTTTAAATTTTTTTTAAATTTTTGGGGGGAAAAAAAAAAAAAAATTTTTTAAACTTTAGGGGTTTTTGGGGGGTTTTTTAATTTTTGGGGGGAAAAAAAAGGGCCCCAAAGGGGGAAAATTTTTTTTTTTTTCCCCTTTTTTTTCCTTTTTTTTTTTCCCCCCAAAAAAAAAAAACCCGAAAAAAATTTTTTTTTAAAAAAACCCCGGGGGGAAAAAAAAAAAAAAAAAACCCCAAAAAAAAAAAACCCTTTTTTAAAAATTTCAAAATAAAAATTTTTTTAAAAATTTATAAATTTTATAAAAAAAAATTTTAAAAAATTTTTTTTAAAACCTTTTCCCTTTTCCCCCGGGGGGGCCCCAAAAAAAAACCCTTTTAATTTAAAAAAAATTTTCCTTTTAAAAAAAAAAGGGGGTTTTTAAAAATTTTCCCCAAACCCCGTTTCCTTTTTTCCCTTCCCAAACCCCCCCCAAAATTAAAAAAAACCCCCAAAACCCCCCCCCAAAACCCGGGAAAAAAAGGCCCCCCCCCCCAAAATTTAAAATTTTAAAACCTTTTTAAGGCCCCCCCGGGAAAAACCCCGTTTTTTGCGGGGGGGAAAAAAAAAAAGGGGTTTTTCCCCGGGGGTTTTTAAAACCCTTGGGGGGGGCCCCCCCAAACCTTTTCCCTTTTTGGGCCCTGGAAAAAAAAGGGGGGGCCCCCCCCTTTTTTTGGGGGGGGTTTTAAAAGAAAAGGGGCCCCCCCCCGGGAAAAAAAAAAGAAAAAAACCCCCCCCTTTTAAAAATTTTGGGGAAAAACCCGCCCCCCCCAAAAAAAAATTTAAAAAATTTAAAAAAACCCCAAAAACCCCCCCCCAAAAAAAACCCCCCCCCCCCGGGGGGCCTTTCCCCCCCAAAACCCCCGGGGGCCCAGGGGGTTTCCCCCCCAAAAAAAAAAAAGGGGGGGGGGCCCCCCCAAAAAAAAAAAATTTTTTTTTTCCCCCCAAAAAAAAATTTCAAAAAACCCAAAAAAAAAAAAAATTCCCCCCGGGGGGAAATTAAAAACCCCCCCAAAAAAAAGGGGCCCCCTTTTTAAAAAAAAACCCCCCCCCTCCCTCCCCCCCCCGGGCCCCCCCCCGGGGGGGGTTTTAAAAAAAAAAAAAAATTTTTCCCCCGGAAAAGGGCCCCCCCCCCAAAAAAAATTTTTTTTTTTTCCGGGTTTCCCCCCCCCTTTTAAAAAAAAATTTTTTTTGTTCCCAGGCCGGGGGGTTTTTTTCCCCCAAAACCGGGAACCGGGGGGGGGGGCCCCCCCCGGGGGGGGTTTGGAAACCCCCAAAACCCCCTTAAAAGCGGCCCCTTTTTTTAATTTTTCGGTTGGGAAACCCCGCCCCGGGTTTTAAAAAAGGCCCCCAAAACCCCCCCCCAAAAAAGGTGGGGAAAGGGGCCCCTTTTTTTTTTTTTTGGGGGGGGGGGGGGCCCCCAAAAAATTTTGGGCTTTAAATTTTTTTTTAAAAAAAAAAAAAAAATTTTCCCCCAAAAAAAAAAAAAATTTTTTTTTTTTTAAATTTTTTTATTTTTTTTTTTGGGGCCGTTTTTCCGCCAATTTGGTTTTTTGGGG
Organism: Holothuria leucospilota; assembly: GCA_029531755.1. Lineage (NCBI taxonomy): Eukaryota > Metazoa > Echinodermata > Holothuroidea > Aspidochirotida > Holothuriidae > Holothuria > Holothuria leucospilota. The sequence goes on along the minus strand of CM055961.1, from coordinate 66,977,746 downwards.
GGGGGGTTTTTTTTTAAAAAATTTTGTCCCTTTTGGGGAAAAATTTTTAAAATTTTTTTAAAAATTTTAAAAATTTTAAAAAATTTTTTCCCCCCCGGGGGGTTTTTGGGTTTTTAAAAAATTTTTTCCCCAAACCCCCCAAAATTTTTCCCCCCTTTTTTCCCAAAAAAAAAAAAATTTGGAAATTCCCCCCAAAGGGCCCCCCCCCGGGGGCCCCCCCCCAAAAAAAATTTCCCCAAAAGGGGGGTTTTTTGGGGGGGGCCCCTTTTTTTGGGGGGGGGGAAAAAAATTTAAAAAGGGGGGAAAAAAAAAAATTTTTTTCCCCCCCTTTTTTGGGTTTCCGGGGCCCCCCGGGGGCCCCGGGAAAAAAAAGGTTTTTTTTTTTTTTTGGGGGGGGGGGTTAAAAAAAAATTTTCCCTTTTGGGGGGAAAAACCCCCGGCCCTTTTTTCCCCCCCCCCCCAAAAAATTTTTTTGGGGGGGGAAAATTTTTTTTTTTTGGGGGGGGGTTTTTTTTTTTGGGGGGTTTTTTTTTTTTTAAAAAACCCCCCCCGGGGGGTTTTCATTAAAAAATTTTTTTAAAAGGGGGAAAAATTTTTTTTTTCAAAAAGAAAAACCCTTTTTTAAGGGGGGCCCCCAAAAAAAATTTTTTTCCCCCGGGGGGGGGGGGTTTTTAACCCTTTTAAAAAATTCCCAAAAACCCTTTTTTGGGGGGCCCTTTTTTTTTTTTTTTTAAAAAAAGGGGTGGGGGGGCGGGGGGAAAATAAAAAAAAGGGGGTTTTCCTTTTTTTTTCATTAAAAATTTTTTTTGGGGGGGGGGGGGGCCCCCCCCCGGGGGGGGGGGCCCCCCTTTTTTTTTAAAAAAAAAAAAGGGGGAAAAAAATTTTTTTTCCCGGGGGAAATTTTTTAAAAAGGGGGGGGGGGTTTTTTTCCCCCCCGGGGGGGTTTTTTTAAATTGGAAACCCCTTTTTTTAAAAGGGGGGTTTTTCCCCGGGGGGGGGGTTTTTTTAAAAGTTTTTTTTTTTTTTTGAAAAAATTTTTTTAAATAGGTTTTTTTTTTTTTATAAAAAAAAAAAAAATTTTTTTTTTTGGGGGGGTTTTTTTTAAAAATATTGGAAAAAAAATTTTTTTTTTTTTTAAAAAAATTTTAAAAAAAATTTTTTTTTAAAATTTTTTTCGGGGGAAAATTTTTTTAAATTTTTTGGGGTTTTTTTTTTAAAAATTTTTTTTTAAAAAAAAAAAAGGGGAAATTTTTTTTTTTTTGGGTAAAAAAAATTTTTTTTTTTTTTGGGGGCCCAAAAAAAAAAAAAATTTAAAAATTTTTTGGGTTTTCCTTTTTTAAAAGGGAAAACCCCCCCCCAAAAAAAACCTTGTTTTGGAAAAAATTTTTGGCCCTTTAAAAAAAAAAAACCCAAAAAAATTTTTTTTGGGGGGGGAAAAAAAAAAAAAAAAAAAACCCCCCCATTGGGTTTTTTCCCCCCTTTTTGGGGGGAATTTCAAAATTTTTCGGGGGGGGGGGGGGGGGGGGGGGGGGGGGGGGGGTTTTGGGGGGGGGGGGGGGGGGGGGGGGGGGAAGGGGGGGGCCGGGTTTAAGGGGAACCCCCCAAAAAAAATTTTTTTTTGGGTTGGGGGTTTTTTTTTGGTTGTTTTTTAAATTTTTTTTTTTTTTTTTTTTTTGGGGGGGGGGGGTTTGGGGGGTTTTTTTTAAATTTTTTGGGGGAATTTTTTCCCAAATTTTTTTTTTTTTTGGGGGGAAATTTTTTCCTTTATTTTTTTTTTTTTGTTTTTTTTAAAAAAGGGGTTTAAATAATTTAAAAAAAAAAATTTTAAAAAAAAAAAAAAAAAAAAAAAAAAATTTTTTTGGGTTTTTTTTTTAAATTTTAAAAATTTTAAAAAATTGTAAAAAAAAAAAAAGGGGGCCCCCTTTTTTTTTTTTAAATTAAGGGAGGGTTTTCCCGGTTTAAAACCCCTTTTAAAAGGGGAAAAAAAAAAATTTGGCCGTTTTTTTTTTTTCCCCCTTCCAAAAACCTTTCCCCCCAAAAAAAAAATTTTTTTTTTCCCCAAATTTTTTTAAAAAAAAATTTCTTTTTAAAAAGGGGAAAAAAAAGATTTTTTTAGGGTTTTTCAATGTTTTTTTGGGAAAAGGGGAAAAAAAAGGGGGGTTTTTTTTCCCTTTTTTTTTTTTGGCTTTTTTGGGCCCCTTTTTTTCCCAATTTTTCCTTTTTTTTTTTTTTTTTTTTTTCCCTTTTTGGTTTTTTTTTCCTTTTTTTTTTTCCCAAAAAAATTTAAAATGGGGGGGGAAAAAAAAAAAAAAAAAAATTTAAACCCCCCCAAAAAATTTTTTCCCAAAAAAAACCCCCAAAAAGGGGTTATTTTAACCGTTTTTCCCCCCTTTTTTTAATGCTTGCTATTTGGGTTTTTTTATGAGATTCATTACTTTTGTGTGAGGGGTTAAACTATTAAACCCCTTAATTTACTCTGTTCAATATTTAAAGATTTTCCTTAAAAAAACCAGCCTTTAAATAGGGTGATGTATCCCCCTTTCCTCTCTTTGATGCCACTGCGAAAACATTGTCACACAATTGAGTAGGTTTAAAACCCTCATCTTTTTGACCCTTGTAAAAAATCTTCCCTTGCATCCCTATGAAAAGGGAAACGATTTTTGCATTTTTTTTCAGGTTTTGTAGGGTATTAAAACTGTTTTTTTTTTTTTTCTTAACCAGGTTATTGCTGGAATCAAACCACCAGCTGAAGGGGGAAATCAACAAAAAAAAGGAAAAACCATCCACCCACCCCGTTTTAAGTTAAGTAACAAGTTTTAAGCAAACCCTTTAAAGCGTGGGCTTGTAAAACCCCGTTTAAAAAGGACATATAAGCCCCTACTTTTTACTGAAACTTGTCTGCCTGGCATTTAAGACATTATTGCCCCGGTTTAAAGCCATTAAACCTTTTTTTAAAAAAATGCTGAGGCAAAAAATGTGTTAGAGATTTTTTTTGGATATTTTTCAAAGTTTTTCCCTTTTTCCGAGTAGTTTATTGGTCTGTTAAAAATTTAGTTTTTCTGCAAAGTGTAAAAACCATATTGCATTATGTCCCTAGGGAGTCATGGGTACAAAAAGTTTAAAAGGGAAAAAAGAGGTGAAACTCAGACCCCCTTTCATGCTTAGTGTTTTTTACAAAAAGTGCATAAAATTGTTGTTTGGGTTTTAGGCCCCATAAATTTCCCTATTTTTTAAAAAGAGGTGTAAAATTTTGAATGCACAGTACAAAACAAATCCGCAGACAAAGGGGTCATCTGAGTGTGGTGTTTGCAAATGTCCAGAGGTTCACCCTACATTTTGTCATAAATGCCGATGAGACTTCGAGAAAAATACTTTTTCATTTCGAGTGACTGGAAAATCAGCATGATGATCAGCCATAGCCATTTAGGAGTATACTCTGCATTTAATGCTTTTCATTTAGCATGTTAATTTGAAACTTACAGATAGTGATCAATACATTTTAGTTTGTTTTAATTTTCCCGGGAACCGTTTTTTTCTAAGGGGTCCTGCAACTGGTAGCCCATCAATAAAGATGCTGCCTTTAACCTTTCCTATGTAAGATTAGGAATTTCATCAAAAGTCTTTTATTGTATTTTTTATTTTGAGTAAACAGATTTTTTCATCTTCAAATGTTGGTCCCCTTTTAAATTTTTGCCAATACAGTTTACCTAATTTTATATATATTTTTTTTTTTTTTTTTTGTTTTTATTTTTTTTTCCCTCGTTTCTTTTTAAATGCATTTGAAAAGGCACATCCCAAAAAAAAAAAAACTCAAACGGGTCGGACAAGGGAAAAAAAAGGGGAAAAAATAAACCACATCCACCCAAACAAAAGAAAAATTTTGTTTCCCTTTAAAAAAAAAAACCCCACACACTGACAACCCAATAAACCCCCCAAAAAAACCGCCCCCCGGGCCCCCTAAACCAATAAAATTTCTCATAACGCCAAAGAAAGAAAACACCAGAACCCAAAACCCCCACCACCCAAAAACCCAACCCAAAAAAACCAAAAAACCAGACCAAAAAATCTCACAAACTGCCCAAGGGGGCCCCGGGGTTTTCCGGGGGGGGGGGCCACAAAATTATGGTGTTTTATTTTTTGCCTACAGAGACCAAAAAAGGGTTTCCTTTTCTTTGATCCCTTGTGTTTTTGTAGTAGTGGTCTGCTTTTAAAAGAAACTGAGCATTTCTTTGACTATCCCAAAACAGAAGGGGGTATTCCCGAATTTTTACCACAAATGTTCAGATTTTGGGAGTGGGCTGTACTCATGTGGAGAGGGGGATGAAACCCCCCGTTATTCCCTTTTTCCCGAACCCCCCAATGCATTGGGACGTCTGGATGAGTTTGGGTTTTCTTTTATAAATTTTACCTAGCTGAAACACACAATTGGGGCCATTGGCAAGTTTTTTCTTTTCCTTTTTCGTCCTTTTTCCATTTTTGCAATTGGGGGAGGCCCTCGGGTTAATCTTTTTTTCAAAATCTCTTTTTTTGTTAAATTTTTAAAAAAAGTTTTTCCCAGTAAGTGATAAAAAAGTAATGGATATTTTTTTTATCATACTACTATTTTTTTCATGAATGTTTTTTTTTACCCTTTTTTCAAGTTATTTATGTTTTTGGCATTGATTGCTCTCTCTGTCTTTACTTACTGTTGCCTTCATGGTTTCTTAAACTTATTTTTTTGCAAGAAAACACCTGTTTTGCCTTTAGTAAAGTTTTTTCTCAGGGCTTGATTTAATTTTTAAATTGCACATGAAAAATGATCTTTCTTGTTACCAGATTTTTCCCAGCAAATTTTCCAAATTTATCACAGAAATTTTTTCTTTCTGTTTGTTTTGATATGAAGAAAACAGGAACTGTCATTCTAAAAGGGAAAAAAATTTTTTCTGGAACAATTGGAAAAATTCAAACAGAAAAGCTTTTTGTTGGAGGGCAAATCCTGTAATGACACTGTCCCGGGCCCGCCTTTCTTTTGCAGAACCCATTGGTTACAAACCAAACCGTTTATAACTTCTAAATTATAAAAATTTTTCTTTTTTTTCTTGTGAGACACAGATATCATTTCACTGGCCAAATTTCACTTACGCAAAAAAGGGAAGATTCTATCCCAAAAGGAAATTAAATTATTCATAAAAATTTTCTTTTTCTTCCTCTTTTTTTTTTCTTTTTTGTAGAGGTAAATTTTTTTTAAAAGGGACTACACAGTATTTTCTTTTTGGGTTTGGGAACGTCCCATTATTTTTCCCCCAAACAAACCCAAAAAACCCAAATTTTTTTTTCTAATTTAACAAAAAGAGAATGACTTTCTATTTCCCTTTGTCACATTAATCTTACTTCCCCAATTTGTTTTTTTATCATCACCTAAATTGTTTATCGAAAAAAATACCATACCCAAATTTTTTAATAAAAAGGGTGAATTTAAAAAAATGTTTTCAAAGTATTCTTTTCAAAATGTGGTTTCAAACCGTTTCCCAAAAACATAAATTGGGTGTAAAGTTTTTTTTCAAGAATGCACCGGGGGCCGGGGGCCAGTACTTTTTTCCGTTTTATTCGTTACGGGATGAACTAAAACCCTTAAATAAAATATTTTTCCCTTTTTAAAAAAGCCAATTTTTGGCAGGGAAAAAACGGCTTTTCACTGTTAAAATCTGAGCTCAATAACAGTTCCCCCTTAAAAAAGACGTTGCAAATTCCCCGTTTAAAAAAAACACTTTACACTGTTTTTAAACCGGGGAAAAAAAACAGTTTTGCGTCGTGTTTTAGACCGTAAAATAACGGTGGGGGTGTCCCCGTTTTTTTTTATACGGCAAGAAAATGTTATTTTACAGGGTACCTGGGGTCCCACTGCCGTACTTTTTACCGTTAAATTACGTTTTTTTTTTAACTGTGTACATCACAGTAGTTTGGGGGGTCCCCCCTTTCATTCTTCATTAGTGGGGCCCTTTCCTTTTTGCAAAAACAAAAAAATGATCGATTTTTCCGGGTTTCGAATTTCTGTCCCTGTTTTTGGAGGGGTTCGGAAAAAAGAACCCCCCCCTTTTTTTTTTTTGGGGGCTAAATTTGGCCCAAAAGGGCCGGGCTTCTACTTTTCTTCCTCTGTATCCTCTTTTGAGCTGAGAGATCTTAACCCCTATCTTTGCGAAGGGTGTCCTAAAAGGATTTTGGCAACCCGGGGACTTGAACTGTTTTTTTTTAATCCTGGGGATTTTTTTTTTACCCGTACAAAAGGGGGTCGAAAAAAATGGTGAACCCATTTTGGGTGAAAACCCCAAAATCGCAATGGATTTCCCCCCACAAGGCTCCGAATGGATTATTTTGCACACTTTTGGGAAAAGTAAATACGGGAAAAGATTTTTGTGAATTGATGTTTTTTTACACAAAATTCCGACCCAAAACCCGGGGCAATTTTTTTACTTTGACATTTACCCATTCCCCATCGTTTTTTGTCAGGAAAACTCGTGAAACCCTTTAAGGGGCGTAATTTCCAAACTTTTCCCAAATGAAAATTGTAAACAAATATTTTTCAATTTTTAAAATTTAAAAAATTTAAAAGTGTCTCTTTTATGCTATAGTTTTTTTGGGAATTTTTTCTGGTTCTTTCAAACTGTTAAAAAGGCCCGAAGGAAGCGTTTCCATTGACCCGAAAATTTTTTTTTGGCCCATAGTAATCATTTCTATTGAAACATACAAAAAAAGGCAACGGGGGCTCTTTGGCTTTTCATGCCCTGTACCCGAAGGACTTGAAAAATTTGGCTTTTCCCCGGCGCCCTCACTTAGGCTGAACGGTTTGCCAAAGAGAGCGGGCATGCCTGTCAGGGGGCCAGATTTTGAAAAGGGAAAAAAACGGGACCCCTGCATGGGTTTGGGGAAAGGGGGTTTTTGGGGCCGGGGTAGCGCAAAGCCCCCATCAGGTAGGGGCCCCGGGGGCCCCCTTTAGGGCTACCTACGACTGTAAAGCCCCCAGTGTTTTGCGGGCCCCAAACCCGCGGAACTGACTACGAACCTCGACACTATTTTTATGTTGGCCCCCAATTGTAGGCTAATTAACATAAAAACCCCTGGGGGGTTTAGCAGGGTTTTAAAGCTGCTAAAGCACTCTACAGTAATTTCAAAGTTTCCCTTTCAGTAGTTTGGGATCCGTTTTCCAAATTTTACCAGAGTTGTGTCTCCTTTTTTTTGTTATTTTTGTAAGGAACCCCCTTCCGCAACCTGGAAAAAATTGGGAAAGAATAGGCGTCCCCCGGGGGGGTTCAATACCCGGGGAACCGGGGGGGAAAATGAACCAAAAACGGGGGCAAACCCCTATTTTTACGGGGGTCTGTTTACCCTGATGCCTGCCCCCGCAGGGCTCGTTTTATCTCTTCGGACGTTTGGTTTTTGTTTAGTTTTGGTTGGGTGTACCGGGGAAAATATTGTACAAAACTGTTAAAAATGGCAGAAGGAAACCCCACCCCTCGTGACCCTTTGGGGCTTTTCATGGGGTTTTTCTATTTTGTTTCCGGGGGTCTTTTTGGGTTTTGGCTTTCGTGAGCCTGTGGGGTGTCTCGTTTTGGGAAAATGGGTTTTTTCCTCTTTCGGTTTTGGGGGCAGGTATGTTTTGCGCCGGGTCTGTTTTTCCCGGCTGTTTGAAAATTTTGTTTAGTTTTTTTAGGGACTGTCGCTCTTCGGGGGCGGTGTTTTGTTTCGATGGTTTCCTTTTAAAGGGGGAAAGTTGGTTTTTTTCTTTTTTTTTTTTTTTTTGGGGGGGGGGGGGGGTTCCGGCCATTTTTCGTTTTTTGCCACCTGGCTTTGGGCCGTTTTTTAGCACCCTAAAAAACCCCACCCCCACCCCTCGGCCCAATTTCACGCCCTCCAACTTCAGAAAACCCTGTAAAAATTTTTTTTCAAATTTTGTCCGTTTGGAATTTTTCCCACTTTTTATCGGAGGGGAAAAATTTAGCCGACATGTTTTCTTGAGAAAATTTCCCGCAAACCTTTAAGAAAAGTGGATTGGCTTCACCGCAGGTTTGACATGTGACCTGGTTTTCCGAACAGACTTTCCCAAAATTTTTGACGACAAAGGGGCCCTGCCATTAATTCTTGCCCCCCGAATTGTTATGGGGGGTTTTTATTTCGACAGTTTTTTTGTCGTCACTTTTTAAGTACAGTCAAATCCCGTAAGGGCAAGGAAAAGAAAGAGTGTTTTTCAGCTTGTTTGTAGACCCTATTTTTTAAATTTACCTTTTTTTCTATTTCCACTATTAACCCCATTCCCTTGGGTGTAACGGAAATCTTTGTCTAAATTTTTTTGTAAACCCCTACCGGTAAAGTCAGGAATCAAGGGCCTTTCAATAGACCCCAATTTTTTGTTATTTTCGTCGAAGGGGAAAAGGTCAACCCGATAAATTTAATAAACTAACTTTAGGGAGGTTTGGGGCCCAAAAAAATTTTAAAACCCAACACAATGGTACATTGTTAGTACGAGTTCTGCTGTTTGTTTAAACTTTTTAAAACAAAGGGGTGTCTTCAAATGGAGACCCCGACTTGTTTTTGGGGATTTTTTTTATCTGGTTTAGGGAAATTCCGTTTAAATTCACAATGGGGAACAAAATAAAAATCAGAGAAGAATTCATTCGGAAACTTGGGGTGCATTCAAAAATTCCCCTTTTCAAAAATTGTCACCCCTTTTTGACCAAAGGGCTGGACTACTAGAAAGTTTCTTAATAAAAATATTTTCCCCTGTCTCCGCCCCAAAACTTTTCCAAAAAAAGAATAAAAAAACGCTCATTTTGAATTACCCCTTCTTTTGTAGGGTGAAATTGGAAGTTTTTTCTTTGTGAGAAACTGACCCCCGGGAAATGATTTTTTTTCTCTTATGAAAACGTCGGAAATTTAAATTAAAAAGCTCGAGGAAGGGAAATTTATTCATGAAAAACTAAGCAGTAATTTAACGGACATGTTTTTTCATACAAAGCCAGGAAGATTTGAACACCTGTTTTTCATCGGGCGAGAATTGGGAATTCTCCCAAGCTAAAAAAAGCTTAAACCCTTCGTGTATCAAGGGGTTTCCATTTTTTGACTGTCGGGGGCTGTAGTTGTATCGGGGAGAATGTGTGTCCCGTGGAAATTTTATGTTGTTTACACTTCCCATGGGGATTTTAAATTTGCACTCCTAGGTATGAATTTGGGGGTTTCCCGCTGGATTCAAACCCAGTAAAGGTTGGGAAAACAAGGCTGCCTGAAAGCACAAAATTGTGAAAATTTAGAGCTTCAAAAGTTTTATATTTTCCCTGATGGGACTGGGCGTATCTATTTGGTTGCGCTTTGAAATGCGCGGGGAGGTACGGAAAATCTCGTTCGTCGTGCAGTTTTTGGCCCGTGAGCTAGGGCATGTCAAAAATTCAAAACGAACAACCACCGTGGGCCCAACTAAAGGTCCCCGGGATCAACTAAGAGAAACTGTTTGTATAAAATATTTCTCTTTTTGGTTTGGTAAGTAATTAGATCCTTTTAAAAATTTCCCAAAAATTTTTTGGAGGACAGTAAGAGGTTTGGTTCCCGGTAGCTTTGAGTTGAGGGGGAGAATATTTCCCAAAAGACGTTAAAAACTGGGAAAAATTTGTAGGGAAATTTCTTTACTATTTTAATGAGTATTGGACCATAGAGGTTTTGGCGGGAAGTCTTGGAAACGACAATGTGTTTTAAATTTTGTGTCTTAAAGTATAAAGAGTGATTAAAGTTTTTATATGATTCTTTTAGGTCACTTTGGGAAATTTTTTTGGGGGGGGGGGGGAAAAAAAAAGGGGGGCCCCCCGGAAAAACCAAAATAATGTCTTTGGGGGGTGGCAAATGGGTTTTACTATTATATCTCTGTGGGTCTTTAAAACCCCCAGCTTTTGGCCAAAGGTTTTCGAGACGGGGAAAAAAGGGCGTTTTTCCACGCACCCTAAAGGATGGCTTAGGGGTTTTAAAATCAAGGGTAAGTCCTTTTAAAATTATTTTAAAATTCGGGGTTTCTAGTTTAAACATTTGGGGAAAATTTTCCTTGTGGCGAGACAAGGAGCCCTGATTAAACAAATGAAAAATTTTTTCTTTTATGTAGACTTTGCCTTTGGGAAAAATTCATATTTAAAGACGATAAAAAAAAGACAAGGGCCCGGCTTGAAAGAGAAATACCCGAAACAATTGGGGAAAGGGGAAACTGCATCCAGGAAAAGAGCACATTTTTGTTAACACCCTAATTTCGAAAAATTTAAATTTTGTATGGATACATACCAAGGTCTTATTTTCGGCTGGGAGCTTTCGCGTAGCTCCCCAGTGCAGAGTCTCTCATCGAAGCGAAAAGAACCACCCCTTAAGATTAGATGGGGGGAAACTGTCACTCCCGTCTGCCCCTTCCCCCAAAATTTAGGGGCCATAGACCACCCCCGACATTTTAGACACCTTTAATAATAAATTTGGTGCATATATCTTACACAACCAAAAGCTATCCCTCTTTTGCTGTTTTGTGTTACGGGGAAAGGGCTACACAAGGGGTGGGACCACCCCGACCTCGTGGCACAGTTTACCTTTTACCCCTTCTCCCTGGGAAACGAGAGCTTTTTAATTTCGTAGAAACAGGGACTGGGAAACTAAAGAAAAATCCCAAACCCCAAAAAAACCCCTGACTTGGGCACAAACAAAAGCTAAAAAAACTAAAACATACCGTGGAACGGGAACAAAAAAGTCTTTTTTAAATGAACTCTAAAATGCCCCTGCAACCACCCAAAAAACTCCCCACCAAACCCCAAAACCCCCAAAAAATTCCCCCCAAACGCCGGGCCCCCCAAGGGGGGGAATCTAAAGGGCCCCCCCGGGAACCCCACCCCAAAAAAACCCCCCGGCCCCGCCCCGGGCCCCCGGCCCCGGGAAAACCCCCCAAGGGAAAAACCCCCCCCAAAGGAACCCTAAAAAAAACGGGGAAAATCAGGTGAATTGCCCAAGGGGCCCGAACTTTGTGGAAAGGGAAACCTTTTGCCCCTTTTAAAACCCCCCCAAACCAGATTTAACGACCCGGGGTTTTGGGAAATTGAATATTTAAGGAAATTTGAAAAAAAGGGGTTTGGAAAAAAAAAAAAAGCCGACGTAAAAGACCAAAATTGCAGGGGGCCCCCGGGGAATCATTTTGAAATAACTCCTATTTTTTTTTCGTAACCCCGGGACAAACCTTCGCCCCTGATAAAAACCGGGAAAGAAATTCCCTTTTTTAAAAATTACCAGTTTTAAAAACCCCCCCAAAAACCCCTTTTTTATTTCTCGGGGAAGTTTTCTTTTTTTTTAACAAAAATTTTCAGGGGGGCCTTTTTGGCCGTTTTTTTTCATACCGGTGAAAGGACCACAAAGCAAAGAACCCAAAGGGGGGGCCAATTTTGCCCCCTTTTCGACAAGTAACGTCATAAAATCAAATGGAAATTTTGGTTTTCCCCCCAAAAAAAATTTCCCGGGAAAAAAAGGGCCGGGGGGTATGAGTTGGGGGGGGTTTATTGGGATAAGTTCAGGGTAATTCCCCTTCCCTTTTATCCGGGGATGGGTTCTCCATTTTCTTGGGCGGGGCGGTTTTTTGGTCGGCCGGTTTTTAGGGGTTTTCCCAGGTTAGCAATTTTTGCTTTGGCATCCCTTTTTTTTTGTTTGTTTTAAAGGGGGTTTGGCCTTTTGTTTTGAAAACCCCTTTTTTTTGGGTTTGTTTTCTTTCCTTTTTTGTTTTTGTAAAATGCGGGGGCTTTTTTTTTGGGTGGGCCCAAACAACTTTTTATGCCGGAAGGGGAACCTGTTTTGATTTTTGGGGGGGGGAAACCTTTTTTTAAGCGGGGTGGGGAAAAAAAGAAAATTTTGGGGGGGGGCCCCCCCTGCAAACGAGACCAAATTTAAAAATCTCCCGTTGGGGGGTCTGAAGGGTAATTATTGCCCCCCCCTTTGGGGTTACTTTTGTTGAACGGGGGCTTTCGGGGTGGTCAGGTCGCAGTTGGAACTGCCCCGGGATGCTTTTTTTCCCTCCAAATGGCTGAAATTTAGGAAAAACTTGTTGGTTAAAGGGGGTTTAATTTTCCCTAAGGGGTTTTTCCCCCCTTAAAGTCTGGGCCCCCCGCTTTTTTTATTTTCAGGGGGGAAAACCCCCCCCGGGGCCCCAAACGGGGGGGGCCCCTTTCCCCAGGGGGCCGGGTTTCTGACTAGAGCTTGCATCGGTGACACTTACCATTCCAATTTACTCCATGGTGATGAGAGACCATATCGTATCCTATTGTCAGTTCAGGTCTTCGACGAGAGCAGACGTGTTTTCGTCGAGCTCTCGTCGTTTTACCGTGCTCAACTTGTATCACTGTGTGATAGCTGTACTATTTATTGCAATTGTGCATAAAACCTTATAGCGTGCTTGTGTTTGTATGTTAATAGTAGGTCTGGTCGTGTCCATTTGTTTTGCGACTCACCTTGTTTTCTGTGAGCTTGTGTTCTTACTTTATCCTATTTTTTGTCCTTTTGTAAAACTAGTTCTGAGTTTTTCCTCTTTTCATTCCGTGGCCTCGAGCCACAAACAACTGCTTCTTATGCCAGGAAGTCGGGATAGCACAATTGTTAAGTTAGAGTGTTTCGTCCGGCGAGCGTTTTCATACTTTTACTGTGTGAAGAACAATGGGTGTGTGGATGTAAAAGGGAAATGGTAGGAGATGTTGTGCAGGGCCGCTGCGCTCGCAACACGTATCGACCTAAAGTTTCAGTCAGATGCTGCCCGAATTAGGGGGTGTCTCGCCTTAAAGGGCTGGAAGGGCTTACTTGTCCCCCATTGATCGCTCTGTGGGTGGTGACAGTTCTGTACCTGAACTTTGCCAGGTCGATCAGGGCTGGTGGCGAGGTTCTCAGTCAGTATGGAACTGTCTCCGGATGCGGTGGTTCACCTACCATGAAGGTGAGCTGAAGGGCATCTTGACGGAAAGAGGACAGTTCCGTATGGTACTGAAGAGTAAAAATTAACGTCCTTTGGCCTCTGGGTGCATAGGGGTTTCCAAAGCCCATATAAGATACTTTGGGCAGCCCCGCACCTGTTTTAAGTGTTCAGAGGAGGGCAACCAAGTTGCCCTCCTCTGAACACTTAAACAGGTGCGGGGCTGCCCAAAGTATCTTCTATGGTCTTTGTTGAACCCCCTATGAAGAGGCAGGACGGTATTTTTCCGCTCTTCAGTACCATACTGAACTGTACCTCTTTTCCCGTTCAAGATGCCCTTCAGCTCACCTTCCTGGGGGGGTGGGACCCACCGCATAATCGGAGACATTTCCATACTGACTGGAAACCCTCGCCACCAGGCCCTGAATCGACCTCAAAGTTCGGTACAGAACTGTCACCACCACAGAGCGATCATATGGGTGTGACAGTCAGCCCTTCCAGCCCTTTAAGGCGAGACACCCCTGAATTCGGGCAGCATCCTGACCTGAACTTTAGGTCGTACGTGTTGCGAGCCGCAGAGCGGCTGCAACATCTCTATTTCTTTTACCTCACACATTGTTCTTCAACCCAGTAAAGTATGAAACGCTCGCCGGACGAAAACTCCTACTACAATTGTGCTATCCCGAACTTTCCGGGCATAGCATCAGTTGTTTGGCTCGAGTGGGCGCACGGAATGAAAAGAGGAAAAACCTCAGACGTCACTAGTTGTGCGCAAAAGGACAAAAAATAGGATAAAGTAACAAACACAAGCTACACAGAAACAAAGGTGAGGTCGCAAACAAATGGATACACGACCAGACCTACTTATCAACTACAACCCAAGCACGCTATAAGGTTGTATGCACAATTGCAATAAATAGTACACTATCACACAGTGAATACAAAGTTGAGCACGTAAAAGCGACGATGTCTCTCGCTCGACGAAACACGTCTGCTCTCGTCGAAGACCTGAACTGACAATAGGATACGATATGGTCTCTCATCACCATGGAGTAAATTGGAATGGTAAGTGTCACCGATGCAAGCTCTAGTCAGAACTGAATAGTCTCGCCGCTTTCTGAGAGCTGCATTACCCACAGTCCCGACCGTTGGTTTAACTCGGTACAATTTGTTGTCGGGGAGAGAATCCCAAAGTTCCTGCCATTTCGATTTTATGTAGCAGTTGATCTTAGTACGATAATCAGTGTGGGGCGAGTAGAGGTTGGCAACGCCCATCTGTAGGGCTTCTTTAGCTAGTGCGTCGACCTTTCATTTCCGCGTATGCCAAAGTGACTCGGCAAAGTGACTCGGAACTCACGCTAGCACAACTGATTTCTGTAGTCGAACCGAATTGTAGAAAGCTTCACAGAGAGCTAAAAGAACGGCATGTTTTGGCTGATGGCCTTTTAGTGCTAAAAGGCTGGATTGTGAATCTGTGAACACAATGAACTGGTGACTTTCCGAGTTTTCGATCAGATCGAATGCCAGCTTCAGTGCCCGGAGTTCAGCAGTAAAAATTGATGGATCATTAGGTAGTCTGATTTGCAAGAATGCATCCCGGCCTGTCGCCTCTGCTGCAACCCTGTTCGTGGTCTTGGAGCCGTCGGCATAGGTAGCATGACAGTGACTATACGTGCCTCACCAGTTCGTTTTTTGAGTTCTTCAGATGCTTCCTTAAGCTAAGGTCTACAACTGGTTCGACTAGCTTCCAGGGAGACTTAACTTGCATCCGGTGTGGAGCTTTTAAAGCCGTGGGGACAATAGTTACCCTTTGCCACAGACTGTCTCCGGGGCACCCTTGGGCAAGGTGCACCTGTATTTGCCCGGTGCTTTTAAGTCTGTTTGCCTTTGTCGTGGTGTGTGCCTTCGGTGTGGTGTTGCCTTCGGGCGTGGGTGTGTGCCTTTGGGGCGGTAGTGTTGTCTTCGGGCGTGGTGTTGCCTTTGGGGCGTGGTGTTGCCTTCGTCGTGTGTTGCGTGGTGTTGTAGAGTTGCCTTCGGCGTGGTGTTTTTTTTTTTTTTTCCTTTGGGCGTGTGGGCGGAATTTGTTTGGGTGGTATGTGGTTGTGGGGAGTTGTTTTGGGGTTGGTTGCAGTGGCAGTTAGAGTTCAGTAGTAACAAAGACTCTTTTGTTCCCTGTTGCACGGTATGTATAGTTTGTTTAGCTTTTGTGTTTGTGACACGTCATGGTTTTGTTTGGGTTTGGGATTTTTCTTTAGTTTGCCAGTGCCTGTTTCTACGTACTTAAAAAGCTCTCGCTTCCAGGGAGAAGTGGTAGAAAAGGTAAACTGTGCCACGAGGTCGGGGTTGGTACACGCTTGTGATAGACCTTCCGTAACACGAACAGCTGAAAGAGGGATAGCTGTTGGTTGTGTAAGATATATGTCACCAAATTTATTATTGAAGGTCGTCTCAAATGTCGGGATGTGTCTATGGCTCCTCAGTTTGAGGGCAGACTGGAGTGACAGTTTCTCCCATCTAATCTTAAGGGGTGGTTCATTCGCTTCGATGTAGAGACTCTGCACTGGGGAGCTACGGAAAGCTCCCAGGCCGATCTAAACCTTTGTTTATGTATCCATACTTAAATTAATTATCGAAATTAGGGTGTTAACAATAAATGTGGCTCATTTCCTGGATGCAGATTCCATTCCCAATTGTTTCTGGTATTTCTCTTTCAAGCCTGGCCTTGTCGTTTTTTATCGTCTCTAAATATGAAGTTTTCCAGGCAAAGTCTACATGAAAGATAAATTTTCCATTCTCGTTTAATTCATGGCTCCTTGTCTCGCCACAAGTGTAAATGTTCCAAATGTTTAAACTAGTAACCGAATATTAATAATGTCAAGACTTATCCTTGAGTACAACCCTCAGCTCATCCATACGGTGCGTGGTAACGCCCTTTCTCCCGTCTCGATACCATTGGCCAAAAGCTGTAGGATTTTAAAGACCCACAGAGATATAATAGTATAACCATTTGCCATCCCCCAAGACATATATGGTTTTCAAGCCTTTACCAATTTCCCAAAGTGACCTCATGCACTCATATCAAACTTTTCATCACTCTTATATACATATAGACACAGAAAGTAACACTTGTCGGTTCCAGACTTCCCGCCAAACCTCTATGGGTCCAATACCTCATTCACCTAGTAACAGTATTGCCTCACGAAATTCAGATTTTTTACGTCATTTGAAATATTTTTCTCACCTCATACTCAAAGCTACTGACCTACTCTTACTGTCCTCTCCAACAATTCTTGGAAAAAAAGAATTTTTAAGCATCTATTACTCTACCAAGACCAACCAAAGAGCAAAGTACCTTATACTACATTTTCTCTTAGTTGAGACCGGACCATTTAGTGTCCGGGTGCCACGGTGGTGTGTTCGCTTTGAAATTGGTGACATGTCCTCAGCTCACGGCCAAACTGCACGACGAACGACCGAATTTCCGACCTACACGCATTTCAAAGCGCAACCAAATAATACGCCCCAGTCCACTCGGGCACATATAAACTTCCTGAGCTCTCAATGCACAATTCCTGCTGCTTCTCAGGCATGCCTTGTCTTCCACCTTCACTCGGTGAAAGTCCAGTCAGCCAATCCCAAAATTCCATACTTAGGAGTGCAAGTAGACTACCCATAGACACGTGTACACATACATACAATTCACTAGACACACATTCTCACCTGATACAACTACAGCACGCCGCCACAGTCCAAAACAATGGCAACCCTTGCAACACGACGGGATAATAGCTTTCTTTAGCTCTAGAGAATACGCATTCTCGCCCGATGAATAACAGGTGTTCAAATCTTCCTGCTGTGTATGACAAACATGTCCGTTAATTACTGCTTAGTTTATTCATGAATGAATTCTTCCTCGGCTTGTATTGTTCCGCGCTTTCATCAGAGAAATGAAACTCAGTTCCTGGGTTAATTTTCTCACAACGTAAACTTCCATTTCAGCATACGAAGAAGAGTTAGTCATAATGAGCGCTTTTTTACTTCTTTTGTCTGAGTAAGTGTAGGGCGAGACAGAGTGATGCTGTTTTATTAAGTCAAACGTTCTAGTATTCCATGTCCTTGGTTCCAGAAGGGTGACAATCTTTGGGGGGGGCTAGGGAAATATTTGAATGCATCCCAAGATTCCGAATGAATTCTTCTATGATTTTTATTTTGTTGCCCCATTGTCGCATAGTTAAACGAACTTGCTCACCAGATAAAAACAATCGCAAAACAAGCTCGTGTCTCCAGTTGAGACATCTCCGTCGCTTTTAAAGTTTAAACAAACAGTCAAGATCTCTGTACTAACAATGTATCCATTGTGTTCGGGGTTTGAATTTTGGCCAATTCCTGCTAAAGTAGTTTATTGATTATCGGGTTGACCATTTCCTTCGACGAAATAACAGAAATTGGGTCTATTGCGTGTCCCTTGATGGCCTTACTTTACCGGTAGAGGTCTACAACAAGTTAGACGAGATTTTCACGTTACAGCAAGAATGTGTTTATATAGTGTGAAATAGATAAAAAGGTAAAGTTAAAATACGGTCCTTACAAACAAGCTTGAAAAACACTTCTTTCTGTTACTTGTCCTTACGGAGATTTGACTGGACTTGAAAGTGACGACAAACAACTGTCGAAATCAAACCCGCAAATAACATATTCTGGGCAAGAATTAATGGCATGCGCCTTGTCTGTCACAAATTTGGCAAGTCTGTTCGGAAAACCACTGTCCACATGTCAAACCTGGCGTGAAGCGCAATCTCACGTTCTGAGGTTGCGTTGGAAATTTTTCTAAAGAAACATGTCGGCTGATTTTTCACTCCGGGATAAAGTAGTAAATTCCATAAACGGACTAATTATGAAACACATATACATGGTCTGAAGATTTGACGGTCGTGCAATACGTTAGGGGTATAAACAACCGTTAAAAAAAATTTTTCCCTTTTGTTAAAAACACATTTGGGGCAGTGAATAACGGCTTTACACTGCTAAAGTCTGAGCGTCAAATAACAGTTCACCTTAAATGACGTTGCACTTCCCCGTTAAAATACAGCGTTGACACTGTAGTTTTTACCGTAAAATAACAGTTTTGCGTCGTAAGTTTCAGACCGTAAAATAACGGTGCGGTGTCACCGTTTTATTTCATCACGGCAAAGAAACTGTTATTTTACAGGGTAGCACTGGCGTCCCAGCTGCCAGTACTTTTACCGTTAAATTACGTTTTTTTTTTTAACTGTGTAGCAGTCACAGTAGTGGTGGTCCACACTTGCACTTCTATCATTAGTGGGGCCTTCCTTGTGCAATACAAACAATGATCGTATTTTTCCGTTACGAAATACTGTCAATGTTTTTGGAAGGAGTTCGGAAAGAGACACTTTGGGCGCTAAATTTGCAAAGGTCCGGACTTCTACTTTACATTCCTCTGTATCCATCTATGAGCTGAGAGATCTTACCATATCTATTGCGAAGCTGTCCTAAATGGATGTTGGCAACATGCGACTTGAACTGTTTTAATTAATCAATGGTGATTTGTTTTACCCGATACAAAAGCGGTCGAAAAATATGGTGAAACTATTTTGGATGAAACCCAGAAGTCGGCAATGGATTTCCACCACAAGTGGCTCCGAAGTGGATTATGTTTGCACACTTTTGGAACAGTAAAATACTGAAGAGATTTTGTGAATTGATGTTTTTGACACAAAATTCCGACCAACACAGGGACAGATGGTTTTACTTTGACATTGACACCAATTCTCATCGTTTCTTGTCAGGAAAAGCTCGTGAAACCTTGAAGTCGTAATTGCCAAACGTTGCAACTGAAAATTGTAAACAAGTAGTTATCAATTTTAAATTCAAAAATTCAAAAGTGTCATCATTTTATGCTATAGTTTTGGAATTTTTACTGGTTCTTTCAAACTGTTAATACAGAAGGAAGCGTTTCCATTGATCCCGAAAGTTTATTTGGACCCATAAGTAATCATTTCTATTGAAACATACAATAAAAGGCAACGCGTCTCTTTGGCTGTCATGCATGTACCAGAAGGACTTGAACATTTGGCGTTTTCACGGGCGCGTCACTTAGGCTGAACGGTCGCCAAAGAGAGCGGACATGCCTGTCAGGGTGACCAGATTTTGAAAAGTAAAATACGGGACACTGCATGGTTGGAAGGTGGGTTGTGTGCACGCGTAGCGCAAAGCCCCCATCAGGTAGGGTCCAGGGGCCCGCTTTAGGGCTACCTACGACTAGTATGCCACCAGTGTTATGCGGGACTAAACTGCGGAACTGACTACGAACCTCGACACTATCTTATGTTGGCCCACAATTGTAGGCTAATACATAAACACGTGTGGGTGAGCAGGCTTTGAAAAGCTGCTAACGCACTCTACAGTAGATTTCAATGTTCCTTGCAGTAGTTGTATCCGTCCATTCTACCAGAGTTGTGTCTCCTTTTTTGTGTCTATTTTGTAAGGAACCCCCTTCAGCAACATGGAAATACGGGACGAATAGGCGTCCCGGGGAGGTTCAATAAGGGACGCGGGACAAATGAACCAAATACGGGACAATCCCGTATTTTACGGGACGTCTGGTCACCCTGATGCCTGTCCCCCGCAGGGCTCGTTTTATCTCTTCGGGACGTTTGGTTTTTGTTTAGTTTTGGTTGGGTGTACATAGTGTAAATATTGTACATAAACTGTAAATATGGCAGAAGGAACCCGACCCCTCGTGACCCTTTGGGGCATTTACATGGGTGTTGCAATATTCGTTTCCGGCGTCTTGGTGGTTGTGGCTCTTCGTGAGCACTGTGCGTGTCTCGTTTGGAAAGTGGTGTTTCCTCTTTCGGTTGGCGGCAGGTATGTTTTGCGCCGGCTCTGTTCCAGGCTGTTTGAATTCTGTTTAGTTTCTTAGGGACTGTCGCTCTTCGGGAGCGGTGTTAGTTTCGATGGTTTCGTTAATGAGGGTAATGTTGGTTTTTTTCTTTTTTTTTTTTTTTTTGGGGGGGGGGGGGTGTTCTCGGCCATATGTAATCGTTTCGCCACCTGGCTGTGTCCGTTTTTTAGCACGTAAAAAGCCCCACCCCCACCCCCTCGGCTGAATTGCACGACGTCAAACTTCAGACCATGTATATGTGTTTCATAATTTAGTCCGTTATGGAATTTACTACTTATATCGGAGTGAAAATTCAGCCGACATGTTTCTTGAGAAAATTTCCACGCAACCTCAAGAAACGTGGATTGCGCTTCACCGCAGGTTTGACATGTGACATGGTTTTCCGAACAGACTTGCCAAATTTGTGACAGACAAGGCGCATGCCATTAATTCTTGCCCAGAATATGTTATTGCGGGTTTGATTTCGACAGTTTTTTTGTCGTCACTTTCAAGTACAGTCAAATCTCCGTAAGGACAAGTAACAGAAAGAAGTGTTTTTCAGCTTGTTTGTAGACCGTATTTTAACTTTACCTTTTTATCTATTTCACACTATATAACACATTCTTGCTGTAACGTGAAATCTCGTCTAACTTGTTTGTAGACCTCCTACCGGTAAAAGTCAGGCCATCAAGGACACTGCAATAGACCCAATTTCTGTTATTTCGTCGAAGGAAATGGTCAACCCGATAATTCAATAAACTACTTTAGCAGGATTGGCCAAAAAATTTAAACCGAACACAATGGATACATTGTTAGTACAGAGATATCTGACTGTTTGTTTAAACTTTAAAAGGCGACGGAGATGTCTCAACTGGAGACACGAGCTTGTTTTGCGATTTTTTTATCTGGTGAGCAAGTTCCGTTTAACTATGCGACAATGGCAACAAAATAAAACTCAGAGAAGAATTCATTCGGAATCTTGGGATGCATTCAAATATTTCCCCTAGCAAAGATTGTCACCCTTCTTGACCAAGGACATGGACTACTAGAACGTTTACTTAATAACAGTATCACTCTGTCTCCGCCCTACACTTACTCAGACAAAAGAAGTAAAAAAGCGCTCATCTGAATTACCTCTTCTTTCGTATGCTGAAATTGGAAGTTTACTTTGTGAGAAACTGACCCCAGGAACTGAGTTTCATTTCTCTGATGAAGCGTCGGAATTAATTAACAAGCTCGAGGAAGAATTCATTCATGAAATAAACTAAGCAGTAATTAACGGACATGTTTGTCATACAAAGCCAGGAAGATTTGAACACCTGTTATCATCGGGCGAGAATGGTAATTCTCTAGAGCTAAAGAAAGCTATAATCCCTTCGTGTATGCAAGGGTTGCCATTGTTTTGACTGTGCGGGTGCTGTAGTTGTATCAGGTGAGAATGTGTGTCTAGTGAATTGTATGTATGTGTACACGTGTCTATGGGTAGTCTACTTTGCACTCCTAAGGTATGAATTTGGGGATTGGCTGACTGGACTTCACCGAGTGAAGGTGGAAGACAAGGCTGCCTGAGAAGCAGCAGGAATTGTGAAATTGAGAGCTTCAGAAAGTTTATATGTGCCCTGAGTGGCACTGGGCGTATCTATTTGGTTGCGCTTTGAAATGCGCTGTAGGTACGGAAAGTCGTCGTTCGTCGTGCAGTTTGGCCAGTGAGCTGAGACATGTCACAATTCAAAGCGAACACACCACCGTGGCACCCGACACTAAATGGTCCGGTATCAACTAAGAGAAACTGTAGTATAAAGTACTTTGCTCTTTGTTGGTTTGGTAGAGTAATTAGATGCTTTAAAATTCCAAGAATTGTTGGAGAGACAGTAAGAGGTAGGTCAGGTAGCTTTGAGTATGAGGGTGAGAAATATTTCAAATGACGTTAAAATCTGAATTTCGTGAGGCAATTACTGTTACTAGTTGAATGAGTATTGGACCATAGAGGTTTTGGCGGGAAGTCTTGGAAACGACAATGTGTTAACTTTTGTGTCTATATGTATATAAGAGTGATGAAAAGTTTGATATGAGTGCATGAGGTCACTTTGGGAAATTGGTAAAGGCTTGAAAACCATATATGTCTTGGGGGATGGCAAATAAATTTTGGGATTCGTATAAAAAAATTTAGACAGGCCTGAGGAGGGGGTTCATAGCACCATGACACTAGTGATAATGTAAGATTAAGAAATACTTCAGTGATTCTCACACAACTTTTTCATTTCCTTTAATTTCAAGTATTTCTTACATCATTTCTATCGAGGCATTTGCAGCAGCATCACATTTACTGCTAAATGAAATGAAACTAGATATCTACTGAAAAATTTTAAGCAATTGAGCAAAAAAGAGGCCTCTTTATACATTAAGCCTGGCTGTATTACACCAACAGCCATGAAACTGTTAACTTGCTGTCCTGAAGTAAAACAAACATTTATAACAGACTTACATAGTTTAATAAAACAGAAAAACATTCTGAATACACCTACAACAGTAGCTTAAGTTATGGTTACATTGCTTCAAATATTCATTAGGTAACAAATCCACTAATGGCAACTTAGGACAAGAGTGAACCCATCTCTTGAAATTCTTGTCAAAAAGAACACACAACATGGCCTCATTCTGAGAGTAATATGGTGGCAATCAAGTATTTTTATATAACAAAAGACACTACATTGCTTAAACAGAAATTTGTCAGTCTCTTACCTTCAAACTGAATATCGTCTAGTTTCTTCCCTTTGTACTTTGAAATGTCACCTGCATCCATCATAAGGAGGAGCTTGGCCACATCTACCCTCTCAATAACATCTGACGTGGCACGATAATAGATCCTGTGCACATCCAAAGTGTGCCCCAAATGGTCTGTGATCCACTGTTGCTGTTGGGGGGTTACGTTGAGCCCCTGTTGTAGGAAAAATATGAATGATCTCCACTCAAGGGCAATACCACCATTCAAGCCATCTTCCTGACATAATGCAGTTACAGGGTACACATTCAGAAGGAAAAATAATGACTCAGTAAATTTTTTTGTGTTATGTTCAAAATTTCCAGTGTGTCCCATATGGCCTATAATCCACTGTTATGGGGTTATGGGGTACACTTTTAGAAGGAAAAATAATAATGACTCAGTAAATATTTTCTGGTGTGTACTAAATTTTCCTTCAATACCCTGAAGAGTTCTGATGGGAAAAGACCTCCTACATCCAATGTTGTATTTTAAAAACAACAATTAATAACAAAAATAACAATGTTGTAGATGGGGTAGGAAGCCTTCCCCCTGCTTATGGCACTGTGTGGGGTCATCACTGTTTTGGAAACTTTTCTTAGCATATTGACCAACCACATTTCACAAAATAGTGATATCCAAAGCACTTTCAATTGCTATTTGTTATAGAGAAGTCATTTCAGTCCACTTTGAGCAAAAAAGCTAAATTATCAATACTTGATCCTTTGAATTAACATTTTAGTGCTACTTTGTTTGCTTGATACATGCATAGCTGTAAGCCTATCATTCAAACCATTTTCATACAATTGCAAAAGTAATATCACCATAAAAGAGAGAATTCTTTCATATTAGAATGGCATTGATTCTCACTTGACTCATCGTTGCCATGTATCGCCTCATGTTTGTGGCTCTCACTAGTTGCGGCCTTTCCAGTCCTGCTGCATCAGTATAAACCTTCATAGCATAACCGCCACGAATAACTCCCGATCCTGTGGGAACAATACAGCAAAAATGTAAACAAATGAAGACTTACTTAATGGAGAAATAAAAAACTAGAGACCAATGGCCCAGTGGCTCATGGCCCAGTGGCTCATACCTTGTTGAGGTAGTGACTTACAAAGATAAATGTAATTTACAGCAAACATAATTCACTGTTTTTTTATGCCTTCATTCATGTATGCAGGTGTTGCCAGTTCTCAAATGGAAAGGTTTGAACTTGCGACTTTAAAATCTTTACAATGCTTCAAAACCCTTACATGCATCATCCTGAAGGAAACTTTAGGAAAAAACTTGGATACAAATGTGCAAAGATTATCTGCCAACATAACAGAACATGTGGACTGAAAAGTAGGTGAGGAATAGGAATGATTTGTTTTCCTCCTGGTTCAATATTTTGAAGTTTAAAACAAAACAGTATTTTGCATATATGAGTCACAAATATCTACACAATGCTAACCAGAGGTACCATGCTCAGTCACATATTGCCCCTGGTCAAATTGTAACTTGTCCCAGATACAATCCCTCCATTTGGCTGCAGCTGTATCCTGCACCCCAATGATTGGTTACCTCAATGGTACCCACTTAACTCTTGGGAAGAGAGAGGCAATTGGTTTAAAGCAACTTTCCCATAGACACACCATAATAAATAAGGCAGGTTTTCGAATCAGCAATCCTTGAATTACAAGTCTGACACTTTCACCAATAGCCCACCACAAATGTCCCATTCTATAGAAAATCCTTATTTTTGTTCAACTCACTGTTGTTAGCAAAAACATAGCCATTGCTGGAAGAAATCCCTGCATTTTTTCTAACTTGTTTGTCTGTCACATGCTCCAGAAGTGGTCTGGTGTAACTGGGAACAAGTACAGGAACAATCTTTCCACACTGCAAGATAAAATGAAAAAAAAAAAACATCCTGATTACCAAGTCACAAGGTCTAATACTTTGTTGTACAAAGAAGGTGATTTGGGGTTTTGACTTGTATTTTACTTCCTTCACTTAACAAATGTGAAGTCACAAATAGTACTATTTGAAGGGTTACCTTAAGGATAACATCTTTAGAGTCTAATGTGATCTGGAAGGTTTCTTGTTCCAAACAATAAAAGCAAAGGTGATGAATAATTTCTGCAAGATTGTTTAGTTTATGACACAACAGTGGTTTTGTTTCCAGAATGTTACACACATTTCACAATAAATGAGGAGCTTTGTGTTATACAGACAATGATGGCATGTCAGTTACTGAGACAAAGAATTGCCATTCAGTGTTTTCTTAAAATAGGAGTAGTAGACTTTCTTGGTAAAGTGCATACCAAAATTTGAGCAGTAATTTTTTGAAGATAAGTAGCTACTACAGTGACAAAAAGGTTCTTTGGTAGGCTGGAGATGAGTCACCAACATAATAGGTGAGGAGCAACATGAGCATGTGAGTTGTTTAGTCCATCATCAGTAAGACCATTTCATGTAAGACCAACACGATCAATGCTTCAAAGATGGAATAAAAAACGCTTGTTTACTGAAGAGTCACATATAGGCCCATATGTGAAGAACTAACTTGCCTTCAAGTTTAAAAGTTACAAGATGCAAAAGACTCAAGCCTGGATACACTGTGGCAAAATCGGATTAAGCTTGATCCAATGTGAAAAGCAAATATACTTGGGAGTCACTGCCATAGAAATGGTACTGAAGACTATAGTTTTGAACTTTTTGCCAAACAAATTTGAATAAGGTGATAATTACAGCACAGATACGACCAACCACAGAGCTTTATAGCATACATAAGTTGTATAGTAGAAATAGAAACTGTTCATGTATTATATCAGTTTACCTTTCCTCTAATTTCGATGACATCTTGATCCTTTAACAGTCTGTCTTCCAACTTGGTGAGTTCTCCAAGAACAGCTCGACTAAAGTCATCTGTTCCTGACTTACGAGAGAAGTAGGCAGTCATCCTGTGTAAATGTAATCAACATACTGATGACAGTCTACTCAGATTTTAATTCAGCACTTACACAGAACTTATGTATTATTCAAGGATAGTGCCCTTAAAGGGTCTGAGGCCTAACCCCAAATGTTTGCAACTCTCCCTTCTTGAAAATATTGCACCAATCTTACCTCCATGATAATGATACCTATGGTGGACTTATGGTTGTACCAGCTCATTTCTAGTATGGCACTTGCACAAGGGTATGAACACATACATAATCTATAGATGTGTGAAACTAATTTTGTACAAGCTGTGTGAGCCGCACATGCAAGCTGTAAACATGTAAACTAAACATATAAACAGTCCATGCTTGCATCACAACCAATTAGCACATCATTAGTGCCAGTTGGGGGAAGTTTGAATAATGCTGTTTTCTTAATATCATAAGCTGTAGAGTTATGATTTTAACACATGCCCCAAGGTGAAAATATATTTGGGGTAATGCAATAGCTCATTCAACTGAAAATCACTAAAAAGTTCATTACTTTGCATTTCAGGAAAAAACTGTCATAAAAACAGTTTGCCTCTTTGCTGGCATATTATGTTTATTTGCAGTCAATTGATATGAGTTGCACCATTGCAACTGGCTCACTGGGCAACTGCAATGTAATTATTGGTAGGCCTATGCTTACAAATGTATCAAGGGTCAAATTGTTTTAAGAACGCAGTAAAATGACACAAGATAGTTACGTTGCAGTTGATTAAAACTGAAAGCAGATCTCTACATGTGTAAATATTTGGAAATATTAAATTTCTTCAAGTAAGATTGAGGTATGCAAATGGGAAATGATTATCTAATAGTAAAGTATGGCCGCACTTTTGTCTTCTGGAAACTCAATGAACTGAATTTTTTATCACAAATAATACACTTACTTCATCGCCTGGACCTCTCCCGGTCGTCTTCTGTTGTAGGAAATTAGTCCAGCCAAGCTCAAAATAGCCACTTTTCTAAAGTTGTTATAAGAGTTATCTAGCAAGTCACAGGAGTTTGATTCACTTTTCAGATATGCACTCAATTTTATAATATCCTTTGGCAGAGGAAGGGGTTGCTTTCTTGCTTGCTTTCTTTCCTCGAGAACGATTCTTTCCAGCTTTGTGGACCAGCTGATTGCCATTAACTCGAGAAAGTCCTTTGCCTTTTCTCTTTCTGCCCTGTCACCATCTTGGATTGCCTTAGCAAGTTTAATGCTCGCTAAGCGTTTTACGTCAAATGACAGTTTAAGAGCATTTGATGGTGCCCCTAATGTGCTTTCATCCCTTTCGTCTTGTCTAGCCACCTTTAAGGCTGCCTGAGCCACAGTGTGAAAATACTTGGGTTCTATATAATCATTCATGCTTACACCTGTTGCTGGTGTTTCCAGTAGCCTTAGTTGAAGCAACAGTCTACTGGACAGTCGCATAGCAGCAGATGCGTAGTGCTTCCTCATCAGTTTATTATTTAGATTTCTTGTCATCCACTGGTTTCCAAGGCCAATGATTAGTGCATCCTCTTTTGCCACTTTTCCAATTGGATCATCCCTCATTATTGAAAATACTTCTTTCAGTAATGTGCCACCTGCCTCACATTTTACTCGGCCTGATATCACTGCACTCTGAAGAAGGAGGTTCCCTTTTGTCATGTGAGTTCCATCTTTAGCATGTGCTACACACGTAGACTGATGTCGGTGAATAACTGTGAGCTTCAGCCATTCCATACAACCAGGACAAGGGCCATACTCATCTATCGAGAAGGATTCCTTGCCTGTGAGTCTCCTCCCAAGAATGATCTCACCTTTTTTCTTCTTGATGATATTGTTGTTGTGCTCACTGTCTCCTCTGTTTCGTAGGATGGTTAAATATTTTTTCCTTTCCTTTTCTTTTACTGCTTTAAGTTGTAGTGTATCATCTTTCTGAACCTTGATGTTGGTAATCTGCAAAACTTCAGGTTCCAGCTCGTGTTGTCTTCCCAGGATATGCTGAGAAAAGTTACTGAACAATTTTGTGCAGAATGGACAGCAGTGCTTAGAGTTATACACTCTGGGAGACTTTTTCTTTTTTCCATTTTTAGTGGTCAATGAAGTGGTCACTTTTTTCACAAACAAAGCAGGGTTATCTTTGTCTCGAATAATTTCATCTTCATCTGGTTCACTATCAGAGATATCCTCATGATGGTCAGAGATACCTTCATCTATTGAATTCAGATTATCAAGGCACGCAACTCGACGTAAAGGAAATTCCTCAGAATTTTCTGAACCTTCACTATCACTCACCCACTGGTTTTCTTGGATAGGCTGTGTCTCTGTCAGAAAAGCTGGATTACTCTCATCACTTTCTACTTCAGAAGCCTGTTCTGGGTCATAATCACTGTCTTCTCTTCCGTCAGTTTCATTATCATCTAAAAAGAAATTTCAAAAGTTTAATATTATAATAACATACCTGAATATTCTTGTACTATAAACATGCAACTTCCTTTTAAGAAATGACCAATCCACGAACTTTACAGGACATTTTAATATAATTGATAAAAAAAAGTTTTTATCACTACATCATACACAGCACATTTGCAACTCTGATATTGTCAGGGATGTAACTGCTCTATAAACTAGAGCACCATTTCAATGGTCCAGTGGCTCATACCTTGTTGGGGTAGTGACTTACAAAGATAAATGTACTTCATAGCCCATAATTCACTGCTTTTTTATGTTTTCATTCATGTATGCTGGTGTTGCCAGTTCTTAAATGGAAAGGTTTGAAATTTTTGAATGCAGGCGCTACAAGTTGCTCCCAGTTGTCATTAGCAAGTATTTTTAAGCCTTTTTGCATGTCTTGTGTCCATTAAAAGAGCAACTTGCAAACCCCAAAACTTTTCTCAGAGTGTGTCATGAAAGCTGCAATACAGGTACAAACTTGCATCTTCAAAACCCTTATGCAAAATTGCTTCAAGTTCCTCTTACACAGCTGAAAGCAGTTACAGTAGCACATAGTCAACTTAACCCAGCTGCCTCCATAGGCATAGGAAGAATTGGTTGGCAGACTAGCAACTACCATCAGGTGTTGAAATGTTTGTTAATATTGAGACAGTTGACCTCCACCAAAACCAATAGGGCTCTTCCTCTCAACATGACAAATCCATATACCAAACATAAAAAGTGTCCATCATTGCTATCTTGAGATATCGTGTTTACAAGGTTTTCACTTTTTGACCTCTGGTGACCTCAAATGACCTTTTACCTCCACCAAAATCAATAGGGCTCTTCCTCTCAACATGAAAAATCTATACACCAAATATGCAAAGTGTCTGTCACTGCTATCTTGAGCTATCATGTTTACAAGCTAAGAGTCACATACACACACACGCACACACACACAAGGCATCACCATCGCATAGATTCCTTGCCTGCCTGCAGCAAAGAATCTAAAGGGGCACTGCAGTTGGAGCAAGCTAGAGCCCTACTATGACTCTCCAACTTGTACGTATATACAGACTCTGGTGATGCCACAAAAATCCCCATGGGATAGGGAGGAGGTGCAGGGGAGGGGGAGGGTCATGTGACCCACTACTTGAAGGGGTCACATATGTGTACATAGGAAACAGCCAAAAAAAAGCAAGTAAAGCATAGTAATTTCGGAGGTAAGGCATGCCCGACCCATCCCCTACCAGCAGCTATGCCATAGTGTGTGGATCAGAGTAGTCTGGGGTGTGGCATGTAATACATGTATCACTTTATACCAACCTTGACTGGAGTCTGAATCTTCCTTGGTCTCTGCCTCTGCCTTTTCTTCCTCTTCGAAGTCATCCTCATACCCATCTGTACAAAAAAGAAAGAAATTACATTTAGCTAACTAATAGTGCATTTGTTTCAAAGAATGACCCCCTCCCATGACATTGACTGTTTTGCTGACTGAAACAGCTTTGGAATGCTGCATCCATCATAAAATCCAAAAAGCAAGTTTGAGTTACAGAATTACATGCATGCTAGGCAAGGTTGATCTTTTGCTGTGCCAAAGATGGAGCCTGTCTACAGTAATGTTGTGTTAGCAAGTCTAATCGTGTTAGGACTGTGGTTTTCAGCCAACAACACTTGTATGTAAGTGATTAGTTTTGAAGGGAAAATGTCACTTAGAAGTAAAATTTCTTATAACCTGCACTGAAAAGGTTAAAGGGAAAATGCAGTTCCCCCCCCCCCCCCCAATTTGAATTAGTATACCCCATCATCCTAATTCAGGAATGGCTCCTTTCAGTCATGTGACAATATTTTGGTTACTTATTTGCTAAATTCATGCAGAATAACTCCTTGGTTGGCAAGATTTCATTTTTCCACGACATGATACATTTTAATAGTGTAACCCCTTAGAGGCATTTTAATGTACATATAAAACAATTAACACTGGAATGTCATAAAAAAAACCCAAGTAAATCTTTTGGTCTAATGAGCAAGAATTCAAATGCAAAGAAAAAGAAAATATTGTGGCTATCTTTGTGTTCATTACCTCTCACAGAATCAACCTCCCTCATTTCTTTGTCATCTGAGGAATAAGCATCAGGAGAGTCCATGCCTATACAAGAAAAAAAAAAGCAAGAAAACATATCGGTGCCTGTCAAAAGACAATGTCATGGGAAACTAACGGATCACTGCAATCCATTCATTAAAATCATCCATGGTTTTTGACAACAAAACTGCCAAGACAGTAATTATTCCTGCATTCATTATATACACCAGTTCCAAAGTCCTCCGGTCATAACAACTACAAAATAAAAAGCATATCAGCATGAGTTTCTGGAACAAAAAAGAATTTCACAGAAAAAAATCAAACTTTTCAAATATTCACAGTTCTGCAAATGAATCATCTCGAGTTTGGTCATGCAATTACACATTGTACACACAGAGAGTGTATATTGCAGGAGAATAACACTGTGGGGTTTCATAAGGTTCTATATACCACAAGATATAAGGAAAAGTTAACTGTCTCTATCATTGCTGTTTTACTTCAAAAACAACCTTCTAAGGGAAATACCTCCAGACACACAATCAGATCTGAATCATTTTCCTTTTCCAATTTTATTTTCTCACATTTGACACTAACTGCAGCTTTAAGTATGACATTGTGGGGTTTTATATTAAGGTTCTACAGGCCTTGAGTTTTAGATTTTCCAGGTGTGCTATAAATCACACTCCTCAGGAAATTAAGGAATGTGGTAGGTGTGCTGTTTTTTTAAACTTTAATAGATTTACCTGTTCCCATTCTTTATCTAGGTGTGAAAAAATCACACTTCTCACAGTGATTTGAGGCGAGTAATAGCTAGTGATGGCGAGTGATCGCACTCGCACGCCTCAAAATTCAAGGCCTGGTTCTACACACCACCAAGTTTAATAAGAACTATCTCTATCATGGCTATTATATTACAAAACAACCTTCTAATTAGGGAAAAAACTCCAAAAAAATGGTGTATGGTAGGGGATGGGTTTGTGAAAACTTTTACTATAGCCTACTCCTTTAAAGAAGGAAAATACCCATCATCAACTGTGCAATCTTTGTGTACACAAAAGGTCAATCTATACTTATATCACTGGTGAGTTACCTACCAATATACCATGTATGTGAAATTTTTACTTTACCCTTTTAAACTTGCAAATACCTCCTAGTTTAATGTCTAATGAAATATATACGTTCACTATACTGAGAACCATTTTTCATGTACAGTATATTGCTATCGGCTTCTAGTCTAGACAAGACACAAATCAGATCCATAAGGTGCAACTTCCCCAGTAAACCATACAGCAGACTCTTCCTCCCTTCCTGCTCACCACAAAGCAACAATCCACTTGACTGATTAAATAATAACCATGCATGAGTGATCTGCCATGTCCCAGATACCGGCTTTGAACACTGATTAATTCTTCCTAGTAAACATAAAGACACTGCAAGTACACCTGTTGGCTCATTAAAACAATATTAACAGATTTTACTACTTGACTAAGTTATAAAACAAGACAGTGTAACCCCTAGGGGAATCTTATCTACATACCTAGGGGACACAATTTTTTCTTAGGTATAAGTTTTTTAATGGAATGGAATAAATATCCTGCCTGTCTTTGTGTAATTTACCTCTCATATCATCATCCCCATTGACTTCTTTATCGTGGGAAGAGAGCTTATCAGAAGAGTCCATACCTCCAACAAAATTACAAGCAAATATAAGGGTGAATGACAAAAGACAACATCATAAGAAACTGTCAGGTTCACTAAAACAAATTCATTAAAATCACCTATGGTTTCTTACAACTAAACTGCCAAAACAGTCATTCCTGCATTACTCTTTTATACATCAGTTCCAAAGTCCTCCATAACAACAATAAAATAAAATGCACATCAGTTTGAGTTTGGACTTGTCTAGACTGGGAGTCCATTATTACACATGTTAGTATAGAACTTTAGAAAACCCCACAGTATCATACATACAGCTTAATTTGGTGTCACATTCAAGATGGTAAAATCAGCAAAGTATGAAAATATGGTTCAGATTTGATTGTTTTTGTGGAAGTATTTCCCCTGGTAAGGTATGTTTTAGTAAAACAGCCAGAGATACTGAGAGTCAACTTATCATTGCAGATGATATTAAATGAAGCCTATCTACACCCCACAGTGTTAAACATATAGCTACAATTAGTGTCTTATGTGAAATGATAAAATAGGCAAAGTTTGAAAAGAAAATGGTTTAGATCTAATTGTTTTTGTGAAAATGTTTCCCTTTGAGGTTTGTTTACAGTAAAACAGCCAGAACAGAAAGAACTTATTATTACACAAGGTAGTACATGGAACAGGCTACTTAACCCCACTGTGTGAAACATACAACTAGTGTCATATGTGAAATGATAAAATGGGCAAAGTTTGAAAAGAAAATGGTTCAGATCTGATTGTTTTTGTGAAAATGTTTCCCTTTGAGGTTTGTTTGCAGTAAAACAGCCAGAACAGAAAGAATTAACTTATTATTATGCAAGGTAGTACATGGAACAGGCTACGTACTTAACCCCACAGTGTGAAACATACAACTAGTGTCATATGTGAAATGATAAAATAAGCAAAGTTTGAAAAGAAAATTGTTTTGATCTGATTGTTTTGTGAATAAATGTCCCTTTGAAGTCTGTTTTTAGTAAAACAGGACACTGAGAGTCAACTTATTATTGCCCATGGTGGTGTATGTAAAACCTTATTAAACCCCATAGTGTTTCACATTACAGCAATCATCCCTGATATTGTGTCACATGTGATACAGTAAAATTTGCAAAGTTTGAAAAGAAAACATTAAGATCTGATTGTTGTTGTGGAAGTACTTCCCTTTAAAGTTTGTTTGTAGTGAAATAGGCAGGATGGAGAGAGTCAACCTATTATTGCTCATGGTAGCATATGTACAACCTTACTAAACCCCACAGTGTAACACATACAGCAATGATAGTGTTATATGTGATAAAGTAAAATTTGCAGAGTGTAAAAAAGTGGTTTAGATGTGATTGTGTGTTTTAAGGTTTTTATCTTACAAGTTTGGTGATACATGGTTACTTAGAGAAAAATAACTTCTTTCAAGTTACTTGTGGTGGATGAAGAAATTAACACACCTTGAGCACAGCGTCACTTGTCAGTGTGTATAATTTCAAAAAACATAATCAAGTTGGATTTGGTAGATTAACTTTTAAGAAATTTGAATATTTAATAAGATAAATTGTTTAATTTGTCTGTGAATGTTACTTGTTCTAGAAATTTAAACTGGTATGCTTTAAATCTTATACAAGTTTGCTATGTAGGACTTTTGAACTGATATTCTGGAATAATGCAGGAATTACTCTCTGGATTGATTTGCTGGCATAAATTGTGGATAAGGTGAATACATGGCCTGCAGATAACCAGTGTTTTGTTATGAGGATGTCTTTTGTCAGGTTCCCTTATATGACTTTTGTTGTAATTTTTTTGTAGGCATGCATGGACTCTGATCACCCTTCACTGCCACATGGTGTTGAAGATAAAGGGGATGATGGTAGAACAGGTAATTTACACAAAGATCATGACCAGAATATATTTTCTTGAATGTAAAAACTTCCACATTAGAGAAAATTGTGTCTCAGAGGTATGTAGATAAATATCTTTTAGGGGCTACAATTCCTTACATTAATGTAATATTTAGTCAGATAGCAAAATCTGCTCTTTTTGTGTTAGCTGGTGGGTCATTTTTACTGGCTGTTTTACTGCAAACAAATCTCAAAGGGAAACATTTTCACAAAAACAATCAGATCTAAACCATTTTCTTTTCAAACTTTGCCTATTTTATCATTTCACATATGACACTAGTTCTATGTTTAACACAGTGGGGTTATGTAGCCTGTTCCATGTACTACCTTGTGTAATAATAAGTTCTTTCTGTTCTGGCTGTTTTACTGCGAACAAACCTCAAAGGGAAATATTTTCACAAAAACAATCAGATCTAAACCATTTTCTTTTCAAATTTTGCCTATTTTATCATTTCACATATGACACTAGTTGTATGTTTAACACAGTGGGGTTAAGTAGCCTGTTCCATGTACTACCTTGTGTAATAATAAGTTCTTTCTGTTCTGGCTGTTTTACTGCGAACAAACCTCAAAGGGAAATATTTTCACAAAAACAATCAGATCTAAACCATTTTCTTTTCAAACTTTGCCCATTTTATCATTTCACATATGACACTAGTTGTATGTTTCACACTGTGGGGTTATGTAGCCTGTTCCATGTACTACCTTGTGTAATAATAACTTCTTTCTGTTCTGGCTGTTTTACTGCGAACAAACCTCAAAGGGAAACATTTTCACAAAAACAATCAGATCTAAACCATTTTCTTTTCAAACTTTGCCTATTTTATCATTTCACATAAGACACTAATTGTAGCTGTATGTTTAATACTGTGGGGTTAAATTAGGCTTCATTTAATATCATCTGCAATGATAAGTTGACTCTCAGTATCTCTGGCTGTTTTACTAAAACATACCTAACCAGGGGAAATACTTCCACAAAAACAATCAAATCTGAACCATATTTTCATACTTTGCTAATTTTACCATCTTGAATGTGACACCAAATTAAGCTGTATGTATGATACTGTGGGGTTTTCTAAAGTTCTATACTAACATGTGTAATAATGGACTCCCAGTCTAGACAAGACAAAAACTGAGGTCCTAAATCTTGGCTTTACTGATGAATTCTCTAGAGAAAACAAAGTCAGACTGTCAGTATAAAAAATGACCCACCATTTAACACAAAAAGAGCAGATTTTACTATCTGACTAAATACTACATTAATGTAAGGAATTGTAGCCCCTAGAGGATATTTATCTACATACCTCTGAGACACAATTTTCTCTAATGTGGAAGTTTTCACATTCAAGAAAATATATTCTGGTCATGATCTTTGTGTAAATTACCTGTTCTACCATCATCCCCTTTATCTTCAACACCATGTGGCAGTGAAGGGTGATCAGAGTCCATGCCTACAAAAAAATTACAACAAAAGTCATATAAGGGAACCTGACAAAAGACATCCTCATAACAAAACACTGGTTATCTGCAGGCCATGTATTCACCTTATCCACAATTTATGCCAGCAAATCAATCCAGAGAGTAATTCCTGCATTATTCCAGAATATCAGTTCAAAAGTCCTACATAGCAAACTTGTATAAGATTTAAAGCATACCAGTTTAAATTTCTAGAACAAGTAACATTCACAGACAAATTAAACAATTTATCTTTTTAAATATTCAAATTTCTAAAAAGTTAATCTACCAAATCCAATTTGATTATGTTTCTTAAAATTATACACACTGACGAGTGACACTGTGCTCAAGGTGTGTTAATTTCTTCATCCACCACAAGTAACTTGAAAGAAGTTATTTGTCTCTGAAGTAACCATGTATCACCAAACTTGTAAGATAAAAACCATATGTTTCCCTCTGAGGTTTGTTCGCAGTAAAACAGCCAGAACAGAAAGAATTAACTTATTATTACACAAGGTAGTACATGGAACAGGCTACTTAACCCCACAGTGTGAAACATACAACAAGTGTCATATGTGAAATGATAAAATAGAAAAAGAAATAATTAACTTTTCAAATATTCACAGCTCTATATTTGAATCATCTTTCCAATAGAGTTTGGTCATGCAGTTAAGCATTATACACAAACAGAGTGTAATTATGTATATTACTGAAGAATGACAATGTGGGGTTAGTAAGGTTCTATTTATGTACCACAAAAAGTAAGAATAACTTAACTTTCTTTATCCTTGCTGTTTTACTACAAGTCTTCTAATGGAAATACCTCCACACAAATAATCAGATCTAGCCCATCTTCGGTTCACACTAAGTTGACAATTCTGTTATCTTTACATACGGCACTACATGTAGCTGTATGTATAACACTGTGGGGTGAATTAAGGTCCTTTATACCACCATATATAATAAGAAGTTAGCTATCTCTATCCTGGCCGTGCTACTACAAACAGCCTTCCAAGGGAACCCCCCCCATGACATGAAAGTCCTTTTAGTCCAAATTCTTGTAGACGTTGACCACAGTTAATCAGGCTTGCATCATAACAAGGTAACAGAATTCCAGCTCTATCAGCACAATGTGCGCTCAAGCGAATAATGACTTGTGGTGCTTAATAAGTAGTTCCAGTGACTACTAGGGCTTGGCCGGATCATATGTCTGGATTGAGCACAGTTGTGAAGATACAACTCACTGGACTAAAACCACAGAATGTGAAAGTTACTGACCATCACTAATAAGACTTTCCCGGGCTGTGGGGGACTATTCGGGATTGCAGGCTTATGGGCATTTTCATGGCATGCCCCCCCCCCCCAAAAAAAAGGCCTTAACCATTTTCTTTTCACATTTTGCCAATTATTTTTCATCTCACTTATGACACTTATTGTGCCTATATGTACAATACTGCAAGATGAAGTAAGATGGCCACCACTTGTAATGATGACTAATTCTACTCTCTAGATTTTACTAAAACCTTTGAAGGGGAATACCTCTGTATACACAATCAGACTTGAAGTATTTTCTTTTTCAAACTTTGCCAATTTTATTATCTCACATATATATAACACTAATCATAGTTATATGTATAGTACTGTGGGGTGTAGTAATTAGGTTCTATAGACCACCAAGTGTAATGTTGATATCTGTATCCTGGCTTTTCTAGATCAAAAGAAACCTTATATTAAAGGTAAATACCTCCAAACACACAATCAGATCAAAAACATTTTCTTTCCACACTTTGCCAGTTATCTCCCATATGTCACTTCTAGCTTGTTGCTGTATGTATTACACTGTGAGATTATATTGCTACCTCTTTTCATTTAATACTTGGCCAATGAAAAACTTGATTATAACAAAATTTATTGCTATGCAATGGCATCTCTTCATTTTTGTGGCTATGAATTTAGGTGAACAGATAAGGGTAATTATGTGCATAAATTAATGTATATCACTAGGGAATTTTATTCCTTATATGTAATAACTTCAAGCAAATTTTCGTATTAAAATACATAGTGTCCCTAACTTCCCATGAGTAAACTAAAGGCAATAGGGCTGTGAGCATGCACAAATGTTTGTCGGGTATTTATTACTTCAATATTAACAAATTTCATCATATTACCAAACAATACTATTTCATAGCCTTTTCCTTTAAAGAAAAATGAGTATTTATTCATGAGCAGATTGATCAGAGGATCAAATACTGAACTGTCCTTATCACTTAATTCAAAAGGCAAATAAAAGGGTGTTTAGAGAAAGGGGATGGACTATACCCTTTCCAATATTCCCTTAAAGAGAGAATATAAAATATAACCACCTGTGCAATCTTGTGTAAACAAACTTTCAATCTACACCTATATGTCACAGACAAGTTTCTTACCAATGCACTATGTATCAGGTAAGGGCAATTTTTCCCTTCAGTCTTTTACACTTGAAACTACCTCTTTGTTTCAAGTCGACTGATCAATAAATGGACTATATTCATAAACATTTTCATTTACACTACGTTGTTACAGTATGGGCTTGCAGCTAGACAAGACACTAATCAGGTCCCAGATCCTGGTTTTGAACACTGATTAACTCTTCCAAGGAAACATAAAGAGACTGTGAGTACACATGTTGGCTCATTAACACAATATTAACAGATTTTACTATTTGACTAAGTTATAAAACATACTATAGGAACACTCATTTCTCAATCAGTCCTTATAAAACTTTGACAATTTCTGTTACGTGACATATTGAACACTGAATTGTATGTATTTTACTATGTGGTTGTGACTTAACACAAAAGGATTCCCAATAGCCCCAGCCCCCTTTCCACTAAATACTCATCATGACATTTTGTATGCAAGTATCTTGTAACCACTGGTAAAACACATGTGGGATGAACTTCACTTCAACTGTTCACTCCCACACCTGAGAGGGATCCATTTGCTTATTGTGTTCTGGGGAGCTCCTGGCCCACCCTCTGACCAATATCCAAATTGCGCAAGGGTGCCCCTACTAGAAATACTTATGTGATTTAGAGAAATTGGTACCAACACCAGTACCCCGGAGACAGTTGAAAATTGCCCTCTGTGTTCGCTGTTGGGATAAAAATTTACTCTGAACTTTCTAGTATATAAGAATCCCGACCGAATGGAATGGTCACTGTTAAGTACAGTTAAAGGCTTATGACAGGTTAACTCCTCAAGGAGACCCAACTTCCTCATGCAGGAATACACCTGCACACAACAGGGTCTCTAGTCCGATTCAGCAGTCACGAGGACCCATCATTTTACGACACGAAGTGGACAGATCAAGGGGAAGAGTTGCAAGGAGCCGAACAAAACTAGTTGGCCATTGCGCCTTAGTGTAAACAGCGATGTTTCCATCCCCAGCTTGTCATCTTATCCTAAGTTTCAAATTAATAGTGCAGCTCATTCTTCCACTATTACAACACCCAGTGAACCTCTCAGCGTCCAGAAACTATCACTATAACCAGAAAGCCAAAAGGCTTAGTGATTCCTTGCCAAATTGAAGTTCAGTTTAGATTTTTTGTACTGTGCATCCCATGTATGAAATTCGTCAAGGTTACCTTTCTTGAGATATCATGTTAAAACAAGCACTTCAAAAGGTTTTCAGTTTGATCTCTGGTGACCTCAGATTTACTTTGACCTTTACCAAACACAATAAGGTAGTAATTACTATTACTGCATCAACTTAATCAAATATGCAATGTATCCATACTTCCTAACTTGAGATATGATGTTTGCAAAATTTCAGTTTTTGACCTCTGATGACCTCAAATGACCTTTGCCCTCAACCAAAAGCAACAGGGTTCTTCTACTTGATACAATGCATTAACATATTAAGTATGAAAAGTATACACCTTTCCTATCATGAGATATTGCGTTAACAAGGTTTTCAGTGTTTGACCTCTGGTGAAATCAGATGACCTTTGACCTCCACCAAAAATAATAGGCTTCTTCTACTTGATACAGTGCCATAACATGTTAAGTATGAAAAGTATACACCTTTTCTATCTTGAGATATCCTGTTAACAAGGTTTTCAGTTTTTGACCTCTGGTGACCTCAGATGACCTTTGACCTGCATCATACACAGTAGGGTTCCTCTATTCAATATGAGGCATCCTGATACCGAGTTGAGAACTGTCAGAGTTACCCTTCTTGAGATATCGTGTTAACGAGCTAAGCGTCATAAACACACACGCACACCCACGCACACATACACATACAAAAACACGCCATCATGACCACATAGATTCCTTTCGCCTTCGGCAACGAATCAATAATATCACCAGAATTTGTAGCTTCTGTTTATAAATTGAAAGTGTGTACCTGTATCTTCACATGGCTTGAGGCTTGACACAAGTCCAGATGCTATGAGCACCTCACCCAAGGTCACCCCTAAAAGATAAGAAATCCAATTTAATCAGACATACTTCAGTACTAAATTATTGACTAAATCACAAATTGGCACAGAAACTGGCCTTGTATAAGGAATGTTATCACACAGAATCAACCTTAAAATTCATACCCTAGTAGTATGGAGCCAACATTCTTTCCTACCCATTGATTTTCATACCAGAATTAAGTGCCATTTAATACTAACAGTGCATTTCAGTATGTCATTCTGGGGTTATCCTAAAGGATACCGCACACTGCCCTGACCCGACTGCAACACAACAAAACTCCTTGCGACTACTCGTCGCAAGCGAGTCTGATTTTTGAACAGTTGTGCGTGTTGCAGTCGGGTCGCATGGTAGCTGCACATTGAACCGACCAGACTCACACAAAACTGATATATATAATCAGAATAAAATGGCGTGCAAGTCTCAGAGCACTCGACGTTTACTGTTGCTTCTTCTGCTGTCAGGGGCGGACTGGCCCACTGGGATACCGGGAAATTTCCCGGGGGGCCCACCCTTTTGGGGCCTTTACATCATATCCCATAAGTCATATGTGCAGCGATTTTTGGGCTGGATTAACTAATAACCTTGGTAACTTAGTAACCTATAGATTGACCCCTTGGTTGTTTAATTACATGCGTCGGGGGCCCCCTATGGGTCAAATTTCCCGGTAGAAATTTCCTCCCCAGTCCGCCCTGTCTGCTGCTAGATGAGGAGTTTGAGGATGAATCAAAAACGAAAAGGTTCGCAAGGCAGTGGATCAGAAAACGTGGGACACAAGGAGCATGTCTTAACCTTGTGAAAGAGCTACGGGGGTGAAATAGCATTCATGACATTGTAGGCCATACAGTGCAAAATACAATAAGCATAACAGGTACAACTGCAATATACCTTGTACCCATTCTAGAGGCGTCGTCGCAGTCACAGACCTACCTTAAAGGGCTGAGAATTAAGCAGGAACACATACTAGATCACAAAAGAGAC
The DNA here is from genome assembly GCA_029531755.1 of Holothuria leucospilota. Classification (NCBI taxonomy): domain Eukaryota; kingdom Metazoa; phylum Echinodermata; class Holothuroidea; order Aspidochirotida; family Holothuriidae; genus Holothuria; species Holothuria leucospilota. The sequence continues at coordinate 66,937,225 of CM055961.1, read as the reverse complement.
TTCGGAGGCTTAGTAACAGTCGTATCCATGCAATAGGGTTTAAAAATATTTGAAAAGAGTTATGCAAGTAGGCATTGCATTGTTCTCAAAAATGACTGTTCATGTAAGAAAACCATACCACAAGTAGCTCTGCAACTACGACAAAGCAGTGGCATAACAAAAGGAGGGGGCAGGGAGGGGCACTTCGAGTCACTTGACCCCCTTGCAAACAACCCTTGTGATGCCACTGCAATGAGGCCAACACTCCAGGGGAGGTAGATAGGTATAGACAAGATTTATCGAAACCCCAACAGCCCAACACATCTATGTTATTTAGTGTCTTCAAGTTGAAATAAGAACAGGGCCTCCCTTTTAGTCATCTGTTACAATAGGCAGGATATACCGCAGGCCTATTCTACTATCCCGAGCCTGATATTTCGAGATATGGGCGGGATTTTACACTGGCCTGACGCGACTCAAGTCAAACACAATGGCTCAAAACTTTGCGACGAATATCAAACATGTTTGATACGCCAGATTTCCTTTAAACTCACAAAAACTGTCGCGAGTCGGGTCGCAAGTAAATTTTGCTGCACACTGCACCAACGCGATTCAAACCCTATGGCCAGTCGCAAGGAGTTTTGTTGCATTGCAGTCGAGTCGAGGCAGTGTGCGGTAGCCTTAACACTATGTACCATTTTTATGTTTAATACCATCTAGTGTTAAGGCTCAATCCATCCATACATGAAATGGTCACAATGTTATCAACTCAATATGTGTCTTTATGGCTGATCTATCAATTTTTACACAGCCAACACCAAGCCAACTTCAGCCTTCATTCATATTTAAAGATCACATAATAATTGTTTATCTTCCAATTTTTATCATGGGATGGGGGGGGGTGGGGCTTTTAGTAGTCATCATGGGGTTATCAAATAACTTTTAACCATGTCAATGAAAACAGAGCTAATTTACTTTCCAACCATCCATATCCTGGTACTGTCACAATCTGATCTCATCTCAATATGTGTCATTTGTTGTATCTGCTCTTATCATTTCTACACACTGCAGCCAACACCTAGCTAACTGCTGGTTTTATGCCTGTTCAAAGATCATATTCAACTGCCAACTAATAAGTTTTTGGTATGTCATTATGGGGTTATATTGAACTTTGTACCATTGAGAGTGTTAACAATGCTAACAGTCCATCCTATCCTGTAACTGTCACAAACAAATATCATCTGAACACACATCATCTTTTTAGCTGCATGTATATATATAGCCACCACACAGCCAACCTAAACTTTCATGCCTGTTGGAAAATTTTATAATCATTTTTTAATCTTCCAACTATTACTAATTTGATTCTTTTAGTACAGCATTACGGGGTTATCTAAAACTTTGTACCACTTAGAATGCTAACAGTGCTAAACCTAAATCCATTTATATCGTGGTACTGTCACAATCTGATCTCATCTCAGTATGTGACCCCACAGTGACATACTAAGAAGCCCACACCGAGACAAAGTCTCTTTATACTTGCAGTAAATACATCTATCACTGATGACCCCACAGTGACATACAAAGAAGCCCACACTGAGTGTTTCTATACTTGGCCAACCATGTTGCAGTATACCATGCAATCGTGCCTAACAGCTAGGTCGGGTCCATCAGCTTGCTGCCCGCCTGCCTGTTATTCTGTTCTGTTCTGTGTCCTGTAAATATGATTAACTCCCCCCCCCCCCTGTTATTGGAGGAAACCGTGAATAAGGCGAAAAAACTTTTTTTGCCTTGGTGTTTTCACGCACTTTTTAATAGGGAATACGTTAATGTAAGGTAACATCCTTTTAGCCACACAATCTGTATGCTACTACTTCTATGTTGACAAATTTACAGACATGGATCTGTTAACACGTATAGATGGCAGGCATTTGAAATAACATTCATGTATATCTCAAAGACTCAGGGGTAATATATGCTTATGTATTTCATTATTTTTTGTTAGGCTATGTAATATGAGAAAGCAAATGTTACCTTTTTCATTCTCTGAAGGTGCTTGAATTTTACTACTCATTACAACAGTAGATTCTTTCTGCATGTTCTCAGCATTCACGGTCACATAATCCACTTTTCTTTTTCCTAAAAGTAGAAACAAGTAAACATCATATTTCTTGTACTGAGGGTCCTTACTAGAATTTATAATGACCATTCAATTTTGGATTTGTAACAATTAATGTTTAGATAATCCTCCATGCAAGAAGGCCAACTTTAACCAACCAGCAGGCACTGCAGCAATCTGTTACTTCATTCACAAACCTCCATCCTTATTTGACATAAAAACTTCTATATTCGGTCTTGGCATCTTTAAATGTCACACAGAGGTTTGTTGTCACAGGAATTAAATACCCTACAGTGTTCAAATAATTCAGTTGCCTTAACCAACTACACTCACAGACAAAATGAATAACCTCAAGCACAATTAGAGCTTCTGATAAATGATGTTATGCCCTGAAAAGGTATTACTTTGATAAATACTGTTATATTCCTGTTTATTATCTGCTTGATGCTTCGGGAAGATAAATACACTTTTATTTGCTGTAAATGCTACAACTAACATTACCTCCATCAACTGTAGACTCATCAGGCATCCTTATATGGTCAGCAGAAGCTCCACTGGCTGATGTATCACCATGGTTAACAGACACTTCATCAAATTTTCTCTGCTCTGAAAAATATACATGTATTGAACAAATATAATTCATCACCTTGTACTAGAAATTAGGCTTAAATGATTTCATCAGCCTGTCCCCATTATAAAATGTTTCTTTCCCAAAACTGAGAATATTCTAAACATAATAATAACAGTAGGTAATAAACAACAACATATTTCTTTCAGAGCACCAATTTTGATACCTAAATGAAAGCACTATGTTCAGTCTGGATTCTTTGTATGTCAATTGATGCAGGGTGAGTTGATAGGACTTAGTAGAGCCAGTTATCTTATTACTAATATATAATAACTTATTAGTATATAATAATATACTAATAAGGTATCAATATTACTAATAAAAGAAGCACCACAGTTAAGTCCTCTGTTGACATATTACAGGTTAGATGACAGGCTATGTCAGCTGCATTAATAAACTCATCACTAACAGGTCAACCAGTATGATGTTGTGGGACTGGTGGTATGCATACAGAGTAGCTGTCATACCAGAAACTATTGTACAGTTGTTACCATAATAACTCCTGGCTGCCATTTTTGACAGGTTCTACTGTACTGAAGGTGATATGAATTCAAAGACCCCAGACTTTGTGACAAAATACTACGGCCAAACTTAACTCACTGTGGATACATAAGGTAAAATAAAAAGTCAGTTTGATTAAAAGAAGCACATGTAAACATAAAACAACAATGACAAGTTGAAAAACTTCTAAAGGTTTGGCCAGTCTCTTGTTAGAATAATTTTCAAAGATTTTCAAAGATCTCTCAAACGTGAGATTTTCACAGACTGGTCAGATGTTACAAAGTATGTTTCAGTGTGGCAAAAATTTGAAAAATCATTTTATCACTATTTACAAACTATGCAAAAAACTTGAAGCGAAACTTAAAAAAACGCAGCAGATTATGTCCATTTTCCTGTCTTTCTTCCTAACCTATCACCTGCACATGTGTTATTAGTCATAAGAGGTTACACAATACATGTTTTTTTTTGTATTTCTTACCATCTAGAGAAACCCCAACAAATAAAAAATCACAGTTTATTTAACATGACTGTTCCATTTTTTAGAACTGTTAACATGTAATCATCCAAAATATATGTGGTATCCAATGCTTACCAGAATGTCTAAGTTGTTTCTCTTCCTTCCTTTGACCGTTTTGTTTATCCTGATGACAAAAATATTGAACCAAAAATGAAATGCAGTTCTGCATTCTGATTTGGTCAGTTTTCTCACTCTACATGTAATGACAATGCAATCAAATTTAACACTCCTTCACTTCAAACTGTAAACACTAATGTTATAATAGCTGAAGCTGACACTCTTATATATTATGTCAGTGCTCACCTTATATCGCCACTCAGCATCTGACTGACCGTAGTCAAACCTAACTTCATCCCCTGGATTGATGGGTCGGAGGCAAAACAGTGCAAGTACTGGCCTGTTGTCTACTTTCAGTTTCTTTACAACTGCATTTGGTGTTTTCCAGTCATCATTTGCAAATTTGCCAACTCTTTTGCTGTTGGTAGCATCAATGCTGTTAAAACAGATAAAATCATATTAGATCTCTTTGCAACATATACATCAAGGCTGAAATTAAGAGCTGTCTACAAGACATTCCAGAGGACTAAAAATTTGTGCAGGAAAATATTGTGAAAAATATTTGTCCAACAGAACACTCGCTAGTTTTACAGTGGAAGCCAAAATGTGTCCACTAGCAGACATCACATAATATTAAAACACAACTATCTATTTTAATGGATGTGGAAATTAATTTTTAGATGAACAAATTTGATAAGAAAGTGGGCAGCCTGAAATATAAGCAGTAATGAAACACTTCTACAACTTTCCATAGTATCACATTCAAATTATTTTGGTGCATGAGAATCCACAAAACCCTACGATCACCAGTGATAAGATCTATGAGGGCTGATAATGTACATTTATTATAAATTCCAACTCATATTCATGCCATTTGACTATCAGGGATTTTTAATGTAGTGCTCCATAAATGAATCGAAATACTGTATCAAACCAGCACAGGTACTGACAACTTATGGTAGTCAGTGAGGCATGTGCACCCCTACTGAATTGTATTTTATTAATTTTAATATCAACAAAAACCTAGGGAGTGGGATGAGGTGGCTGTAGTCTTTTCCTTGACATAACGTAATCCAACTGTAATATTTTCATGCCCTCTAAACACAGCTTTTTCCTCTCATTACCATTGTAAACATTATTGAATTCCTAGTTTGTTGGGGTGTTGTATTAAGTACACAATGGTGTGTGGGCGTGTTGCCATGTCTCCTTACATGTAGCTCTGGTGAGTTTCTTTTTATAAAACTCAGCATCTTTCTATCCTGATTTTTTTTGCATCTTCAGTGCATAACTCTACCTAGGTTACCATCCCATATACTTTGTCAGACTTGCAACACTATGCTTTTGAAATAGGAGAACTTGCAAAACTTTATAGCAAATACAGTGGGATACTCATACGGTGAGAAAAATGGAAGAATTGTCTCCAAACACGATTCCTCCTTCATCACAAATAATTCTTGCAAGGAATGCACATCAAGGGAGTATTAAAACCGGACATACTTTTTGAACAATTTCTAGGGAGGGTACCTGACTCCATGTTGTAAGCTTACAACTTCTGCCAATGCAATGGAATATCATGCCCACAATTACACTTGTCACAATGTACCAGACTGGACAAGTATTTTGAACATTTTCGAGCTGAGACCCCTAGCAAGCTGTTCTTAGTTTTTGATCAAGTAAAAATTCCATTCTTTGTAAGACACATTAAGTGACCCCATATTACTTTGAGGTTACCTTTAACCTTTATTTCAGTGTGCTCCTTTAAAAAAATGGGTAACTTTTAGGGAGTTTCATCTACTTCAACTTCCACAGGGATGTTTCCCCAGACCACCACCAGGGTATTTGGCAGATCAGTAGCCCACACACTATTTAGGGAGCACTTGGCACTTCAACAGCACAAGTGACACTGAAGACTCATCCATTTCCTCCTAACCTCTATCCTCTAGAGGTAACAACATCTGCAATAGTTTTAATTTTCTGCAGTTGTGAGTACAAGTCTGCTTGCTATCATTCATTCAAGTTCACAGCAGGATGGCTCACCTCTAGCCTGAAGCATACTGCACATGTATACCTTAACAACTGTCACTGATCAAGGGATTCACCCCACTTTTGTTAAAAATGTAATATTGTAACTATGCTATCAAATCAGAATAAATGATGTCATGAACATTACAAGAACTTGATTTAATAGTATGAAAGTGTTGCATGCTGAATCGATCCTGCTTAAAATTTTTATTTTCTAACCTCACTTTTCTATTGTCTAAGTGAGGTTATCAAATTTCCAATCTCTTCACTGAAAGTTTATTATTGTCACTTCACCGAGCTTCCACTCCACTTAGGTTGCAAAAAATTACATGTTACATTGGGCAGGATTGTAAACAAGACTCCCTCTGCATGCTCTGTATGTTGTAGCTAGGGTTTCTTGAGCTGGATTATGTCTTTCCATGAGATAATATTATCTGCCTATCATCAAATTGTGTAATTGGGCAAAGAAGGAACTCAAGTGAATATTTTTAGCGTGACCGATTCATCATGGAATTTGTGTTCAAACACCAAAAATAATCATAACGAATACTAAGAAAAAAAAACAAAAACAAAAATTGTAACCCTACCTTTTTTGAAATTTAAATCTGCTGAGCAAAAACTCAAGCAACAACTGCTACATAAAAATTAATGGCAAGCTTCTGCTCAACACCGTTTAGCTGGCAAAGAATAAGATATGAAAATCAAAATAAATTAAGTCCCTCACAAAATTTTGAGGTATACCAATTTCAAACCTCAAATTCAACCTTCTGAATCATGGTTTATATGAAACCATAGAAACTTTGCTAATCTATACTACAGTAGATGCTTTTTATGATTTGTTGTTTAAAATCTAGTTTCTGCATGCAGGGTATGTGCTGTATATCAATTTACTGAAAATATAAGCACTATATGTACAGTATGCTGCCTTCATAACCATGATGACCTCCCCTTCCTAACCTATCATCACTTTTACTGGGCTAAAGGTAGTTTAAGCATAGGTCTACAATTATGCCAACATCACTACCACTACCACTACCAATACACTATACTGTTAGATGTATTATCACCAAGCATCCACAGAAGCATCACTTTTAGATTTTGTCTCTGATTAAACTTCAAAATTTCTGTAATAAATGCTACAATCAGACTAATCAATACCTTCTTATCACCTTAGAATATCAAGGCATACACAAAGGCTTCTTCTGTAATGGCCATTTTCTTTGAGCAAACTTATGGAAACTGGGGTCCTTAATAATGCCTAGACTAGTCTCCCCATTAATGTAGGGCTTTGTGATTGTAAACAGGTTGTATGTCAACTGAAAGTCAAGTGATCATATCACCTGTTACAAGGCTAGGAAACAGGCTTTTGAGGTTATTGTACAATCTCTGTATAGCATCAAAACTGGCCTTTGATGTTCAAAGGGTTATATAAAAACAGGTTTGAACATGAAAAATTCAAGAAAGAGATAACAGTAAAAGACCTCTTCAAATGTTAGTCATAAATATAGTGTAAATAAAAATAACTGATAACACTGAACTCATAAATGCTGCTGTATGAAATTGAAAACATTGTAGTTTTATTTGTTAGCTTGACTACTTTCAAAAGTTTAAAAAATTTCTAGTAAAAATGACTGTGTGATGTCAATAGTACCTTCACTTGGTTACTTTCTGGGCTTAAAATTAGGAGAAAATATTTGTCCCAGGTGTTTATGGTCATGATTGAAGGTGCACCACTTGTCACTTACAGTTTATATTGGTGGATATAAAATGCTGTCTTTCTGAGGCTCTGATTGATTGTTTGGTTCACATAATGAATCATCAGCATTTGCCTCTGGGTTAACTGACGGTATTGACTGTTATGGGATTAAAAATTGTAAGTGTGTAGTCTTGCAAGTTGCAGGCTAAGAAAAATGTACCAGGGACAACCAAAAAATGTCTTGGCTAAAATTAATTTGTACTGGGCAAGGTAACAAACATCAATTTTTTGCCCTTTTAATCATCTACTAGGCATTAACTCAACTAACACCATGGTCAACAGATGCATTTGTTTGAAGATGTTAATGAGGAAAAATGATACCAGGACCAGGGAAATTCACACTTTCTATACTGTCTATTATAAACACCTTACACATTTATTGATATTTGGACTATGCCTCAGTTTTATCAAGGTATATTATGCCGATTTTTCAACGGGATACGATACCCTTTTTATCTCGCTACTTGGATACAGATTAATGCACCATCGCCTGAGATGTTCATATGAAATTAGAACGATTCGAGAGACAGTGAGGCAGGTCTTATCCGTTCTCGATCCAGAGGGGGTTAGATGTAGCGGTTTTAGAAACTTCTCAAGCCCTGCGGAGGCTAGGAGACCTATACTGCCAGTTCGATCGGGACCGAATTACATATAGCATTCATATAGACGCCGCAACGAACTAAAACATCACTGTTCCGCTCATGGCCTAGCAATCCACGGGGCTGTCGACGGATACTCCAGAAGGATTCTATGGCTAGAGATAGGACCGTCAAACAAAAATCCAAGAGTAACTGCCGGATATTTCCTTACTTTCGTTGAAGACAAAGTTGGCGACGACGACCGCCAACTTTCGTCTCGCCGATTCGGGACCGGTTCAGGCGTAGAAAAATGCGCAATTTTACAGCCCAGAATTACCATTCTTTATTATAACCAATGCGCAGTCTGGGCGACTGCTACCATACTTTCGGGCAAATTCATACCGCCAACCAATCCGGAATAGAATGCTGGCGGTCTTTCTTGAAAAAATCTTTTCACGGGTGGTGGATGAATTACTTCAAAGATATATGCATAACAATGCCGGACTGTGAATACTGCTGACACCCCCTACCACACATGAGAGTGTGTCTGGCCTTACTCTCCTTTCAAGCGTTCGAGTTTTGACGGCAGCATTATACCAAGTAGCATCAGAATGGAACTCGCATAGGATCCGAGCGGTACGTGGAAGCGAGAGTCCTGGATGAATACCAGATATATTATACTTTACGCCAGAACTCTCAGGGACAGATGATTACAAGATAGTTTGCAGGGATGACGATATTGAAGCTGTAGAAAATCAAGCAGATCGATGGCCCAACGACTTTCTTTGCAGTGAGGAAATGATTGAACTAGTTCACATTGTTATGGGAAGGAACAGCAATCCAAGAAATGTCAAAGAAGCCAGGGAAATGTTCGAAGATTTCTTCGCAAGACTTAATCAATTGTAGCTGTCCATAGATGGAAGTTCACTATAGCGGCGTACGGGATTACTAAGCTCCCCCCCCCACACCCCACTCCCCCCCCCCTTTCTCACCCCCCCCCAGCAACTACCCCCACCCCCCGCTCCCCCCCATGCTGGCTAGGCGCTGGAGGCGGGATAGAGCCCTTATTCATCCTCTCGCATAAAAATTTTAATAAACAGCCTTACCAAAGAATAAAGCCTCGCTATCACCAGCTGTCGCTAAACCGGCAAATTTCTGACCATCCTTGTACCCACCTTTTTATGACCCATTGAAAAGTTCATTCCAAAATTCTTTCATATGACCTGATGCCAACGTTCAGAAAACGGGTGCAATTTTTGCCTGTGCGTATTGATCTGCCCATGACATAATTCCCAGTCACGTCCACTACGTTGACCGTCATAATTTTTGTTTCAATAATTTCGTCTACACACATGATAGACATGCGGGTGTCTGAACTACGTGCAAGCGAATTCACGTTTAGACCTACAAAGTTGGTATCTTCAATGAAAGTCATTTTGTAGTTAACTTTGAATATTTACTAATGATCTGCCGTCTGCATTTAGTATTGGAATATTACCTTCTGGCAACAGCTCCGACTCAGCCCCAAAAACCTTTTACGGGCAGGCCAAACGGGCAACGAAGAAACAGAGGACTCTGGCATGTCTCTACTTACTTTAGGACAATATTACTCGTGTTAATTTATTCATAATTTTTTCATACAAGTGGGCACGTTGTGACAACGGCCAAAGTCATTGTTTTCCTCAGTAAATTATTGTTTGGGCCTACAGCTTGAAATTGAAGCAAATGTTATTTCTCGCCACTCAAACTACGTACCATAAACACTAGGTTTAATACGACTCTTCGTGAATTCCCATTTACAAGGCCAGACTCAGCCACCTTTTCCTCCCCCTCTGACCCCCCCCTTTGTTCTGAAATCCCTAAAAGTGAAAAAAGTATGTGAATGCGCGTCTCAAGATCGTGGACACCCCCCCCCACCCCCCCCCCCCCACCCTCCCCCCACCCCCCCCCCCCACCCCCCCCCCCCCCCCACCCCCCCCCCCCCCCCAGTCATATGGCAGGCAAGGTTTAGTGAACCCACACACACCTGTATCAGGCCAGCTCACCCATCGATTCTACACCATACGACATCATCCGTTGCCATGTCAATCGCGTGTTAATGCAGGTACAATCATTGCTTAAACACCTGTGCCCCTCAACCTGTGCCGATACGTATTACAGCCAGCGCGCGCGTGACCCAAGTCGACCAACATCGTGAAACTATGCGTTGTCGTTGCGACGGTGGATCTGCCTTAACCATTCACAATAGCAACGTTACTGCAACAGCTCAACTGAGTAAAGGCGCGCTTGTTATGGAACTGTCCATACTATGTTCATAGCTCTTCTGTACAGCGCGCCCGGACTGCGTTCATTTTTGCACAAAAACAAAGCTGTTATTATATGCTAGGGAAGCTAAAAACACTCCCTGGGCGCATATGCACGCGAACATAATGGCCAATGATATGCTTCGAATACCCCCAACATGCTTACGCGCTTTGCGACTCTGTATGTTGGGCGGGTATTGTGATGTAATCCTTTTCATGAAGTTATTCTAAAGATATGAAACTTTCCACTAAAAGCGTTGCCCATTATTTTCACATCTAAATGCACGTCCTTACATAGCGCAGTGCCGTGGTGCCGCCAATTGCGTCATAAAAGTCAGCATAGACCTGTAATGCCGGCATCTTTTCGAAATTGGATTTCTGCGACGTTTTCTTCTTCTTCCAAAAATTCTATTTATGCCGAACTGCGCCGGTTTTAATTGTGTGTGAGATGATACTTTTACATTACTGTAGCCAATCTTGCAATACACAAAAGTTATTTTGGCCGTGTCATGCCCACTTTAACTTGGTTTGCGATTAACAAACATCCGTTTTTAAATTGATTGATTACCGGTTCAACACACTTTTATGTGTTATATGCCTATGAACCTTCCATCTTTTATTGCTCAATATACGTCACAGCTAGAGAAAGTGAAAAAGTATTTATTCTGCAGCCTTGACTTTATCTCAGCAGAACCCGCTTACTTTCAAAAACTAGTGTGAGAAACATTGTTGCCGATATATGATTTCAGCTGTATGCATTACTTTGCTGAAATTTACGGGAAACGGGGCTGAAATGGAGGGGTTCATCGCCTCTTAATAGTGACCATTTTGTTAAATTATGAATTGTTCGGATTGTATGTAACACAGTCGCACATATGATAACCTGCTATAAAAAGGAGAGGTAAGGGAGTGACCGGGTTTGAGATGGGTTGGGAAAGGAGAGGCTCTGAGTAAAAAATCCACGATACAGGGTCGTGACCCGATCGAACGCTTGTATGCTGAACTATAGACATGGCTAAGGTATGAGGTGTGGTTTACTAACTACACTCTGCTGAAGGGTTATTCTGTATATAAATGCGTCTCTAAAAATGTTTGATGTTGTTAAAAGGTTCTGATAGTTTGGCAGGAGAAAAGAGGCCTAAACTTGTGGGAGGATAATTTAAGAACCCCCCCCCCCCCCAATAGAATGCATTCTCACGCTTTCTACGCGAACAGGGCAGAAAACGTTGATTTAACAATTGACCGGTTCTTACAATCCACCATGACTATTTTTTTTTTCTTCATCGGGCAAATAAAAGATGAGGGCCTGGACCTGTGATAGTTCAGAGGGAGACTTACTCTAGACTCTTTAAAGCAGTGCATCTCCATTTCTATGCCACACCAATTTTGGGATCTCAAGTTTAGGTCTTACAGGCGGACGTCGGTTACCTAAATGGATACAGCTCCGCATATTGAAAAAGTAATTAAGTTCGGGGTTAAATGTTTCTTTAGTGAACCTTGGAAGCAAAACAGAGTTCAAACGTTTTTCGACATATATGTTTCATACCATATTGCATCACTATAACTTAATTACTGCGATGGACACTTTTTTTTTTTTATTTGAACCTGTTTCTATCATGGTACCGTTTAAATGTTCACTACATGTTGAAAGAGTATAATCGTCTCGCTTTATGGAAATCATCATAGTGCTTTGTGTTTGAATGCCATGAGAGTGAGAGATGACGTGTAGCCTACACGAGATGATGGGGGGGGGGGGGGGGCGAAAGTTGTTTTGCACTCGTTCTGAAGAGGAATCTATGCCGCACGGTGCGTTCCTCCCATTTTGGAATTTGGTGTGACATACTTTACAAAGTTTCAGGAGAATTTCCGAAATTTTAGCTAACCTCTACCCCCTCCCTCCTCACGCTTTCCCATGCATAAGGCAATGCAGTCTCGAGACGGAATAGGCAGCATGTCGACAGCGGGTGTTTTTTTCAGGCATGCATCACCATATTTGTTGAACAAATCTGATTACGTGGTGACTATACATCGTTTACTTAATTCTCTTAAAAGACGCTACGTTGTGTCAGTTTGTTCAAAGAAGGTACGACACAGGGATATTTAATGCATATCTGTACTATGTGTATTTCATTTCTTCTGCTACTTTTCTTCAATTCTTGGAAAGACATTTAATGCTAAATAGAGTTGAATTATGTAGCAATAGCTCAGTGTGGTAGAAAATGTGAGGCCATGCATCAGACGGTACCCGAACCTGTCGGCGTCATAAAAACGATCACCGACAGAAATTCAGCAACTTTTTCAGTGAACTCCAGGAAGTTGTGAGAGATAAGTAGTGACGTCGCCAGACTTTTTACAGCGAGGACACTAGAGCATATATCATAACGCTAGAAGGGCACACATACAACAAGAAGGACCGAGCGGCTCTTAAGGAGCCGTGCGATGGCAAAACGAACCACTGTAGGTATGTCCCAGTGCCCACACGACTCTAGTGGGGTCAGAGGAAAACGCCCTCGCGAAGTCCAGGACGGATACCACAAAGACTCTGGGGCATTTACAAAATTGTGACTGTTAAAATGAATCATCGAACTATCTCACAATAGCTTAAGATGTTCGACCAAAATCACAATTTGACCATTCTTTGTTAGCCAAAGTCGGACTGACGTTTCAATGATTCGGCGAGTGAGTGGTTACATCGGCCAGCTCTAATTTTACTCATGCTGCTCAACACTGATTAAAGATCAGAAAAATGCAGTAGCGGTCATCAGCAGGTATGCCAGCGAAAGAGAAATATACCCTCTTTCCATAGGCACCCGGCCCTTATAGCTTATACAGTTATAACTGATCTGCGCTATAATTTCTTAGCCGTCAGGGAAGGTTTCCCCCTCCCCGTCGGAGAAATTTTCCAATTTTTTTCGGGGGGGGGGGGGGGGCTTAGTCAGTACGATAACCGCATCGACCTTCAGTGTTCAGTCGCTCCTACTATTCGCTTGATTTGCTAATAGGAAGGGCAGATTCTTCAATAAGACCCCAATTTTTCCAATTTTCCTTAACAAATATCCCAAATCTTCTTCTATAAAAATCCAAATTTCTCAAATTGTTTTCAATAAAACTTCCAAATTTTCAATAAAAAAGCAAAATTTTTGTCGAGGTTTCGAGTAGCTTCCCCCGTCGTGGAGTCCCCCCTCCCCCGTCAGGCCAATCCTGGCGCCACCCCGGCTCGTGAAGCGCTTCCCAAAGGGTAGTGTTGATAATGTTTTGTGCAAGATAGTCACACTGATATCGTAAATTAATGTTCTTTGGAGGGACAACTTCGCTTATGTGATCTTACCATGTCATCTAGTTGTTGTAACTTGAATTTTTTGATGGAGCCAATTGGGAACCTAATGAACTCGACTCCTTTCCTTTCATCCCACCCATAGGCGTACGAAGCGGGGGCCGGGGGCTTTAGCCCCCAGTCAAACCTGTGGGGAGCTGTATGTTTCCGCCCCGAAGATCCAAAGGCAAAAACCCCTTATTTGTCTCATCTGTAAGAAATGTCAAAAAGGGCTGCAGTAATTTTCCTTAAAGTTTGTCGAAACTGTTGCACCAAATTGCATCTGAGGACCCTCAAATACCCCAAAATTTTCCAAATGGGAGGGGGACACCCCCTCCACATGGACCGCTCCCCCAGGACGGCGATCCGAAACAAGGTTCAGCCCCAAAAGTCTCGAAAAACTTCCTACGCCTATGATACCACCAATGTGTATGGCTATATGAGGCTTTAATTTTTGATGAAATACGTTTATTGCTGATGAAAACAAGAAGGCAATGAAAAAACAAATGTCATCTACCTCAAGTTCACATATTTTGTGGAAGAATTTTTCAACATGCTGGCCAGCAGATATGGGCTAGAAAGATAGCCAACTTGCGTGGCCCTTCGTGAATTTTTTTTTCGGAAAGTGGGTGGGAAAAATCTTGGAGCAACTTCTCTCCCCTTCAATTCAAATAGCGAAAGGGCGAACGAAGCCGCTGACTCTGGGTGCATAATTATCGGACGGTGTATCAGTCAATACTTCTTAAGAAATTCATAAACACGTGTGACAAATAACATGTGACCACAATGGCTCAAACATGGTCATGACATGTTTATTTATAACTCTTCTTGAATGTATACCTCGTGTATCTATTCACAAATTTACAAAGGTCTTTCTTGCTAGAGCTACAAAGCTACCTCAGTTATCAAAACTATCTTCATCCTTCAAATTATCATGTGTTCATTGCAGTCTTAAGAGTTACAACTGCAAACGCAATCAAGGAATGATAATTCTGACGCCACCCCCTGTCTTATATCCATGCATAACAAGAGTGCAAAACTGAAGGAGTTCGTTAGTTTATTGTAACGGTTTCCTGCTAAAGAACTTGATGTTCCTTACGGTGAAGTTTTACACGAGGGTGTATACCCCCGACATGTGTTAACCCTTTCTCAGCCTGACATGATGTGCCAAATACCTTTGTGCAAAGGATTCTAATAATTGTAATAATTCTGCCCACACTGCATGCATACATACATACATACATACATACATACATACATACATACATACATACATACACATACACTTCCACACACAGACTTGGCATAAATGCAAGCGCAAGTGTCTGCCAAACTAAATGCATGAATGCTTGTTTGCATGCATGCATGCATGCATACTCACATGAACAGGTTCGTAGGGACATACAGGGGCATGTCGTCAAGGGGGGGGGGGCAAGGGGGAGAATTTTTTTGCCTCCTATGAGGTTTTGAAGTTGCCATTGACTTAATACAGTTTTTGCCATTTCGTCCCCCCACCCCCCCCCCCCAGACATTTTGCCCCCTTCATAAGCTTCTCTGGTTACAGGCCTGTGTAACTATACAATATATCGAGCGAAACAAAACGGTCAGATCAGTAACACCAACTTGAACGTTACACACGAATGCAGTGAGGTTTTGATGACATCAATGCACTAAAATTATGACTGTTCTTACTAAAAAATGCTACTGCAGACAGTATATATCCTTCTTGCTGTATCACTTATTTAGTCAGTGGGGTGATTAAAGTATGAAAACTTTTTGGGATAAACTACCTAGTAGACATATCGTCACTTATTTTTTGGTCTTTTATTTGTAGTGACATCAAGTGAAATTGGGCCTCCACAAAACAGAAAAGTTCCTCTATGGGATATGATGCATTCACATGGTAGAGTGAAAATTCACCATGCTTTCCAGCTACTGAAATATGTGAGTCATTTTGACAGTTGTTGGCCTCTTTAACATCTGGCAGGTGTCTTCTACGAAACATTTACATCTACATACAAAATATAAAGAATACACACTTTATACCTTGAGGTACTTTGTCAGCAAGATTTTCAGAATATGATCTCAGATGACCTTTGACCTCTACCAAAAAATACTTCCTCTTCATCTAATACATCACATACCAAGCATCAGAGTGCTCTCCGAGTAACCTTTCCGAAGACAGTGGGTAAAGAAGCTATAAGCATCAGAAACACAAACCTCACATATGCACGCATTCAAGCACACACATGCATGCCTCCATTATTGCATTGAATTCCTCATCACCGAAATCAATAGAAGGGCACGAAAGCGCATACACACACCCAGAATTTGTTACTATGTAGCAAAAATTGCATAGGATAGCACTAGCCCTGGCAAGGAGTTAGTTAGATAAAACTAGCCCTTGCAAGGAGTTAGTTAGATAACATTTAACGACACACCAACACGAATGTGTTATATAGTGTCAACTAGATAAATTCGTTTCAAGTCCTCCCCTTTAGTCGCCTCTTACGACAGGCGGGGAATACCGTGGGCATATTCTACAACCCCCAGCCCACAGGGGGCTCAACCATGGGGGGGGGGCTTGCTCGGTTTTGTGGCGCCGACAACCCGCCAGTCATGGGAAGCCCTGGCAAGGAAAGCAGAATAAAACACAACAAAGAACTATGAAAACAGCTTGCTCCCTAATGATAATGAAAGAAAAAGTGAGTAACAGCCAAACATGCAATCAACAAATTAAGTGTTCGACAGCAAGTTAAAAATACGTGAAAAGGATAACAGCATTTATGCCCTTAAGATACATCATAAATTATGCAAGTAACTCACATATAAAACAGTGTTTAGAGTCATAAGAATGCTCACTCTTTAGTAAAACTGGGCCACACAATTTAGAATTTGGCAAGATCGTGGTATAACGAAAAAGTAGAGGCACCTAATCAACAACTTCATATGAAATAAACGTAATATACAACACACTGCAACAAAGGCTGATCCAAACAGGTAAGTTGCTGTGTGCCAACGATCTTCATATGAGAAATTTATGAGCCTATACTGGAAATAAAACTGTTCTGATCATGCTAAAATGTAATGCAAGTATGAAGCTTCTCTTATCACATCAATGACAAAGGAGTTAAGATGGGTACCAGAATTTGGGAAAGGAAACAAATAAAATTTTCTTTTCTTTGTCAACCTCCCTTAACTAGATGAAAATGATTATTTGTAAAATATGATAAACTTGGGATAACCACAAAAAATTAAATTACTATCCATATATTGCTTCCTGTTAGTTTTCTTCTTTACTTATTTTCTTTTGCCCAGTTGGTGTGATTGCACTTGCAAAAAGGGCACCTAGTACAAGTGTGTTAAAAAGTCAAAAGATAATTTTGGAAGACGTGTTTTATGGATGGAATGACTGGTTCAAAATAATTAAAAAAGAACAGCTCTTATCCAAAAGTATGCTAAAAAGTCAAAAAATAATTTTACAACACGTTTTATAGATGGAATGATTGTGGTTCAAAATGAGTATAAAAAAAAAAAAGAAAACCCATGCTGAGAACAATGCTAAAGGCCTTGCCTACAAAACTTAACAAACTGAACTACTCATAAGCTTAATGCATGATCCAGAAGGCACTGTTTGATAATAGCATCAGGCATGTTTCACAATAAAGGGGTCCAAATACTCCCACAAGTTACCAAAATTTAGAAAATGTGCTTTGTCAGAACTTTTTTGCTAATGATAATCTTTAACATGTCCACTAGAAAAATTTACATTCTCCAAGATAACTTTGACTTTTGTTATCTTTTTAGACACAATGTTTCTATTGTAACTGTTGGACAAACAAGGTGTTGCTACTGTAACTTGTGGACGGACAAAATTCATAATCATTATCCTATGAATGTCTGAAATTTCCAGATTATTTTTCATAACAGTTAATAAATTTGCAATAATCCATTAACACTTTGCAAACAGACCTCATAAAAAGTATGAAAATAACAAAAGTACCCATCTTCAGATTAATATTTGTGTAACTTATAGGTGTTGCTATTGTCACTCTTGGACGGACAAAAAATCATGGAACAGGTTTGCATAAACAATGTTGTTTTACTGTTGCATGCACAAATACAAGTTTGAAAAGGCATAGTTTCTGCAGGACTACACTCATGCTGTACAGTACTTTACCTTCATTTTCCCCATTGCTTGTTTTATTATACTAAAGTACCAAAATACTGCAACTTACCATGCTGCACTGATATAATGTGGAGTTACAATAGCAACATTATGACTACCTTTACTACTCTATTCACTAAAAGGAAAAACATTTTTGAAATTTCATTTCTATGTCAGATAAGTATCATTGGTAAAACATTAGCATTTTACAAATTATAAAATTGTATGATGTATGCCTCAACATTGATGATAATTCAACTGGGACGGACAATACAGCACAGTTGTTGCAACTGTAACTTGTCCGTCCAAAACTGAGTCTTATATACAATATTTGGACATGAATGGCAATTACTTTTTTGTTGATATGGCAACATATATGACCTAAATGTTATTCCCAAAGCAATAAGAAAGGATTAAAATATTTCAAGTGCAACTAGTACAGAACTATTTGTTGCTATTGTAACTTGTTGCTATTGTAACTACTTGGGGACGGACATCACTTAAGTTCAATTTTATAGCTATAAGGTATAGAGTGAAACTGCTTTTCTCTGCCAAGCTACTGAACTTTAGGTAAGATGTGCAATGATATGAAGGTATTCAACTGAAGTAATATATCTGAAGAATAATAGATAACATAAATTGTTGCTATTGTAACACACAAAGGGGACGGACGTTACAATAGCAACATTTGGTCTAGCTTATTTTAATGCACAAGTTCACAGCATTTGAGATCTGTTGGATGTTAAAAACCAAACATGAGTAATCATTATAGATCACAATATTTGGGAATTATCACAACTTTTAGTTTTTCCATTCAGGGGACGGACACTAATGCCAAAAATTGAGCACCTAAATTCGGATAGCCTGTACAGACTATAAAATTACTAGATTAATAAATGATATTAATTGTATTCATTGCATGTCCAAATAATAAATATGATGTAAAAGCTCAACAAATTATTTCAATTTATTTGTTATTCCTTTATTATAACATTGATGTAATTTAGTGGAAGTATTGTCCGTCCCCATTTGTCACATTCTGGTCGCACTTGCCCCCCTAATTTCAAAATCTTGAATGGAAATACAAAGTAGTTGTTTTTTCTATCAGAAAGCATGGTGTTGATCAGCATAACTATGTTTGCCAATGTAGCTCTTTCCTTTAAACACATTTTATAGGTACTTATTTTCTAATCCATATTTGGACCCCTTTATTGTGAAACATGCCATTAGCAGTATTGCATTTTCCACGTCTCTTCGCTGGACAGAATGTTGTTAAATTCTGACCGGAATTCTGCGTAGTCGGAATAGGTGTGGGGCAAATCTAATGTTGGACCACATGTTCTGGCAACAGGCCTACATGCTCCTGAAAGTTGCACAAAGTTTATTCCCATGTTGGAAAAACATAAGCAGTCAGACCCAGTGCAGAAGCGTAAAAAAAGACACGACATTTGTTGGTCCATACTCTTTATGTATTGCTTGAGACACCCAAAAGCTGTCATTTCATGTTTATTTTGAGGACTACATTGCAACAACTGAATAACTTTTTTGGAGTGGGTTTGAGTTTATCAAAAAACTTTTCAACATCCTTTGCACTTTTGAAGCCATCTTTCTTTGTTAAATCTTTGCAAGTATAAGCTAGGCAATCGAGAATGTATTTAGGTTTTTGATTTAGCTCCTTGTGGCATATGCCTTTCACAACTTCATTGAGATGCGACTTTGATTTAGGCACAGACCTGACTTCAAAGCCCTCTAGCATGTCCATTAGATCATCCCTCTGATCTGTACTAAGCTCATGAAAGGAAGAGAATGCTACATCAAGAATGTCTGCTTCTTGCACTGATATGTATCTCTTAAATGAGTTAAAGAGATCTTCAGTTGTTACACTATCAACCCCAAAAAGCACAGCAGAGGTAAAAGCTTTGCATAGTCTGACAGGGAAGAAGCCGGTGTCCATGTTACTCTTTAAGAGAATTCTTCCTACAGCCGTCCAATCGTCAACCCCCATATCAACCCAAATACAGGGTACCCTTTCATCTTCTCCTAGTGCAGAAATCTCAAACAACTCTGTCCAAAATGATCCATATGCATCTCTGGAAACACCACCTGTATCCACACCTTCACATCAGATTGAATGATGTTGGCATCTGTAAATGTATGTAGCATCTGCCTGAAGATATTTGCTCTGTTTATGGTAATAATCCTGCAGAAGAAAACAATTACCACTGAAATCAGACTAATGGCAACACTGTATCCATGTTATAACTTGAAGAACGTCTCTCTTTCTGATGGGCTATGTACTGTATGGTACTTATCAGTGATATGCACATATGCCACACAAGAATCACTACGGTACATTTGGGGATGCAATCGAGAAATGTGCTAAATGTTTGCGTCCAATTATTTTAATGAAAAGTCCAACATGGTGGGATGTTAATGCCTATTTTTTTTTTTTTTTTTCCAGATTACTGAAGTCTGCAGTAAAGCCTACAGAGAGAAAATCTTATCATATCAAGTCATATGTGTTTGGAAATTTTAATGTCATGTGAAACAAGATTATACACAACAAACTGTTCGGTTCCTGTACATGACATATTGAAGTATTTTAGTGAATGACAAAAACTGATATATGAGATTAATCTGACCTGGTTATATGTCCTGACCTTCAAATTTAATGTTCGGTTACAGGTCAGCCTGCATGTGCTGCAGCATATACATTCCAACAGCAGTAGCGGTGTTGCACTCACCTTTAAGCAAGAGATTTCCACACTGTGAAATCTGGTGAACTTTAGCAACTTTTAACCCCCACCCAAAAGACACGTCTCTTTCATTACATATCCCATTTATTCACATACTTCCACGAACACAACCTGTGTCATCTATGCACTCACTAAGGGTAGGCTTGTATAATCTGATAAGGAATTTCAAAAGTTCTTGTACTTTCTCTCTTCAGATGCATTGCTTACAAAATGGGCTTGACACCATAATCACCCATGCTCCAACCTCCCACCCAACACACATTCACCTTCCTTTGCTTTGCAGGTTCCACAATTACATTAGCAATTAAATAATAGAATTTCTCATAACATGCAATCTACTTTTGCATATGCCTTCCTTTGAAAGTAGACGGTGCCATAGTTGGTAATTCATCTGCATTTAAAAAATCTAGCAGGTCATCTGGTGAGTGTGAATGCCTTATGGGTGGCTCATGATCAACTGCTGCACTACTGGTGTTGACCTCTACTTCTGACCCAATGTTAGTAAGAGCTGTAATGGGGTCATCTTCCAGTAAACATTCTGGAACTGAAAAAAACAACTGGGCTGGCAAATGGCATTGAAGAATCATTCGGCACCCCAATAACTGTTTCATCAAAAGATATGCCTGGATTGGGACCCTGGGGGTGAGGTGCTAGTGATAAGATTTTATCCTCACTGCTACTGTCACTGAAATGTACAAAGAGAATATGAATGTGATGTTTATTACTCACAGTTGACTGAAAAAAAATAAAGCGCATTCATTATGGGGGAAAAAAAACGATCAACTTCCTTTCTTCCTGGCAATCAGAAGTGGAATAATAAATTTATTAAAGTTTCATTAAGCAGTAAAAAACTCAAGAAACAGAAAATATGTTACCCTTTGAACAGATAGCATTCTTCATAGGTGATTACATCACTGGACGTGTAAGAGAATTAGGCTGTTCAGTGGCACATTATTGTTAATGCTAACATAATCCCCTATGATAGGCAACTGTAAATGCTGAATATAGTTACAGTGACTAAAGCGTTATCTTAGGTCGAGAATACCAAGAATATGTATTTTATAGGTTGGAGAATGAATCTTGCTCATCCAAATCCTATTTTTATAGCTTTTTCCATTGCTGAAATATAAAGTATTGAGATTCATCTTCTTCATTTTAAATAGTCACTTACGTAATAAATTGCAATGTCCTACTTGTACAAGTCACATATACCTGCTTTTATATCCTTTTGAAATTAAAATGTTTATATATGACCTTAAAAATGTTTGCAGTTTCATACATAGCATGTTGTATAGAGAGGGTTTGTATATACTCAAGTAACCCTACAGCAGAAGGACAGTGACCACTTTGGGACAAGGCTGCACAATGACTTTCGCGAAAATAAAAAAAAATAAAAATACTCTAAGTAGTACGAGAATGTCATGAGGTGCAGTGATTAAAGGACCGATGCCCATGAAAGAGTGTTGTTCTTTACCAGAATATTGGTCCTTGGCATATATGCCCCTTTGCTTTTCATTCTTTCATTCAGTGCTGCACTCATTGAGGTTTACTTGTCTGTTCGATGTAGCTGAAAACATTTACTCCTACTGAAACATTTTCCATGAACTAAGTGTTAGCTATTTTTTTTTCTCTATGCTACAATTACATTAAATGCTCTCATACTAAAGGAGTTGCAGGCTTCTATCTCTGTAAATCTGTTATGTTATCAGTTGAAAGTAGTTAGGAATGTACTGTATTAAGAGCATCACCTGTTTTGATATAGTAACCACAGTAAATATCAAAAACATACAAAATACTTCTTGAACCAATTAAAGAGATACTCACATCATTTTTGGACGGAGAGTCAAGTAGAGACGAATTATGTTCAAACCACTGACTTTCTGGTACTCCTTACTTTGCACTCTCCCCACTTGCATATAACCAGCCAAGAAGCACATTCTTTTTAGTTTTTGTTATCTTCTGTGTAGACTATACAGAAAAAGAATAGAAGCAATTAAAGTCAACAACTTAATACTTCAACCACATTCACCCACATGTCACAAAGGTCACGGAAGGCATCAAAGCCTTCATTGTACCATAAATAATCTACATATATACGTGCGTGCGTGCGTGCGTGCGTGCGTGCGTGCGTACGTACGTACGTACATACATACATACATACCAACCTTAGAGACATTGTGGGTTTTTCGTGTATGTGCTTTCTGGGTTGAGGTCTTCCAGAATAGTGGCATATTGTGGGGACCACAAATTCAGTATGTATGTTAGAATAGTGTGGGCTGAAATAAACTAAATCGTTATGGGCCTTTGGTGTATGTGCACAATGGGTACTGTTCACTTAGTACAGATTAACATAATGCAGTAAAAAGCAGTTGTTCTGTGTGGGCCTGTTACTTAAGGACACTATGTGCAAACATAGTGCATCTCACACAAGCGTTCTTTTGCAAATACTATCGTGTCCGCAAACTTTAGTTAAGCTGGGATTCATATATCTCTCAATGATTCCTTCCTTGATCAGTTGAATGTGTATATCTTTACCACATTGCATGCTTAAGTATAAGGAAATCATAGGAAAACTAGGGGTCAACGGGAAGTGAGGAAATGAGGTTACCCTATCATAAATGTAATTAGCCCTCTCATATTGAAATAGTGTAATGAAAAACAAATTTTGACATTTGCTTCAGTTTCTGGTGACAAAACCTGTCATAAATGTTGATTGAACCATGAAGTAATAGAAAAGGTGTGTCTATGGGAGCTGTCCCACTGTTTATACCTAAACGCATATTTACAACACTCCTAGTCAGGGATCGAAATCCAGGGTTGAAGTACACTTTGATTTCAACATTTTGGAAGGCGGCACATGCTGTGGGCAAAAAAAAAAAAAATTGATGAAAGCATTACACATAAATGTTTGAGATTGCTTTATGTAAAGGTACTTTATTTTTGACCTCTGTAACTGCAGACATTGTATCCCCAAAGATTCAATGTAACTATAACAGACAAGAAAAAGATGCAAAAGATGGCATTTTTACAATAATTTTCTTGGTACAAGACAAAATTTGGAAGACAGGTCTTATTAAAAATAGATGGACTTTAAGTATGTTCTTTCAAACACTAGATTACCATACTAAGTGTGATAACAAGTTATCTTCCAAAAAGTTCATCTTTATGGCCAATGGCATAATTACATATGCATAGAAGTAGATCACATAAAACAAAACGTTGCATCAGAATACTTGAAATGATCTTAGAATTTCTCAAAACTTAAGAAATGCCATTTGACCAGTGGGGGATCCAATGGGCCTTGGGAATCGAGGCCGTGGCCCTACCCAAAGGTGGGCAAAAAGGTTTCCGAAAATTCGCTGAATAGGCCTAATGACTTCCATAGGGAGACTTTTACCGGCAAAAATTAACTTCACAATCACACACTTTTATTGCACCATATCAAACCTGAGGGCATTCAGTTACAGAAGAAAATTTCAAAGGGGAGTGTAGTTAGTTAGTTGTTAGTTGTTAGTTGGTTGATAGTTGGTTGTTAGTTGGTCGGTTGGTTGGTTAGCTGGTAAGTTAGTTGGTTAGTTAGTTGGTTGGTTAGTTAGTAAGATAATGTTTAACGACACACCAACACGAATGTGTTACATAGTGTCACCTAGATAAATTCGTTTCAAGTCCTCCCCCATATCACTTACCAACAGTTTGGCTCCTCCCAAAGAAGACCTTGGATACCCCTGTGGATTTAATTTTTTATGAACATTTTCTAGCCCTTTAAGATCAGTTGAAAAAAAAACCCCAAAGGCAGCCCCATTTTGCATCTAAGCAATCTTCAATTACAAAAAAAAATTGCTCAAAGGGTGGGGGAGGGGGATATCCCCCTCTTATAGTTCCTTGAGACGGCTCTCTTTGACCCGACCAAAAATTGAAATCACTAAATTATGGACATTTTCCAGTGTTATATAATCAGGTAAAAAAATATCAAAAGACAGCACCATTTTGCATCTAAACAATCTTACGAGGCGGGGAGGGGGCAGGCTGCAGACTGCCCCCAAATTTTCTCGAGACCTGAATTTCGGGCTAGGGTTCAGTAAAGTTGAGCAAAGTCATTTGAGTCTTTAAAATTGTGGCATGCTTTTAGTTACACAGAAAACTCTTAGGCGTGCCCGAATTTTTTTAAAATTTGCCGAAATTTAAGAAGCATCAAATAAATAGTCACGGTAACTTTTCCGTGCAAAATCAAAAAGATTACAAGAATTTGCGAAACATTCTGACAGCTAACAAAAAAATTATTTCTCAACCTTGTCTGTAATTGCCGAATATCCGAATTCCTTCCAAAATTCACCCCCAAAATTAGAAGTATCAATGTCAGAGAAACATCTAGAAGATAACAACAATTTGATACACATTCGGGCAGCTAAAAGAAAAGAGCTTTTCTCAGCTTTACTTTTTCGTCTTGCGCAATGCTTTGCCCGAAATAATAGAATATTCGGGCAAAAGTTTTGAAAAGGTTATGTGATGTTTTTTTAAATCCCAGATTATATGGACAGAATACAAATTTTCCAGAAAGAATCTATCAAACACCATCTAGTCCGAATGTGACGCGTCATATTTTCATACGACAATGCCACCAGTAGTCACCACTACTCACTACAAGGCTGAAAGTCGAGACGTATTCGGCCAGCCTATGTGATCATGATTTTGCAGAATATTCGCGGGAAACGAAACAAAATTTTGTAAAAGCCAACTAGTCACATGCAATTTCCCACTCAGATAAATTCGAACATGTCAGCCTCTGCGTTTGAGCTATAAGCAGGGCTGGTTAAACACATGGGATTCTCGTAAAGTTCGATGAAAATTATATATAATAGGTAGTCCGTATGCGATGCGATGCCATCCTCCCTCGAAGTTGAGAAGGCTAGGGGTTTCGCCGGTTACCACAGTTGCTCCAAAAAGTTATATTCAGCATCAATCTCATGGTGCAAGTAAGTGAAATAGTTTGTAGAAAGCGAATACAAGCTTACTTTACATTACCACTTCATCCAAATAAAGTGGAACATTTTATCTGGTAATTTTCTGATTATTTTGCAGTTTGCTCATTTTTTATAGAAGTAAAAATTTTATTGCAAACTAAAGCTCAAAATAACGACTGCTTAAGGTTCTACTTAAAAGTATTTAAAATGCAATTTCCAGCTGTCTGGGGGATCGCGATTTTCAAACTTTTCTGTACGTTACGAGCCCACCAATGGTGGCGTTCCGCTGAGATAGTCTTTTGTGAAAGATTAACATTTTAGACAGAGAATCATCTGCCTCCTATACTGAAATGCTCTCATACACTTATCATCAGATACCTTGTAACCTTGTCAGTTGAGTGGTCTGTGTATATGTAATCTTAGATAGTCTTTCAGGCAGGAAAAAGAATATTTCGGGCAGAGACACTCTGCCTCCCCAAACTGAAAATGCTTCCGTACGCCTATGCTTAAATTAACAATACAATTCTCAAAGGGGAGGGGACACGCCTCCTTAGACCCCTCTCCAGAGACGTTCCTCTTTCACATACAACACACAAAAACTAGAATTCACTAAATATGAACATTTTCCAGTCGTATTATGATCCAGTGCAAAAATATCCAAAAGACAGCACCATTTTGCATCTAAGCAACCTTCAATCAACAAAAATTTCTCAAAGGGGAGGGGAACTCAGACCCCTCCCCATAGGTGTAGGAGATGGGGAGTTGGGGGCTGCAGCCAAATTTCTTTCCTGAAAATTCGGGCAATATACTGAAAATTTTTCGGGCACCTACCGAAAGAAAAATAATTTGCAATAATGTATTTAAAGAAAAATCAATAGTTTGTTGGGAAAATCTCCTTGGTAATTAAAATAAAAATCAAAGTTTGCCCGAAAAATTCGTCATAACTAATGGTTTGTTGGGTTAATTGGCAGTATCCGAAGCAGAACCAGAATGCCGGTTTTGTCATGGAAGTGATATTAAATGCAAAATTTCGGCACGCTTTGCGCGCAGTAGTCACTGTTTGCACTCCCTCTCAGGAATATCATCAAGGTATATAAAAGGAATTATTCTGATCTCACCACTTTTCGGGAAATGTACATCTCTAAACTCTGTAAGTACCTGTTTATCGTTAAACATTTTTAGCACGCTTCGTGAGCACTCATTATGCTGAATAAAGTGCTTTTCGTCACATACTCCATATTGTCATTTGGATATCAGGTTAGTCCCCGCTTTTTGATAATTGATTCCAGGAAGTCCCATACCGGTCTCTAGCAGCCTTGGATTATCTTTTACAATGTACACTGAAGCAAAGGAAAATTTTTGTAATAGTCAAAGAACGTTTCTGTGGACTCGAAGCAGGTATTTTTGCGTAAAAATTGTCCCTGATAGAAGGCAGTAAGCATAGCCGTATGGGCCAGGGGGCAGGGGGCAAGAGTCCACCCAGCCGAAATTTTTTTCGGGCAGCAATGCAATTTTTCGGGCAGAGCGGAAGCTGAATAATTATTTTTGAGGAGGAAAATTGGGGATTCCGAGAGAAAAATTAGAGCATTAGGGGAATTGATACAAAAATTAGGTCAAAACTGAACAAAAAGATGGTGTCAGCTTTCCGGAATTTCCCACTTTGTATTGTATTGGTTTCATCATAATCATGAAAGGTGGCCCACAATCCCCTGTTAAACATATAGCGTTGTTATGCAAACAAAGTAGGCCTACTCCAGGAGTCAATGGACCATCGATGATATATTTGGAAGGAGACGTGAACGCGACCCTTATTTCTTTTTACTTGTTGACTTTGAGGATGTTATCAGATTAAACCTTAACCTTCGCTACTAAATCATGTAAGTTATGTCACTCACAGTTATATCATATTATACCTCAACCTTCTATGAAAAGTTTGTATTTAGTTGCTGATCGTTCGTTCAGTCATCAATTTTACTCATTCGCTGTTCGATGCATACACAGTATGCAGTACTTTGACTCGACACAACTTATTTCGAGGCCAGGAAAACCTGACTATACTATCCATAGCGAACTTACTATTTTAGCTGGCCCTTTGAGGGGCTGGTTAGTAGGAAAGGTGGTCCTCGCTACTGATGCGTCCGAGGAGGGGGCATGGGGACAATGGCCCCACCCAATTGTAAAGTTGGACCAAAAATGTCTCCTAAAATTTGCTGAATAATAAAGGAATTAACTGCAATAGGGTGACCTTTACCGGCGAATAATTGTACACTCAGTTTTGTTGCACCAAATCGCATCTGAGGGCATTCATTTATAAAAACCCCCCTGCGGGTTCGGGGATGTAGAATTGGCCCGCTGCTTTCTCAGCATGTCGTAAGAGGCGACTAACAGGGACAACTCGTTTGCCGTGAGTTGCGACCCGTGTCGGTGGAGGAGAGGGTCCTGGTGGTTGAGTAAAGGCCATGACTGCGGTCTGGTCCTAGCAACACACCACTTTGACCTCAAATTCACCTAGTCGGGAGGTTGAATAGGCCTGGTTCAACCAATCGGCTGGTGGCGTCTTGCCCTGAGATTCCACTTACCTGCTTTAAAACACTGCTTAAATAACTTAGCACTGACTTTTCATGTTCTCATCACCAAGCGGACTTTTCATCCCATGTATACCAGAGGAGTGGTTTTCTCAGAAGGCGGATGCTTAATCAGGTCAATCGGGGTTATTGATTCATTAATGGCCTTGAGTATCTCACTGGTGTATCCCTGGCATCGGTTTGTGATGTTTTTTTTTTCCACTTACCTTTGATGTCCCCTTGTTGGGCTCCATGGTGGGTGGGGAGCACCGGTGATGAAGTTTTCACTTTTTACTATGGATTCTTCAAACCCAGGAAAACTTGCTAACAAACGTTTCAGGAGCGACTCTGGGTCCAGCTCCGACCCAGAAGCCACTCCTAACTGGCCTAGGTTTCTTGTCGTCTCCAGTAGTGGTGACGACAAGACCCTTTCCAACATGTCACCGTTCGCTGTGAACAAAGGCATTGAGGGTGTTGTGGGCACCCCCAAGTCAATTAAGAGGCTGCGCTCTGGGGATATCCTTGTTGAGGTCAGCCGGAGCACCCAAGCAGACAATCTACTGAAAACCAAACAATTAGTAGACGTACCAGTTCGGGTGACCCCTCACAGTTCACTTAACATTTCAAAAGGTGTTATTAGATGCCTGGATGTCAAGAGCTGCTCCGATGAGGAGGTTCTTGATAACCTGGCATCTCAACATGTTAGTCACCTACATCGCATTTCAGTGTTAAGGGAAGGTGTAAGGAAGCCCACCGGCACCTTCATCCTAACCTTCAATACTCCCAAACCCCCGAAAACACTGAAGATTGGCTACATGCAGGTCAGGGTTGAGATTTACATCCCCAACCCTGTCTGCTGCTTTAATTGCCAGCGATACGGCCACTTTAAGTCAAACTGCAGTAGACCAGCTACCTGCGAGAAATGTGGCCAGGAGGGGCGGGGCATTCTGGTGATACCTGTGAGGAGCCACCTCGCTGTGTTAATTGTCAGGGCAGTCATCCTGCAAACAGCAAAACATGTCAGAGATGGGTAGAGGAGAAACAAATACAAAAACTAAAAGCCTGTAACAACATCACATACAAAAAGGCTACAGACACATTTAGATCACAGGAATCACAGCTCAAGAGCTATGCTGGAGCTGTGAAGACTGCAAAAGTCTCTGCTGCCACCCAAACAGATGTCACCTGGCCAAGGGACAGCAGTTTCCCAAAACCCATCTCTTTTACGTTCCCAAAACCATCAAAGCAGTCTACAACAACCAAGACAATGCAGACGATGACAGCACCGACAAATGTAACTCAATCAAAACCCCCACAACAGAAACCTAAACCACCACCTAAACCAACGACCATAAAACAACAGCGACAGAAGACAGAATCAACAACAGCGAGAAGCACACCTAGGTTGAAAATACAGACAAAACAGAGCAACGGGTCAGATGACCCAATTCAACTTTACAATAAGTTTGGAGCATTAGAGGAGAGAGAGGGAGGAGAAGGAGAGGAGCTGATGGAGCTCAGTGGCCAGAACCTTCGGTCTGGGTCAGGGGGCTCCACCAGCTCTACTAAGAAGCCGCAGATTTCCAAAGGATGACCCTGGGGAGAGCTGCGGCTATTATTCAATGGAATCGCAGAGGACTTAGACCAAATTACGAGGAGATTAAATGCTTCATAGCAGACTGGTCTCCTTTAGTAATATGCCTGCAGGAAACTTTCCTTCGAGACACTGACCACCTCACATTTAAAGGGTATGACATGTATAACAAAACTGTTGTATCACCCATAGACAATAGAGCAATCGGAGGATCATCCATCTTAGTAAACAAAACAGTTCCACACTCCACCATCCATCTGAACACTAACTTGCAAGCCGTGGCTATTCGAGCTACACTTCACCGCACCGTCACTGTGTGTTCGGTGTACATCCCACCAAGGTATAGCCTAAAACGCGATGATTTGGACATGCTAGTTCACCAGTTGCCCACGCCATTTCTACTGCCGGGGGATTTCAATACACACAGTGACATGTGGGGCTGTACTAACACCAACCAGATGGGTGGTTTAATTGAGTCTGTGATTGCTGCTTCGAATCTATGCCTTTTGAATGATGGGTGTTCTACCTACATTCATCCAGCCTCTGGATCTCGTTCAGCTATTGATCTCTCGATGTGCTCTCCGGCAATTGTGATGGACCTTCAGTTGAGAGTCCACAATGACCAATGTGGAAGTGACCACTATCCCCTTTTAATCGATATTGTCTACCCAATGCCCGAAGGGAGAGTCCCCAGGTGGCAGCTTCAAAAAGCTGACTGGTCTGAATTTAGCAATCTTTGCCGCAACACGATTGTCAAGGACGCTTTTGACGGTTTACAAGACAAGACACAACTATTGGTGAATATTGCTACCAAAACTATTCCTAAGTCCTCTGCAAATCCACGTAGTAAACACAAGCCGTGATTTAACACGGATTGTGAAAAAGCGATCAAAGATCGCAAAAAGGCCCTTAATATCTTTAAGAAGTACCCTAATAATATTAATCTAAGAAAGTACCTCAATGCCCGTGCCAAAGCACGGCGCATCATCAAAACCAGCAAGCGGGAGTCATGGAAACAGTACATCTCTCAACTTAACTCCTCTACCCCGGTCAAAAAAGCATGGGATATGGTAAGAAAAATTAGTGGGAAGCAGCTCAGTTCCTCCGTTCTACACATAACCAAACCAGACGGTAGCAAATGCACAGAAACAGCAGATATTCCCAATTTGCTTGCAGATGAATTTGAATCAAACGCCTCAAGCAATCACTACACCCAAGCCTTTCAGGCATTCCAATATACCGTTGAAAACCAGAAAGTGAACTTCACCTCAGATAACTCTGAGAACTACAACAGCCTCTTAAACATCACGGAACTTCGCATTGCTCTCGAGAGAAGCAATGACACTACCACTGGCCCAGATGAAGTTCACTACCAGTTCTTAAAACACCTTCCAGATGACTCCTTGCTGGTTTTACTAGATATTTCCAACGATATATGGGAAAATGGCAATTTTTCAGCTGCTTGGCGGGAGGCCACCATCATTCCCAACGCTAAGCCGGGCAAGGACCCGACCCAGGCTACAAACTATCGCCCTATTTCGTTAACTAGCTGCCTGTGCAAGACATTTGAACGAATGATTAATGCCCGTCTGGTTTGGTTCCTTGAAACCAACAGTCTGATAACTAGTTTTCAAAGTGGCTTTCGACCTGGCCACAGTACCACTGACCAACTCGTCCGCCTGGAGTCAACAATTCGTGACGGCTTTGTTCGCGGACACCATGTTGTAT
Source organism: Holothuria leucospilota (assembly GCA_029531755.1). NCBI lineage: Eukaryota > Metazoa > Echinodermata > Holothuroidea > Aspidochirotida > Holothuriidae > Holothuria > Holothuria leucospilota. The sequence goes on along the minus strand of CM055961.1, from coordinate 66,905,681 downwards.
CGGTGTTCTTCGACCTGGAGAAGGCATATGATACAACTTGGAAATATGGTATTCTAAAGGACTTGTACAATGCGGGTCTGAGGGGCAGAATGCCACTTTCTATTCAAAACTTCCTGAAAGATCGTGTGTTTCGAGTCCGTGTAGGGAGTGTATTGTCTGAGTTACATAATCAGGAAATGGGTGTTCCTTAAGGCAGCATCCTGTCCGTTACTCGTTTTATTATGAAAATAAACAACATCGCTAATGTGGTGAACACTGGGATTGAAAAGTCTTTGTTTGTGGATGACTTCTCTATTACCTGTTCCTCAAGGAACATGAGGTCTATAGAGAGACTAATGCAAAATTGCCTCAACAAGATCCAACACTGGGCTGACCAAAACGGATTCCGTTTTTCTCGGACAAAGACTGTTTGCATGCACTTTTGCAACCGGAGAGGTGCGCATTGCGACCCGGACCTGAACTTGAACGGTGTTCACATCCCAGTTGTTCCCCACACTAAGTTCCTAGGCCTAATACTCGACAGTAAGCTCAACTTCAAAGCCCATATCGACCATCTCAGGCGGAAGTGCCAGGGAGCACTAAACCTGTTGAAGGTCGTCTCAAAGATGGACTGGGGCGCTGACCGTCCTGTTTTGCTTCTCCTCTACAGATCACTTGTTAGGTCCAAACTTGATAATGGTTGTGTTGTTTACAGCTCAGCACGTGAGTCATACCTCAGAAAACTGCTCCCTATCCATAACCAAGGTCTTGGAATCTGCCTGGGAGGTTTTCGTACGTCTCCGATGCAGAGTATCTACATCAAGCCAACGAACCACCCCTTCAGATCAGATGGGAGAAATTGTCACTCCAATTTGCCATGAAACTGAGGAGCCATAGACACAACCCGACCTTTAAGACAGCCTTCAACCATAGGTTTAGTCACATTTACCTTGCAAAACCAGCAGTTGGCCCCCCCCCCCCCCCCATTTGCTACTCGCATTAAGGAAGCACTATCAAAGGTGTGTAACAACCCCGATTTCGTAGCGCAGTTTACCTTCTCCATCTCTCCTCCCTGGAAGTTAGTCGAGCCAGTTATTGACCTTAGTTTGAGGAAATATATGAAGAACTCAACAAATGAACTGGTGTACCGTGCCAGCTTTAATGAGCTGAGACATAAGTACCGTCGTTATCATGCAATCTATACTGACGGTTCCAAAGCGACGAACAGGGTTGCAGCCGCAGCGACAGGCCGAGATTCATTCTTGCAAGTCAGACTGCCGGATGGTGCATCAATATTTACTGCCGAACTCCAGGCACTTAAGATGGCATTCGATCTGATCGAAATCTCGGACAGCCACCAGTTCATTGTGTTTACAGACTCCCTATCCAGCCTTTTAGCACTTAAAGGCCATGAGCAAAAACACCCTTGTATAACAGCTCTCCGTGAGGCTTACTCCAATTTGGTGAGACTGCAGAAAATAGTTGTGCTTGCGTGGGTTGCGAGTCACGTGGGCATACGGGGAAATGAAAAGGTCGACGCACTAGCTAAAGAAGCCCTACAGATGGACGTTACCAACCTCTACATCCCCAACACTGATTATCGTCCTCAGATCAACTGCTACATAAAATCCAAGTGGCAGGAACTGTGGGATTCTTTCCCCGAGAACAAATTGTACCGAGTTAAACCAACGGTCGAAACTGTGAGTAATGCAGTCCCCAGAAAGCGACGAGACGATTTAGTCCTGACTAGGGCTCGTATCGGTCACACTTACCTTACCCATTCCTACTTACTTCATGGTGACGAGAGACCATACTGTATCCCATGTGATTGTGCTGTCACCGTCAGTCACATTCTCGTAGACTGTTGTGAATACTCTCATATTCGTCAGAAGTACTACACTGTGCCAGACCTGAAGACGTTATTTCAACAGACAGACCCTTATCTCATCCTGGACTTTCTCAAGGAAAGTGACCTTTATAGGACGTTTTGACATGACTCCCACGCTTGCTTTCGTGTTGACATTTCAAATAGGATTATGCCTTATCCTTGCCCTTTTTAGCTAACTTTCTCCCAAATTTACTTTTACTTTTTTACTTGCTGACACTATATAATACATTCGTGTTGGTGTGTCGTTAAACCCTATCTAACTAACTAACTAACTCATTTATAAAAAAAAAAAAAAAAAATTCAAAAGGGGAGGGGGACACTGTACCACCAGTTTGGACCCTCTCAAAAAGGCCCTGAATTCCGCCAGTGGTGTTCGCCCCATATTTTGAAAGAACGTGGGGGCTGTAGCTGATGATATTACATGGCAATGAAGTTTATGTTGTTAAATTAAATCCATCAGAACATGTACCCATCTCGTTTTCGTCGTTTTGCTCGAACTTGTATGTGTGTCATCACTTGCGGAAATTCAAGCAGATGTCATTATTTTTCGGGCAGATTCGGTATTGCCCCCCTAGGCAGAGGGAAGCCCATACGCCTATGATAGTAAGGTAGCCAAACGGGGCCTTCAGGGGGTTCACGACAACAAAACTTCTCTTAGACAACATACTCTCATCTACCTAACCAAAAATTATAATTCCCTACATTATAATTTTTTTCAAAGATATGATCGCTTCGCCTCACAAAGTCCCAAAGATAGCACCATTTTGCATCGTTGCCACCTTAACTTAACAAAAATTTCTCCAAGCTGAGGGGACTTCCCTCCCCGCGAGGCAGCCTTACGAAGTGACAAGAAATAGTCAACCCACAATGCACCATCCCCCAGGGCTCCGCATAAAAGAGGCACAACTTACACAAATTTCAGAGTGGAAGTAAGATGGCATTACCATGACATCTGTGGTGCCCCCCCCCCCCCCACCCTGTCATTAGGCTATAACGACTACCTAAAAAAGTTAGGACCAATATGAAAGGGTTATAACAAAGTAGTAACCAAAGTGATTCCATACAAATCTCAAAGTGGTTGTCTGAAATTGGCATGTGATCATTGTGGTACAAAAACGAGGTTTGCCTATATGGTGTAATTGTATGTACGTTACCATGTTGAGCGTGCGCAGAGCGCGAAAAAATTATATTTTTTATATACCTTGATTATATTTTTCGGGCAAGACGCCCCCCCCCCCCATCACATTGGGCTCCTACGCCTATGCCCCTCCCCCAGGACGGTGTTTATTCAATTCATGTTTTGCCCCCCTATCAACATTCCCTGACTCCGCCCCTACACTGATCATCTAATTCCGCGGGGTATATTGAGCCACTGTGGGGCAAAATGAACCACTGGATGGCACTACTAGCCACGCAACGAGTTTTTCACCTTTACCCCAACCCACAAATCAACCGCGTTACAGTTTGACTTGTTATTGTGCCCAATGCGTAGAGAACAAAGCACTTTCTAATGTGACCAAAGATTGTGGACGTATCCTCTACGTATATCTGTACATCATTCCACGAAACAAGGGTCATCAAAGTTACTTTGAACGCAGGTAAATCGGAAATATAATCTCCCGAGGTACCGTATAACTTTCCGGGTTGCTTATATCACAATAAATTGTCAAATATTGTTCTACGGTGTGTGGCGGAGATAGAGAAATGATAAAATACCGGGGAGAGCGCGAAAACCGGAGTGGCTCAACTTAGGCTATATAGTCATCTATTCATAGCATACACACATCGTAATCTATACAATGACCTTCCCATACCCAGGTGTGCACTGGATTCAAAGAAACCTACTGAAGTAACCTCACTCTACCCGAAAACGAACAAATAAATATATGAAGTAAATCATAAACAAACACATGAACGAATGAATGCAAGATTTGTCAACGGTTTTTAACGTTAGCATGTAAACTTGTGAATATAACAGAAAGCATCTCCCCACTTCACACAGGCTCTGTAGTTGGTAAACTATTTAACCAGGATCAGACTTAAAATAGGGAACGTTGGCATACATTTCCTCTGTTGCTTTACTATAAGAATCAAACAAGAAGTTAATTAAAACACAAGAGAACATTTTTTTTTACCTCAACAACAGTTATTCGAACACATGGTCCTGCACAGTTCGACAAATATTGTTGGTCAATTTTAAAAGAGAGTGGTGTGTCCGACAAGGGCATGTTTCGGTCCACTATGCTTCGGGTAATTGTAGTTGCTTTTAACATTTGTACAAATTTGTCAACTTTCACTGAGTATGTATTAATCAATCTGACCAACCAGGCATGCTCTGAAGCTGAGATTAATCTTTATTTTAAGCATTGAAATCCATCTCTAGAATGAAACCTTTCTTCAGCGTCCCCCAACTTCTTCAGGACTACACAACAGTCACAAATGCCATTGTGTGCTTCTCCACTCATCCCATTCCTTATCTTCTTAAAACTAAATCGAATGCAGACGTTAGCATACGCAGTTTAAACTAAATCTAAAGATGAACTGCAACCCGCCTCGCCAAATCCCTTCTCTAAAATCACAAAGAAAGTTTTGTGAATAGTTTTGACTCTACTAGATTAGCTGAATGACAGACAACACCCTCTACATTTTTACCATCAGAGGTGAGTTAAAAATGGACCAGCTGAAATACAGTTGTAAGCTAGGGGTACACTGAGGTAGACTTCCTTTTCCTTTGTACTAAAATACTAAAAGCAAACAGAAATATAACTGAACAAACATATTAACATTTTTTTCATCCATTGTTATGGAAAAAAGAAAATACACAAGTCATAAACTTGAAGGATCGAGGCACATGAAGAAGTGTACAAGGCTTTCAAGGTAAGCACGCATTCTTTACATGCATCACAGAGGTTGAAAATTGTACTTCACTGGTCAATCTGCACCTATTGCAGTACATCTTTTGCGGAGATATACAATGATGAACTAAATATTTTTATATACAAGACCAGATTGCACATTATCAGTGCTATATAACTCTTGTGAAAATGGCCGGTGCATGACGTGTTCTTTGTTTTTGGTCTTTTCAAAATCCAATGAATGCTGCTCCTTGTTAAAAATAGGATCAGTGGCTTAATTTTACTCTAGTGCATCTTTACGTTAAAAAAAAAACTTTAGGAAGAGGTAAAAAGCCGGAATGATACAGCTGAACGCATGTTTTCCATAAACTCGTCCTCATTTTCTAAAACTGGGAGTCGCAGAATTAGACCACACGTGTTAGCAAAAGGGAAGCCTCTTCGTAATGCCTCATCCCCAATCAAATCTTCAGGGTGATCAAAACCTAACGTGGGCTTCTCACTGAAGCCAAGAATGGGTAATCTTGTTAATCCGGTAGCCCATGCAAAGGTTTCCAGCTTGCCCTCTCCTAAAATGAAAGGTGACAACAAGAATATTTCAATGCAATAATCGCCAAGACAGCAAGACACATCATACAGGAAATACAAGACACATGATATCAGTATAATACAGTATCAATCACTTAAAGACTGATACATCGGCATGCTGCATCACAGCAGTTTATTTCTGAAATCGAAAGACAACAACTCATAATCTTACCATTGAAAGTGACCAGTCAATTACTTCTGTGAGCCTGACAACCCTGTCAATTACTTGCATGATTATAATTTTCCCAACCACCTCATGAGTATACAATTTCAAAAACAAACTTATTAACTACCTACAAATATGGAAGTTGCATTTCTCTTTGTAAGTATAAATTGTCACAGTCCTCCTACTGAGGTATATAGTAATACATCCATGGAGAGCAAAATTACTACCTTTGTTACAACTTTTTCCACCACATCAATCCCTTATCTCTCAACCCCCCTCCCCGTAAAAAAGGAAAACAGGTGACACATACATACATCTAGCTGGGTTACCTTTAATAGGTTTCCAGAGGCAAGTCACCTTTGAATGCTTTTGGGGAGAGCTTGGGAGGGATCATGGGTTTGATTTTTCAGCGAATCCCTGGTAAACTGTTAATGTCAATTTATGCAACAATACATCACACCTACATGACAAGCAAAAAGGTCCTACTTCAAAATGATCCTCAGCTTGCAGTGTCTTAAAAAAAATTAGAATCCTCAAAAAAAAAAGACAATTTTCTTGCATTCAGAAAATCAAAAGTTAGCTCTTCAGTTTGATAGATACTGTCAAGCAAGCTGAAACGTACGTTCTAGGTTGTCCAATAGGTCAAGGAAGTTGACATGGGTAACTGCATCTTTTTTATGTCTGTTGGATCCTTCAGCTGACCTCTCTACAACAAACATGTTTATGATATCTTGGGCGGTGATCTTATTATCCTCTGATGGTTTAAATACTTTGTACATTAGATCTGGAAAGTTTTTCATCTCCCTCAGTACACCAAGAGTGGTCAGACCTTCTTCGAACCTACACGTAGTATGAAAAACATAAACTAGGAAGCAATTATATTACAATAACCACCACTTGCCTCCTTTTCTATTGTCTTTAACACATTTTTAGCCACTTGCAATTGGATACACAGGCTACTTTGAAAGATATATTGTTATAAAAGGCAATTAAAACTGAAAGAGACATTGAGCTGCAATACAGTACCACATTTAAAATTCGTACACAACAAACTCAAAAATTGAATGTCAAAGCTAAGATGAAATATTCTCTGCATTTCCATAGAATATAGAGACAAATAATGCGATTCTTTTTTTGGAGCACATGTCGTGATAAGTTTTCACATTAATATTGTTTGTGTAATTTTCAGTACACACCATAATGCAAGAATGCATCGAGGTTTCGATGACCTGCTTGTTCACCAGAAAGCTCTTACAATATAAATGTCTTTAGCAACTATTTAGATCTAAAATTACACTATGGAATGCAGTCAAAAAGGTCACTCTTCTGTGTCAAAACAACCATGCACCAAAGAAAAGGGGGTCTTGCAGTCAATGTGATGCTACCACACCAACTAATATGAAAAGTAGGCCTCCTGATTCCTACCTTCACATATTATGCTTAGACTTACTGCTCAAGAGCTGGAGAAAGTCTGTCTACCACAAAAAATCTGATGAGGTATTTGACCAATAAAGGTCGCTTCCGAAAATCAAAAGCCAAGTTTCTGCAGCCTGCCATGTGTATGAAGTCAGAAAGCTGGTAAATTGTATCGGCATATTCTGCTTCACTTGCTTGTACAAGCTGGAAAGAAAACATTGTAACAGAATAGCCTAAAAGCAATCTATTTTGTAACACTGATATACAGCTACTGATGTAGCGATGAATATCCAGTTCAGTGTTCTCCACAACAGTTTTTAGGAGGCGGCCTGACCCCCTTTTTGAAAATTGCTACTTCCTAAATAGCAACCGCGCAATAACAAAACAAAAATTTTCTCGCACCTCGAAAACGATGCTTCCTATGCATTTCATTTGTCAAAAGGAATCTAAACCCCTCTGTATCCTCTCTCAGCGATTGCTTTGAGAGTGGTTGCAACCCCCCCCCCCCCACCCTTAAATAATATCTGTGGAGAACACCCTAGTTTTTAAGTATGAAACATCAATATTTGGAAGTACAAAGAACTCCATCTATTATTGTTAGTTAGTTAGATGGGACTTAACGACACATCAACACAAATGTGCTATGCAGTGTCATCTAGATAAAAAAGGTAAAACTAAAAAGTAAAAACGTTGGGGAAAATCCTAAAATGTCTAGACAAAAGCAAATGCGGGAGTCATGTCAAAACTTTCTGTAAAGGTTACTTTCTTTGAGAAAGTCCAAAATGAGAGAGGGGTCTACGTGCTCAAACAATGTCTTCAGGTCTGGCACAGTGTAACACTTCTGACGAATATGGGAGTATTCATAGCAGTCGACGAGAATGTGACTGACGGTGACATCGCAATCACAGGGGATACAATATGGTCTCTCTTCCCCGTGGAGCAAATAAGCATGGGTGAGGTAAGTGTGGCCGATTCGTGCCCTAGTCAGTACCAAATCATCTCTTCGTTTTCTGGGGGTTGCATTACCCACAGTCCTGACCGTTGGTTTGACCTGGTAAAGTTTGTTCTCTGGGAAAGAATCCCACAGTTCCTGCCATCTGTTAATGATTTTGGTAGATAAATAACATTTAGTTTACCTTTTTTTGCTCTAATATGGCATATGCATGCCCATTTTTATTCAGATAAGTTTGAAAATTCATTTCCACTATAGTGTTAGCCTGGGTAATAGGCAGAGCAAAACCCTTGGCCACATGAGAAGTTACAAGCTATTTTACTGTGAATCTATGGCGAAACTTAAAGACATTTTCCAGTGGCTTTTCATTAGGACCCTACGTGAAAGACAAAAATATTCCAGTTCATACCATTCAAACCACGTAACAATACTCTTTTCCTAACTCGAGATATCTAACGTTAAAGACTGCTTATTTTTGTCCAAAAATACCTCCACTTCTCATCAAGGTCACAGAATGTTATGTAAAGTGGGCATATTGCCTCAGATTTCTTTTGTTTTTCTTTATAATTGAATGTCCTGTTGTCCTTGAAATTTGATACTGCTGGAATGTTTGAATATCTTTCCATGTAGATTTAGCATAAATCTACAACATATGTAGGGCACAGTAAACAAAGCTGATAAATATTCCCTACAGCGGTGTCAATATCATAAAGAAATTCAAGGCTTTGTCAAATTAATGTGCCACGATGACATCACAGCTTCCCATGATGCACTTCGTCTTGAGAAAAAATTGCATTTCTTTGAAAATGTATATCTTCCAAACGCTACAAGCTATTGAGATGCGGTTTTTACCTCCTAGATGAGAAAAATTTTCTGCATTTTTTGAAGGTATTGATTTTTGTCACTGGCAAATCCCTGTAATGCAATGCATTGAAACAAGTTTGCAATTTGAATTCGTTAATAAATTTCATGCAGTTGTTTTAAATGACGATAGCTGTTACCTTCAAAATATTTTCCTTCTCATCAGGATCTTTCACATCATTTACTGTTAATTTGTCAGCGAAATTGTTGGTATTGACCAGTAACTGATACAGACTGCCACTCAAGCACTCAAGAAAAAGGTGGCTGGCCCCCTATGTACAAGAAAGTAAGCGATCATGTGTCCTGTTGTGAAGTACACCCTGTTGTTGATTGCTTTTAATCAAATAAAACACAAAAAGATGACCAATTGAATATACAGTTTTGATAATGACATTTCCTATCAATGTAACTAGTTTACTGATCATATGTATGCTGGAGTATTATAGGAAACTAATCTGTACATTTTTTTTTTTTCTTTGGTAGAGTTAATTGCTTTGTGAGGTTAAACACAATATGAAGGAGAACTCATCCAGGACAAAAGCAGTACACTTAAGGGATCTGCAGTCCAACTATTATTATTACCAAAAACCCATATGAGCTGAGTTTATTTGGCCTTAATTAGCAACACCTGAGGATCGAAGCAAGATGACACTACAGTTTGCAGCTGTTAGAGGAATTATCATGCACATTTGGAAAAATCTTTGGGATTATGCTTGCAGTGTGAGTACGTTCAGTGTTTTAATTTACTATTAGAAAAGTGTCAATGGCCATTTTGTTCTCTAAACCCAACTCCATACAGCATGTAAAAGTCAGATCATTCATTATATCTGCCAGGGCTAATTATCACATGACCTTTACCAACTTTGAGGAAATATATATTCCTTGAGGTAAGATCACTGCCGTACCTAGGACAGCCTGGGCCTCCATCTGCAGTGCGAGAAACAGGAACAGTATAACTGTCTTCATACATCTACTAGGTGAGATATTGCAGAAATACAAGTATGCTGTGCATAGTATTTCCTACCACTGATGCAGCTTTCGAGCAGAATTTATCTCAACATACATCATTTCTGTATTCACCTTACAATCATCAAACAAATATAATGTCAATGTGACAAATTAGAATGTGTCATATTATTAAATATATAAGCAAGTTTAATTTTAACTAGAAAAGGGAGAACTTAGGCCATGTGGTTTGAAATTGCATAGAATGCACTGCAGGTGAATAATTGTTTGTACACTATGTTATCCAAAGTAAGAGTCAAATAGCAATGCATGAACATCACTATATCAACAGTCTCATTATACGGGACATATCATTTCGTCTTCTCTGGGGTGTTCATACCTCTTCAGAAAGCTATTCAAAACCACTCTGCATCAAATAAGAAGGTCCAATGTTTTGAAACATTTTCAGCATCACGGATTCTCTAAGACTGATGTTTTTGGAATCCCAGTACTTTTTTAAACAATTCAAGTGCAGAGGTTGTTACTTATGTCTTAAAGTTTAAGGACAACCTCAATTACTTTAAAGGGAACAAGTGTCAATATCTTTCCATATTTTACTAAGTGGTCCTTTTTTCTAGAAAAAAAAAGTGTCCTTCACAGAGGATCTTTGCATGATAAGCAATAGCCCATTTTTCCCCCAAGTCAACCTTCACCAGATTATAATACTGTTATGTTGTTATATATAGTAACATCCTGTACAATCCTGTGACCTACCTTCTCTTCCATGCATTTAATTGAAACCTCCGATACACCTTTCCAGCATAAATTCTCTTAGCTTGTCAAGCATGATTAACCTGAAAGAACAACATGGAGAATTTGCATGAAACATACTTTCACATCAATTCTGCTTACTCTTGTCTATGCATGTTTACAGAGTTGTCATTCTGTTGCATTCTTACAGCAATATGTGTTATGTTTTCCTAGTAAGGTATTATAAGATCTAGTGTGGTCACCTCTGCGACACTGCAAACATCTTGTACAATTATTTGAAAGAATTGTTTCTGCTGGATAGTTTTAACATAGCTGGGCACAACTGTATATTAAAATTGTTACAAAAAGTAGGCCTAGATCTAGATCTCTATGATAAAAAGTTGTCACCCCCCCCCCCAAGCCATATTAAGAAAGATGTGTAAATAGGAAGCGTAATACTGCAAGTATAGGCTACGATAGGCTATGCAAACAGAACTCATACAGGTAAAGGACCATCATACTGTCATACTGGTGTACCTGTGTTTATGCTGCAAGTATACATCTACTCATGATCTGGCTAGGTTAGCAACCCCAGAATGTTCTGCTCATCAGCTTACAGTGATTACAGTAGCTAAAGATAGGCTTAATACTCCAGATCAAATCTGCAACATTCATCTTGAAACCCTGGTTACACATCTTCTGGTACTTGGTCACCTCAAACAACTTGGTCAAAAACTTACACCATAGACATATAGGCCTAGCTCATAAGCCTTATTTATGTCATCAAATCACAGCTTTAATTACATTACCTTAGGCCTAGGCCTTTTACGCCCTAGGCTAGGCTACTCTAGCCTAGGCCTTGCCTTAGGCCTAGGCTAGGCCAATCAGTTAGGCCTTGGCCTATATGTATAGTAAGGTGCCAGTTGAGTGTGCATCTAGCCTCCTTACATTCTAGCCGCTGCCTAGGACTAGGCCTATGTTAGAATCTTGGAATGATATAGGCCTATTTCTTAAGTGCGCATTCGATGGTCACCAGTTTTACTAAATTAGCACTGGTCTTTAAATGTAAAAGCGCAGCAGAGAGAGATGAATGTCCAGGCTATGATAGAAGATCAACTTCAATTTTGTACACTATCCCTGAGCCATTTGTACATTGCCTACACTTAGGGGAATACATGTAGCCTACCTGCTCCAAAATACGGGCCTCCCCTACTAGTCTATGTTGTAGCCTACAGTAGTACTAGGCCATATAGCAAAACTTAGGCTAGGCTAGGCATACATCCTTAGTCAACGACTCGTTCGTGAATGGTCATTTACGATAGGACATCGAGCGTAGGCCTTTGCCCGACGAAAGCCTAGAGCTACAAAGCGGAGGTAATAAGACCAGGATGTTTTTCGTCGTTACGAAATCTTACTTTATGTCACTACTCACCTTCTTTTCAACCGATGAAAAAAGGCAATAAGTTTCGTTAAAGTAACCAATGACACAGGTTAGGTTGCTGATTTACAGATGATATGAACATGTGCTGGAATTAACACTTATATAAGAGCGCTAATTGAGCTAGTATTACGTACTGATATGATCAAAATAATATTTGGAATAAACGAAATAATTATTTCGTTTAAACGAAATATTTCGAATACACAAAATAATATTTCGAATAAACAAAATAATATTTCGAATAAACGAAATAATTTTTTTCTTTTCTTGTCCCCTCACGGGCTCCGTACTATCAGGCCCGGCCACCTGGGTACAAATTATTTGGAGACCAATTCTATAACGATCGAAGCACAAGTCAGAAAAAGAGGATATTGGTATAGGGGTCACTTCCACCGGGGCACCCGCTCGAAATGAACTTCGTAGACAGTGATGAACCTACGATTGGACTAAAGTGAGACTGAGAGCTGTAAAAGACTATTTAAGCGGAGCGCTAACATCGGTTGGCGCGGAGCGACGAAAATTTTGGCTTAACAGACCTCTCAGATCTCGGGAAATGGGTTTACCGAGCCCGTTTGAATTGAATTTTCCTTTAGTTTTCACCTCACCCACCCCCTACATATAAATTATCGCTTAAAAGCGTTTTCAAGTAATTTTATTTTTTCGGTCCAAACATAATTGGGGGCACGTGCTCCCCTCATGCCCCGTGGGGGTGGGGCTTATGCGCCGGCTCAACTTACCCCACTCTCCTCTAAGGGCACGTATCAGCTGTTAATTAGCATACACTCCAAATCGAAATAAAGGCAAATCAAACTATTAACGTATTTTCAATTTTTGGAAGAGAAATCTAAAATTCCGTTCTTCATGTAGGCTACATGTATTTCGAAGCTGCACATGTATATAATGCACAATTTATGGAACAGGCTTACTAGGTAAGTTCGGCTCTTTAAAGGCTCATTGGGCTTGACAACGAGCAAAGATAAAAAGGTGATAGGCCAGGGGTGCATGTCTATGTTACTGTAGTTATGCAGACATTTTATTTGAAAAAAAAATGGTAACAAGTGAGCAATTTATTACATATCTAGGAAAAGGGGAATACATCCAATGTTCATTTTAAAGGAAGGAAAGTGGGGATACACTGGACATTTGGGAACTATGGAAATATGGATAAACCATTAGCTTTCAATTAAAATATCCCATAGCACCTCTAAACTAAGACATACAATGCCTTTACTTTCATTCTAACATGAATTCACGCAGAGAACGAGATCACACATCCTCATTTCACCGTTTGAAAACCAGATGTGTGTAAAGCACGTAAACGTGCAATATCCACGGATTGATAAGAAACGTACACATGATTTTAAGTCTATTTTGAAAAAATGCTTAGAAAATGTCCCCAGTTGTTGTGTGACTTTTTCACCTTTTTAGATTAGGCCTATATTTGTCTTTTGAAAGGAACAACTGTTAGGACTATGCTTAACAAGTAGGCTATAGCCTAGCCAGCTCAAGACCTATCATAGCTAATTATAGTCCTCAGTAAAGCCACGTGTACACGGTCGCCTATAGCTCCCTATACACGGTCCTTACCCCATTCATTGGAACGTTGGTGGTCTTCGACCAGCATATTGCTGGTCGAAAATGCTTTTCTTTTTACAGCAAAACTAGCACCTTAAATCCTTATTTACTGCCATAACTTTTTCTTTTCATATCTTAAACTAGTATTGCAGTTGGATTTGATCGCTTTTAACCTCTGAAAACTTCCGAAAATAAAAGTATCAACTTTGCCTCTTCGCAAAAATTTACTGTAGCGTTCGAAATATTTGTTGATAGATATTAGAGTGTAATGTGAGTATCATTGTGACGTCATGCTGAACATTTGATTACTGTAGTTTCTATATACATATGGCCATTGCCTATGCTAACGTTCCATAGGCTGACGTATTATTATAGCTCATTAGCGTACTGATGTAAACAAAGTTCCTACGTTACACAGTAAATATTATGGGGCGAAAAAGCCGTTTTCATTCCAAGTTTTTGGCACTTTCTAAAGGATTTCAATGAATAAAAGATTTGAAATACACCTGCAAGATTTTGAAAAGAATTTTCATGATAGTAAATTAATATTTCACATCCAAAATTTGCTGCAAAAAGAAATTCTTTTTCAACCATCTTTCAGACTGCCGATCATATCGCCCTTTTCATAGGTCGGGATAAGGACTGTGTACAGTGAGCTATCGGCGAACGACCACACAGTCCTTTACTGGGGACTAAGCTAACTAATGCTTAAGGACTGGACCCAGTGTTCCATGGCGGGTGAATAAATAGGCTAACCAGTGGCGGTACCAGGACTTTAAAAGTGGGGGGGGGGGGGCAAATGGAGGGCAAACGGAAATTTTTTGGGGTGGGCAAAAATTTTTCTCGCGAAGCCCGAACATTAACGACTGGGATCCAGTGGCCCACCTTAAGGCCACTGGTTGGGGGTCCACTAGGGGCGGAGCCCCCGGAAGCTCTGCGGTTTTGACATATTTCCGGGTGAAAAATTAAGTTTCAGGATAGGCCTAGGTGTACTTTGGTTCATAATGCATCAATCAATACACCATCCAATGCACTATATTTCAGCTGAGGGGGGGCAACTTGGGGGGCAAGGCCAAAATCTGAGGAGGCAAATGCCCGCTCATGCCCCCCCCCCCCCGTAGCGCCGCCACTGATTCTAACGCTAAGTTACTCCGAAAGACTTTGCCCTCGGCTCAGCAGGTTGTTGTATCTCTGCCCAGGGACGGTTTCTGCAATATATTTCGTTGCATCCACTCTGCTTCTGTAGAGTATGGTATTTAGGATACATTTCTGCAAAACCCACACTGTACTGACATAGGCTAGGTCTACCATAACGTTGACAGGATCACGCACTTTCAGAAAATTTTGCAGCCAAAACCTGTCAGTGATGGTGTGGAAAAAGTCTAATTTATCTCATGCTGCATGGTGTGAGCAGTGATGATTTTAGATCATTGGAAGGTGAGATACAGACTCAACCTAATGAATTTTAATACGTTGAAGTGACTTTACACACATACAAGCCGCAGGCATCCTCTGCACGGTACTAATTTAGAATCACTATTTACGTCACTTCTGGGCACTGATTCTAAATTAGAGCCCTCTGCACTTTAGATAATGTAGCCTCTATACTTATATAGTTGCTCTATATGTATATAGGCTAATGTGCAGGTTAGTACTACAACTAGTATCTATTGTAATGCTGAGGATCCCAGTGGACGTGCCATAGGCAAAGTCTTTGAGTTATACACTTTACAGTGTGACACACAGGAATTCTGCATAAAGGTTTTCTTTTCCTACACAAAGAAAAGTTGTGTGTGGTAGTGGGGTGAGGGAGAATGCCTGCACAAATTTTAGTATGAAACCTGCAGCCTGCAAAATTTTCAGTTTTTCACTATCTGCCTCTAATTGTGCAAAATAATTGCAGCTCACAAATTACACTAAGTCAATGCACTAAACTTTAAGCACTGAAAATCCACACGAATCGATTCCACCAGTTTGTGTTGCAAGAGTTGCCCGGCCTATTTGTTATCCTGTAGCCGAGTTGTGCACTGAGAACTGTATACCATTGTGGAACAACATAGCCTCTGAGTCTCTGTGCAGTTTAGATGAGGCTGCTTTCAAGGTTTAAACATACGATAGACTATAGGCGTGACATGTATATACATACTCCTACTTACAGTACAGCATGTTAGGAATTTAGGATGGTGTTTGAGTTAGTGCCAGCAGTTTGTACTGTATCATACAACAAATTTTTAAAGTTTTTGCTTTGAAAATATTGTTGGTGGCTTTTAATAGTTTGATTGTTTTACCCACGCCTCATGCATACATTTTGTGAAATTACAGTAACGCCATTAAAATAATTTTGGAGTGTCAATTAAACTGATGGGCCTTTCTAATCAGTTTAATTGACACTCCATTTGCATGTGTTTTTCGGGAAGAGCTGTCTTTGCAGGAAAGAAGTTTCACAGAGGTGATTTTTTAATGACATACGATGCAGAGGTGGTAACTTCAGACGAAGGAGAAAGACAGTACCGTTTTGTTCTTTGTTTGACGAAAGCCTTTAGACGTGATGATTGTGGGAAGTATTTTTCTTCCGTACTGACCTTCTTTGATAAACTTGTGGCAAATCCACTTGGAGGATGTACATTGTGATCTTCAAACTTTTCTATTGTACCATTTTCAATTGACTTGAATATGAACGAATAAGTTACAACAGCATACCCTCTTCTAAATGCCTCTCCCACCTGTGAGGGAAACTTTTTCATTGTCTGACATTGATTTGCTATCACTATGTACCTCTTTGTAGATATGCCTCCAGGTAATACCCTTTTTACCCTACCACCATGACTTTTGATCAATTCAGCCAGTTTATCATGGGTGAGTTTACGTCCCTAAAATTGCGGCACATTACCACATAAAACAAAGTTACAACCGCCAAATAAACCATGAAAACCTACTTTACTCGAGGTACTGTCTTTCAGTTTTGCCACCTGCCGTAACATATCAACTGGACTACCACCCTTTGCTAAGCCCCCTGTATGGAGACATTTGTCTCTATAAGACTTGAAAGCATGGCATGCATCATCTCCATCTGTACGTTGTTCATGTCCATTAGTAATGTGATAAGCTTTTCTTTTATACATATTGTTCAGTGTGCTCAGTATTGGGTCATACACTTTGTTAGGGATTCCACCACCCCTAGTAGTATGCATGAAAAAATAACGATTGTGTTGATAATTTGAATGCTCACCACCTTCTGACTGCATTCGACCTAATGAAAATGGTGACCTAGCCATGAAGGTGGTAGCATGATCAATCAGCTTCATCATGTATGGTGTCAGCTCAGAGACTGAATACCGCAGCTTAAAAAGTTGATAGAAGCATTCTGCATGCAGTTTATACTGAGTGACATCCTCTGCAGGATAGCCAAATTGAAAATCATCTGGGTTTACAGAACCAATTACAGAAGATTCCTTCAACTTAGGTAACGGATCATTCCTTAGTATTTCAATCATAGAATGAAAATTTGACCATACCTCGCACACCAGTTCAAACTCATTGTAAGTGTCACGTAAAGATAACAACTACTTCAAGTTATCTGGCAGTGAGTTTTTGATTAACTTATTACCACAAACATTGAACATGACATGGGGATACAATTCTGACTGATTTGGCGGTGGTGGTGTAATGATTGCAAGCGCATGATTTTTGTTAAGTTCAATAGGCGAAGGTTTTCCGTTTTTTGTTTTTCAAAATGTAACTTGAAATTGGACTCTCTAACTCCCCGACTATTAATATTGCTTTTAAGAGTAGATACTTTTTCCTTCATGTATTCACTTGCATCCATTCCCAATTGAGCCACTTTATTTGCTTCTTGTGTTATCAACTCCACTTCTAATGTAAGCAACTTTTCTACACATCGTGCCACAGCATGAAGAAGGCAGAATACAGTGCGATTCAATGGTACTGAGTTAAGAATATTGCTACCATGGTGACGGTCCATGGTGACATCAAGCTCACTTCTCAAGTTATTGACTGTTTTGTTCTTGTCATCAACTGATTGCTGATGGTATATGTCCCATCCTTGTTTAGTATTTGGTCCTAACACATTGTCCCCATCTAAAGCAGACTCTAAAAACATCTCATCCCCACACAAATAAAAAATGTGGCCATTACCCTGGTTTCTCTCTTTTTCAAGCCATGAATTTTGAAAACCAAGGTCTTCCTCTAGATTGTCCCTTGCGTCTTTTCCATAGAAAATGGCAATTGGATAAACTTCATTTGGTTCATGATATTTTATACCATGCAATGCTGCCTCATTCAAAATACTAAGTGCAATGATAGCACTCTGTTGACCACCAATTTCTCGAGCATCACCGTAAAGCTTCCAATGGTTAGTGTCACCCAACCAAAAGTACTTAAAGCATAATAATTCTAGTAATTTCTGTGGATTAATCTTCCATCCTGTTGGCAACCTTTCTGGCTGTAAAATTGAAAAATATTCTCGCCAATACTCCCTTTTCTGGAGCATGATTTCCCTGTTTGTAGGGAGTAAATTTGGTGATAATTTCCTTAATTGATTTGTTAGCCTAGTGCCACTGAAGTTTTCCTCTAGATGTACGTACTCCACAGCTGATAACCGTAATGAAGCTTCACTACTTATTTCTTCTAACAAATTGGCATACTTTCTTTTTACCACTTGAGGCTGGAACACTTTCTAACATATGGATTATCTCTTCCTTACTAAAGCAATGCTTGTCTAATTGCCTGTGAGGACTAATCATTTTGGAGAAGGAGTCAAGCAAATTAGTTCTGTCATTTTTGAATGTGTGATGAAGGCAGTGGTCAAGTGTTTCTTTCAGCCTCCTCTTTCTTACCTTCTTGGGGGTAGGTCTTTTACGTTTTCGTGGCACTTCAACATCTTTCTGAACTTGTGTCTGAACCTTAGACTGACGCTGTTGAATAACAGGGACATTCTGAGTTTTACGTGGAGTTGAATGTTCCAGGCGGTAGCCTATGGTGTTTGCAACATTTCCCAGACAAGACAACAGATCTTTCCTAACAGATGAGGGAACTTTCTTAAACTGACCTTTGTTACAGTATGTTAAATGTATAACAGCATCAAGGCTGATAAATTTGCGAACTTTGCCTTGGAGCACAAAACATTTTTCTTGATCAAATCCCGCTTTTTGTAAATTTCTATCAATGTAAACATAACCATATCGTTGGATGTGCGTTTTAAGGTCCATTGCTTGAAATATGCTATGACAGTCAAGGTATAATTCATTATTCACAATGAAGATATCCACACAAGTGCTGTTCACGGTAGCTACAAAACCTGGTTTTCTTTGCATACTGTGGTCCTCTTTTTGTGTTCCGGCAGGTCTAAAATCATCGTGCATGTTTTCAAAATTCGGGCTATCACTTGTGATAGTATCATGTGCTTGAAATCCTAATGAATCTTTGGCAGAAACAACAGATGGTTCTCTGTATGGGAAACATTTTTGTAGATCTAATTTGACCCTTTGCCCTGCCACTGTCTGACTGTGTTGTTTTTCACTCAACAAGTATGTCACTGCATTTGTGTGCACAAATTCTCTAACTCTTCCATTGCATAAAAAATCGGTTTCTTTTTTCATACCATATTTCAACAGAGCTCTATCAATAAATTTAAAGCCCTCCTTTGCTATTTGCTTCCTTAAACCCATGGCTTCCATGAAGTCTTTACATACAAGGAATATTGACTGTCCAATAAGTTTAACACCAACAGACTTTTCATTTAATACTACGGATGGTGGGATTTTAACCCCACATGCTTGTGGTTCATCATCCTTTGACTCTTCAGTGTTAATGGTCATGGATGAATTCTCAGTCATTTTCATTTGCTTCTTCGAGACTATCCTCACTACCTTCACTCTGAATACCATCACAGGTCAGCCTTTGGAACGTGCTCTCTTCAATACTCTCAGCACATCCCACATGAAGGAATGCTGCCGAACAGCCATTGGCAGCTTCATCATTGAATCTGTTTGCTTCAGAGTTTCCATTGTCAAACTCATGTTGCAGACATGAGTTATGACTTGCATTTTTTCCCAAAACATTATTTCCCTCACCATTACTTGGAAGCGTTCTACTTGATTCTATATGAGTTGTGTTTTGGTGAACTCTGTCATGTTGGGTATGAAAATTATCAACACTGTTTACTTGTACCAGACTACTGCATGTGTCTACACTTGATGATGTTGTGATGCCATCGTCAGTAGGTACAGGTATATGAAAAGGTGTTGTACATGCTGAATAGTCTTTTAATGAAACACTAGTGTCACCTTCTGCCAGTCTATGGTACAACAACACATGGACTCCATCATGTATGTCTGATGTGGAATGTACACGAGTGGAAATTAAGTGATTCCGCAGGACTGCCCCCTGAAAATGTGCTAAAAACCTCTCGGTATGCATAAGAGCCATCATCAAATATTTGTGGTAGACTATCAATTAAAACATATTCATCTTGATATTTAACAACATTTAGAAAATGATCTTGTTGCACCAGGACACAGGCAGTTAGTTCATACTTTACTCCTAAAACATCTACATTCTCTCCAATCTGAAATGGTGGCACCTGCACATTTCTATGTTCATCGACTCTTAATTCAACAATGAGAAATGTGGGTGGCTTCAGTTTCAAATCAATAATTCTGCCCTCCTTGGTTTTGCATGTTCTGCAAGTTTTCAGAACATGTACTTTTGAAAGAATTTTTTCTCCAACACATCTGTCAATGTGCCCTTTATTTGAGTCATTGTATGCATAAGCAAACCTAAAAAAATGTCTTTGCCAAGTACTGTTAGCCGTTTCTTGACAATGATGGCATGTAACAAGTCCAGATAGAATTGCTTGAAAATATTCTGTTGCTTCTTCACACAACAATTCTAATCCACACTACAATTCCGCATCATATCTTCCCATAGGTGCATACGCTAAAGGTAACCTTTGAACAAACCAATTCCACAATTCTTCCCTATATTCACATGACAGTGGTCCCTTTTCTTTTCGTTGAATGCTTACACTGATGAGTTTGCTAACAGTTGGGCCCTCTATTGCTTTCACTCTTTCATCTACACAAAACATGCCATAGTAAAAAAATTCAACTATGCCATCAATGGCACAGGATGCGCCATGATCATGTCTCTTACACCGAAGACCATTTAAAAAATGGACAATTTGGTCCATTGACCACACATACAGTATTGAATGAAGCCTGGACATCAATATGGAATAGTAATCATAGGTGTAGGAAATAAAGGAAGCATGTTTCTAAGAGTTGGGGTGGTAGGTATTCCCACAGAACATCCTATGAAGTAAGTGCACAAATGACTGGAATTCGAATGCATTTTGGTTTAGCAAATCAATCATCAAAACAACATAACCGTATGATGCAATTTTGTCCGGTAACTGTGGTATGAGCAATAATTTGAACTTGCAACTGGACGATACAGTTTACAGTATCTGCTTTAACTGTCTTCTGAAAAAAGAAGAAAAATATGTAGGTTTTCTTTCCACTACAGTGTCATTTCACTAAGGTGGAGATCACATTCTTCCACTATTCCTACGCCTATGATAGAAAGATGCTTTCTCTCTACTTCAGCTGTCAGTCTCAGTAATGAGTAGTGATGAATAATGTAACCAAAATGGGTGCACCCAAATGCTGTTTTTTCTGTTATGAAACAATTGTTTGAATTGCCCTTGAAAATACTGAAATGCTAGTTTACCAACACTGCATAAAATCAGATGGCACTGCTTCTGTTACCTGCCAAAGAAATGTCAGTAGCAAGGGTTTCCCGATAGTTGTTGGTTAGAGTGCCATAAAAAACAGACGAAAATGGAGTAACATGTAGTGTATCACTGATTGTTAATGAGACTGACAGCTTTGTCACAAACTTTACTCTTTCCCCTGTCACCAGAATGTCCCACTTTCTACCAAGAAGGGGATCAAGGGATTGTAATGTGTGGTTCATGTAGCAAAACACAGACTTCCTCTTTGTGAAGAAGTCCATCTGAAATATTTCTAAATCAGTATCAAACTGACAAATGCCGAGAGTAAAGTTTCGGCGTGAGTTTACTTTTAAGGGCAAGCTGGACTTCTTTATTAAGCAGACACGCCAGCTGCTGTTTCCTCAGTTCCTGACTGAATGAAAAATCTATTTTGCTACGCTCTAAAGCAATTGCAAATTGCATCTTCTTGTAGGTGTTTAATTCTTTTCTTTCCTTGAGACCACTTTTTCTTTGGACGGCATGAGAATGCTTACTGGTGCAGTTATAGCCACGGCTGACTGCCCTATTAAAAACCCATTTGCGAGGTATCCTTCTTGTGTGTGAGATAGGGTTTTTATGCCAATGTACATTCCGGACTGGCCTGTCAACGGCACAGTCACCACATCCCCGCATGACACACGAAATCCATCCTTGCCTAGAACGCCAAAGGCATGGTCTGCAAAAAAAGGGATGTAATACATCAGAAATTATCTCAACAATTCATTGCTAATGTTGTCATATGATCAATACATACCAATGTTAGCAGCATTACAGGATGTTTATAGAAGTGGTTCTTGCACCCACATCTCACAAAATTTTAAACTTGCAACAGCTGCTCATACTGTAACTGCATGTACTGCACCTAAGGCTCTGTATTGGAATACGTTGTGCAACTATTAAGAAAGCTGTTTTACTTGTTTTTTAATAGCTGGTTTCAACTACAGTAGCATCACAACATTGCAAACCTCCGCTCACATAGTATAAAGAATATTTTGGGGGTCACTTGAAAGCCTTCCCATCTTGAGACAGTTACTGTACCAGGATTTGACCCCTGGTAACCTTGGAACCCCACAACTTCCTCACTACTGTACATGGGACAACCACATAATAGGTATGAAGAGTAATGGTTTTGCTTCCTTAGATGCCATGTTAAGGGTGCTGAGCTTAACAAACTTAGAGGTGTAAGCGCAGTATAAAGGTCAACTTCCAGAGACTGTGTTTTCCAGGATTGCAAGCATGGGGGGGGGGGGGGGATCTAAGGAGAAGGCTTCCCTTTGAGAAAACTTTTCACATCAAGAAGAGCCCTAGGTGTAAAATGGTGCTATCTTTGTCTGTTTTCCAGATATTGTATGTTCATGCAGTAGATATTTACATTTTTTTTTTTTTTGGAAAAAAGATTAAAAAACTCCAAAACTTTACCCACTCTTGGCCATTCCACCCACTGTGACCACAGCAAAACTTTTTATCTAGCAAGATGGATTTCCTGAAAATTTACTAAAGAGCTCCAGTTTCATGAAATCAGGAAATTTCCTGAACTCTTACATCTTTGCAAACCACAACGTACACACACACACACACAAGCCATATCAGCTGCATACTATATGGTAGGTTTCTCTTTTCATCGAAGCCCGAAACCTAGGCTATTGTTCAGTGAATGCTGCAAAGGGCTTGCTCTTGGTGGCTTTCCTCATTTTCTTATCATGGGCAGTGATTTAGCCAGCCTAAATTTGTGAGAAGAATGTCACACATTCCAAAGGAATTCAGCACAGGAAAATTCATAGGAGCATTTTCTGCATATATTTTTTCTAAGAAACCACCTTGATTCAGTTTTGCAAAGAGTCTGTTAAGTACTACAAATTGTACCATCACCATGTTTCCAAGGATATTTGATTCAAATGCTGCACCATTTGCCATCTAGGTACTTCCAACATTATTTCTTTTCCAAAGTGGAAGGAAGTGGCCCCTCCCCTTAGGTCTCTTTCCAGGTTACAGTATCCGTTCATACTTCACTTCGATTGGAGAATTGACTTGGGTTAGTTACTGATTATGAGTGACACTTAATTACATTGTGTACATAGTCACTGAGGGCATCTAGAGAAAAATGTTGTAAAGAAGTTCTTGAGTATAAAGTATGATGCATATGTGGTTGAGCAAAGCAAGCACAAATGGGATCGAGAGTTCCTGATTTTCATATTGTTACCAGCCTAACATAAGCTTAAAGGTAACAGATGCATTAAATGCACCAACATGATATAAAGAAAATAGCTTTAATCACTGTTTAACTATTCAGTCTCACAAATAAACTCTAGCACCACAGTCATATCAAAATGCACTGCAAGAGTGACTGAAGTTCTACGATTTTAATTTGTAATTTAGCTTGGGCAGACAAATTATTTAAAGGCAAAAAAAAAAAAAAAAAGAATTGATATCTTTCCCTGAGAACCTTTCTTTCGGAAACAAAAGTTGGTGTGTTGCTTTTTCATATTTTCAATCGTCTATAATTCTGTATTTATAAGAGTGGTTTTAACTTTCTGTGAAACTAGTGCACTTCTTTCCTTTAACAGTTTGACTGATTGAAGTTTGTGATACTTTGAGCTGCATAGGCTAGAGCGTTATAATTTTTCCCTTCCATTTTCTACACCATGCTTATGATAAACTCACTCTGCCTTCTTAAGATCACCATTTAAGGCACTTTACACTTTGAATCGAGGTGACCCCAAATGATGTTTGGACTTTTTTTCATCAAAATGAAAGGACCGGGTGTGCCATTAAGGTTTTGAGAGTTATGCTGTAGCCAGGGTTCAAAATAAGTGGGCACACAGGTGCGATTAGTGCCCCTGAGTGATTTGAAAGTGCCTGGTAACATCCAACTGCAGTATGTCCAGGCGCTAGTTTTTCCTCTGAAGTAGCACCTGCTACAGTTGAATATTTCAGAAGACTGAACTATTCATTTCCTTTTCTTAAATGTTAAAATACAAAGCAACTCCTGGGTTACCAAAAGTAACTTCTGGTCCAGCTTGAAAGCCCATGAACCAGGAGTTACTTTTGGCAGAAAGTAGCTCCTGGTATTCGACTGCTTATTTTGACCCCTGGTTGTAGTACTGTAGAAACTTAAATTGACAGATAAATGACAAGACATTGTGTATGACATTTGCATGCACATGAAGGAGATGATAGTAGATATGGTTGATTTTTTTTTGGGGGGGGGGTGGATTCACCACTGAATTATTAGATGCAAACCTTTTTTTCAGTTGTGGACTTGGCCAGACAGTTACATACTAACTATTCCTCATTAGGAAAATACCTCTATTTCATATTTTGCTGACAAAAATGTAACAAGTTCCAGGCAGTATAAACAGCTTTCACTTTAAAATTTGTTCTTACCATTTGTGTTTGGCAAGTCTGCATCTCCGACTGGCTCCTGTGGGCATTCTGGTACGTTTTCCACACTCAAATCGTGTTGCAATGAAATGAAAAACCCCATAAAAAACCAAACTAAACATGATGGAATGAGTACCATGAAGTTAAAGACATCAACTGTACGGATTACACATATGGTAGATCTATACTTGGAAGGGAAATACTGCGTCCGAAAAAATATCGAAAGGTGACACCAATGTTATCTCGTGGTCTTTTCCCTTTCCAAACATGAATCATAGCAGATCAATACTAACTTTATGAAATATGTACAAAAAGAAGCAATAATTTCCACATCAAACTCATCAAACAATAAGCCTCACCCACATGCAATGTTCATACTGCTGCATATTCATTTAGGAAGAGGTGTATGTCTGGTCATTACACTCATTACACGATACATGTTGACCTTGCTCACCACACTTTCCACTTCCCTATACTCACACCAAACTTTCACCACAGTTTCTGTACCATACTGCAGGGCTTTATCCAGGATGGTGAGCTCAGGGAGTCCAAACAGGAAGTACTATTGAGATTCTTGCATTAAAATGTACTATACATAAATGAGGCAATCTAGGATTTCAGGGAGTCCAAATAACTCCTGGACTGCTGTCTGGCTTAAGCCTTGCCATACTATGCCCTGCTGTGGGATATCGCAACTTGGTTGGGAAGCCAATGCATCGACATCGTGTTAAAGAGCACTGTCCTAAACAGGTACAGTATGGTGAAATTTTGAAGAAAGTTATGTTTAAGCATGTAGCCTGGGCTTTAGGCTTTTCCATTGAAACCTGTCTGTATACAGTAGGTATCTTTTACTCTCATTTCAGTACTAGTAGACTTTCCTTGCTTTGCTGTAAAGTGAAATTACTTCCAACACACTTACCTTTATCATCACGGTGGGTTTTCTTTCTTTTAGCCTTCACCCTTTTAACGGGATCACTGGCATCTGTTTGAAAGATTGTATAAAGGTACAGAATTTGGTAAGAAAGCTTAAGGGTTTCCGGACATGCAACTACAGTAACAGTTGTTTTACTCAACAATAATAAAGGTCCCTAGATGAAAATCTAGTTGAATAGTTGAATGTAATTGCCAATTCTGAAGATACACCTCTCTGAAGTTGAGATTTCTCATTTTCTATGCAAAAATTTGTAATGTGGAGTGTTGCTTAGGGTCTATATTTCATTTGCTAACCTTTAAAATTGAATCTGTTAGTTCATCTGACAGCCAGTTTCTAGCCTAGTGTCCAGCAGTTTTACAAAGGCATGATTATTTATGCATCCAGGATGCAAGAACTTTCAGAAGAAGTAATACGGAACTGCGGTCAAAATCTCATTACCTGACTGAACATGTACCACACAGAAAATGGTGTACCTTTACTGCGGTGTACCTTTTGATTTGTGTTTTAGTCTGGTCCCGGGTTTCTGTTTTAGTGTTGGCCATTGGCCCGTGCCGTTTTTGTACAAAAAAAGAAAACCTTTTTGGCACTGCTTACAACAAGAGTACTGTAAATTCACTCTCAAAACTAGCTGTCAATACTATGACAACAACATTACCCCCCTTGTGTAAACTGCTGTGCTCTACCCAAGCTGCTTCCACAATGTATGTGAAATGCCCAAGATTTCTTCAAATTTGCTCGAAGTTTTCATTCAAACTGGTGCTTAATACTTTAACTGGTGAATAGATGGGCGTTTCCAATACTTTTGCAAGGTTGCATTCCTGGGACACAACCTTTTCACTAGTCAAATCACTGATGTCACTACAGATAAATTAAATGTAGAGACAGTAACTTAACTGGGTATAAAATTCTACAAACTTTTTCAAATCCACCATTGAAGTTCACCACTGATGAGTCTTTGATACTACTGAATGATGGTTTAGCTGTGTCCATAAAAAGAAAGGCACAATGACAAAATAAATAATCATAAGTCACTATACAGTTGCCAGTATCACTATGGTACCTTCTTTAAAGTGGCTACTGTAGTTGTGGTTGGACCTGATCAAAGCATAAACCACATACTGTATGTACACCGTAAAACTGGAGTGGTTTTCTTCCCTTGTTTTGTAGCAAAGAAAACAAGACCTCTGAAAGCACCTACTCAGAAGGTCGAGCACGGGTAGAGCAAGAGGGTTGGGGGTGAGGGTGGGGGCAGAGCACGTGGGAACAGACTAAGAGTCTTCATATATTTGTCAATGAATTCGCAAGCTACAGGACTCACTGAAGGACAAACATCTATTTGCTGACATGAAGCAAGGTTACACTATAACAAGGACACATTTTACAACAACAGTTTTACAAGAAATACTATGGTACCCTGGTTAAACTGCCAGTAATCTTAATATACAATCTTTATTTCACCACACCTGAAAGGCTTTCCTTGAACTTGTTGAAGGAAAGGGTGGGTTTTTGCACCTCAAAAAATGCACCCTTTTTCGTTCTCAAAAGGGTGAAATGACCATTGTATAAGGGCATTTTCAAAGTACATCAATAGCCACTTCCAAAGTACTGTACTGTAGATCCATCAGTACTGTAACAACACTCTGCTCCTTCCCAATAGCCGTGTTGCACGCTACAATGTACATTAGATGCCAAGTGGTAAAGGTTTGTGCAGATGTCGTTAATCTCTCGCCTGAAACTTCTCTTTCTGTCGTGGATCTTATGACAACATTTCCACAAAAGATGAATCAGAGAGCCCAAAGGCTTAGTGATTCCATGCTGAAAGGGGGGGGGGTTGTCCATTCCCAACTTTACCCTTCTTGACTACACCATTTTTTATGGTTCATTCACAGTTTGACTTCTGCTGACCTCACATGACCTTTGAACCCCACCAAAGCTTAAATAACAAAACAAAATGAAACCAGAAAGCCAAAAGGCTTAGTGATTCCTTGCGTTGAGAAAATACTGTACATTTTGTGCACTGTGGTTTGAAAATTGACAACAGTTTGACATGCACAGGTCTATAAGAAGAAAGGTTCACAAGTGTGTTTCTGTTGAGAGTATTCTTCTCACCATAACATATTCAGATACTAAGTATAGAATCAATCTAACATCCTACCTTGAGAAATCGTGTAAACAAGATTTTCAGGGTTTTAACCCTGGTGACCCCAGATGACCTTCAACCTCCACCAAACACAATAGGTTCTGCTGCTCACCACATCCACATACTAAGTATGCAATCTGTTCAAGCTTCCTACATTGTAGACAAGGTTTTCAGTTTCAGTTTTTAGTTTTGACCCCTGGTGACCCCAGATGACCTTTTGACCTCCACCACAAATAAAAGGTTTCTTTTCCTTACCATAACACATCCACATACCAAGAATAAAATCTATCTAAGCTTCCTACCTTGAGATATTGTGCAAACATGGTTTTCAGATTTTGACCGCACGTGACCCCTGATGACTTTGACCTCCACCAAAAATACAGATTTCTTTTTCTCACCATAACACATCCACATAACAAGTATGAAATCTATATAAGCTTCCTACCTTGAGATATTCTGCAAACAAGGTTTTCAGAGTTTGACCCCTGGTGACCCCAAATGACCTTTGACCTCCACCAAGAATACTAGGGTTCTTCTTACCATAACGCACGTATGAAATTTATCCGAGCTTCCTACCTTGAGATATCGTGTTAACAAAGTTTTCAGGGTTTGACCCCCGGTGACCCCAAATGACCTTTGACCCCCACCAAAACAATAGGGTTCTTCCCTCAACATAACGCATCTACATACCAACTATGAAATTCATCCAAGCTTCCTAACTTGAGATATTGCGTTAACAAAGTTTTTGACCCCCGGTGACCCCAGGTGACCTTTGACCCCACCAAAAACAATAGGGTTCTTCCTCCCAATATGGGGCATCTATGTACCAAGTTTGAGAACTGTCTGAGTTTCCCTTCTTGAGATACCGTGTTAACAAGAAGTGTCACAAACACACATACACACCCATACACAAATACACACACATACATACACAAACACACGCCATCATGAATGCATAGATTCCTTGCCTGCCTTTGGCAAGGAATCAAAAAAGGATCATGCATGTCTTAGGAGCGGCCAGAAACGGGTGTCTGGTACCGGAGTTGAGCATTTCAAGCGTAAGTGTAGCTGTGATGAAGAACTTAGTGGTTGAAGCTGATGCAAATTGGCCATGCAGATGCGTGTGTGTATGTGTGTGTGTGCGTCAGTGCTACGATGGAGCAATGGTGTGTAGGGTGTGGTGTGTGCGGTGATTGCGATTTGGGTCAACTGGGGGCGCCGGGGGAGCAAAGGCAGAGGGCCAGGGCCATGGCCAAGGCGTGGGTCGCTGAGCGCAGGAGGGAGCAGGGTGCAGTGGGAGTGTGCATGAGTCTTATGGATCTAACCCCTAAACTTTTGGGAGTCTCTTCTATTCTACCTTAACATGCTTTCACCTGCCCATAAACTCACATGAGCTAGGTGGGGCTCAGCCCAAATTAACAAAAGGGGGGAAAATAGACAAAAACATAGCTGCTAAGTTACTCTTTTGAAATTTTTGAATATTGCTTCTAGCCTTCACGTTATGCGTACAAGTAAGTAGGCCATATGTGGTAAGGAATTAAGGGGTATCGATCGAGCGCCTGCGTCGTTCCCTTTATTTTCTCCACTCAAAGTTTTTTTTTACGTCCAACCACAAAAGGTACATACCACACATACTGAGAAGATTACAATTCCGTCGTTGGCTTTTATCACAGGAAGCGATGAATTTATCAGTATTTGCAACTCATCAGTGTACTGACAGCAGTTGCGTGCATTGTAATCCGTGTGTTAACGGTAGTCATTTCCGACTGCACGAACCGAAGTCACCTAGATTTACTCATTAAATGAAGTTTCAGAGATTTTTTGAATGCCGAGTACTTAGATGTACACGACTGAATGGGGAGGGGGGCGTTCCATTAGCAAGGACCGGTGAAGCGAATTGTTAGCTGGGAAGTGGTGATCAACTTTTTGAAAGCACTTGCATGATCACAAAACTCATCGGAAATATCATCAGAAACATCGAAGGGGCGGGGCTTATATGGGACGTTTCACCAGGGAGTTGCCTCTAGTGGTAGCTTCCTCGTTTCACGGCGTGCAATTTCCAAAGTGCTCAGCGGTGTGTTTTTCGCGTAAATAAAGGTGTATTTACGATCGTAAAGTACGCCTACAGTAAAGTCTGTTTGTATGTCTATTACGTGCATACTGCGTGAATAACCGGCAAACAGGCAAACGACCACATCCCACGCAGTGGCGAGCACGCACTCTACCTTTCTCTCCCCGCAGGTGCTGGCGCACAGTAGCCTACATTATATTTCCGTTATAATCAAACTCATGCCCCGGGCTGGTATTCGTAGATGTTTGCCGCCATATATTTTCTGCCATTGTGTCTCCCCGATTAACGTTTTTAGCGAAGATTCTTTTCTCGAAACTGTGTGTTCCTCACTTTTAACTAAACACCACAGGTTCCTATTAAAACGAACCAACATTACTTATGTTCCGGGAAATATTAAATGCTAAAAGCGTTAAACATCGATTTTTTCAATTGACTTTAGCAAACCGATAGCAAGGGTGGCGAGGGTGCTACGGCCCCCGTAGGGGAAGGCTGCCCACTCCCGTCGGGGAAAACTTCAAATTTCGTCGGGGAGCCTTAATTCGTTTGGGTGGGAGAGGTACACCATACATTTCCAGTTCCCGCTTACCTCATAAGTATGGCTTCCTTGCTAAATCTTCCCTTCCCATAGTCTTATTTCGGGTACCACTTAGAAATTTTTGAGATGCTTCCTTTATTCAATGATCATTCAGCTTTAAATACCGTACGTTACGTAATACAGAACCAGCTTTTCAGAAGGTCGGCAGAAGTTGAACAACAGTAAAAAAAAATATGCCATTAAAGAACAAAAACAAATCAGGAGGGCAACTATGGGGTAATACCAATTTGGTATGAAATCTGTAATCTTTCGACATAAAATGCATATGTTTTTAAATGTGTTCATACAACATGAGCAGGCCTTCTCCGCTAGTGGCTAAGCCAATGTATGATCCAGTGACAATGAATGAGGAGGCTATTTCTTCAGTTTTACGCTCAGTCATGCCAAGACGATCACACAGAACACACTGCATTTGGGAGGTGGGTATAACTCAAGTAACACTAGGGGTAACTGCAGTAACACATTAGTTGCGCTCTGCACAGATAAACTTCCGCCGGTCAACTAGGGCTTCGTTTGAACCGTCATATTTTCCTAAATACTCAAACACCCTCAAATGTGACATAAACGTTTCCTTTGGAAAATTTACCTGCAAAACGATACCTCAATCTCTCTAAACGGTCGTAAAATTCTATTAAAAACGAATATGAAAGTTCATTAACTGTTACGTAATCGCTGTTCCTTTTCGTGTGTCTCACTCCCTGTTTGAAGCCGCTGGAGATAAGCCGGAAATCACGTGAGACTTCTTCCTGGTCCTTTTCTGTGCGAAGGTGGGGGTAACTGTGCACTTCGAATACAACGCTCAAATTAGGACAATCGCTTGGAATTCAACTGTGAGTATCGCTGAATGTGTTATTATAACGTTAAAAGTCTATTTTATAGTTAAAAATAGTACTAGATATTTTTTGAGGAAAAATTTTTAATTGAAAAATCGTTGAAAAGAGAGTTTTTAACACATACATAACCCGTATTTTGGCACCTGATCACTGTACAGAAACTTTCTCGGAAGATAGGATGGGAGTAACTGTGGTATGCGTGATTGTCTTAAACTTTGGAAGCAAATGGTGATGTTCTCTTCACGTTCGAAAACTCTACTTATTATTTGCATTCTAAATAAACATCATTTAAATAATTTAATTAGAGGAAATCCAAAGTTTTGGTGACACATCTTTTTCTTTATCAAGAGTAGAAAATTCATAATCGAAAATTATTACAAGTATATTTTCAGTATCTGGCAGCTTAAACTGCTGAGGTATGTTGTTTACAAATACCTGGAATAGTAGCACCGCCAGCTTGAATACTGTACATTTACACTGAGAAGATAAACTTCTGACCTAAACCAAAACATTCCATGTATTCACTTAAATAAGTGTGGATTGAATGAGATGTTGTAAGCATTTTCAATTTCACTGAGTTGGCCAAGGCGTGCATTTTTGAAAATCATTTATATTACAATTCGACTAAGGCCTAACTTAACGTTAAGCCTAACATAGCATTGCCCTAACGTTAACGTTACAACCTAGGCCTACAAGCCTTCAGTGCTAATTAGTTCGGCCTAGGCCCAGGGAAGTATGTCTATACATACTCCACAGGCCCTCGGTCTTAGGCCGAGACTAGTTTGGCAAGACTATGCATAGTGCTGGCCAAACCTATACTAGTACTGAGTGCCTGTGCATACTCTAGCCAACATAGCCTAGCTTATACTTACTATAACTTTATAGTAGGCCTAAATGATGGTGGAACCTAATCTAATACTGTAAGGCCACCCTAAGAAAGTTTGCATTTTTCTAAAACGACAAAAGAATATCAATCAAACATTGGGCCTATTCATACTGTACCTGCAAAGTTTTCGTCGGACTAGATCTAATTTGCAAGCTGTAAACCTTTACTATGGAATTTTCGTACCGGAATGTACAGTAGGCCTACAACAAACACGTTCAGATTATTCAGCCTAAGCCAAAGATCTGGCGCCTTATAAGGCCAGTGGGCACTTTATGTAATTTCAGTACAGAGCTGTATGTATACAGCTCTGTCTAGGCTTTACACATTGAATTTGAGGCTGCATGTCTTAGCTTGTGCGTGCTCAAAAATTGTGACGAGTCCATGAGCATTTGCCTGGGAGCTTGAGGTGAGCGTGCCGCATCAGAAATTGAGGTGCTGATTGTGACAGCAGTTATTGACACGCATTGTTGGTAAGATCAATGAACGGAATTTGAATATACAGTAGCCTTATTAGGTTCGTTCCCTCAACATGATAACTGGGGGTATGATGGCGAGTGAATCACTTACAGTAGCCAACATTGTGATGGTAAAAATGTACAAAATGGGTAGTACGTGTTAAATGGATACAATTGAAGAATATCCCACCATAAAGTAAGTCCACAGTGTAGCCGGCTGCACCGTCACACATACTGTACTTCATGGCGTAGGGTGGAGCCGGCATAGTCACTTCAAGGAAAAAACTGTGGACTTTATACATTTTGCAGCATTTCTTAGCCTTGCACATGTTGTGATTGTCTGCTGATAATTTTTCGACATTGATTCCCTCTTTAGCTGCAATTGTTCGTTGCAGATTCACTGCAGCCTTATTTTTATTCGTTGAAGATTCACATTTACATGGCGAGCGTGCCGCATCAGAAATTGAGGTGCTGATTGTGACAGCAGTTATTGACACGCATTGTTGGTAAGATCGATGCACGGAATTTGAATATACAGTAGCCTTATTAGGTTCGTTCCCTCAACATGATAACTGGGGGTATGATGGCGAGTGAATCACTTACAGTAGCCAACATTGTGATGGTAAAAATGTACAAAATGGGTAGTACGTGTAAAATGGATACAATTGATGAATATCCCACCATAAAGTAAGTCCACAGTGTAGCCGGCTGCACCGTCACACATACTGTACTTCATAGGGTGGAGCCGGCATAGTCACTTCAGGGAAAAAGCTGTGGACTTCATACATTTTGCAGCATTTCTTAGCCTTACACATGTTGTGATTGTCTGCTGATAATTTTTCGACGTTGATTCACTCTTTAGCTGCAATTGTTTGTCGCAGATTCACTGCAGCCTTATTTTTGTTCGTCGAAGATTCACATTTCAGGGCATTTTGAACGTCAAAGATTTGACATATTATTTGTCGAGTGAAGACTTTGCTTCAGGTGGGGGGGGGGGGGAGGAGGTCGAAGAGTCTGTTGGACGAGTGGATTAAGGCAAAATAAGGACTAATTCTGGAAGAACTTTACATTTAGGTAACAACAATTTTGTTACACGATTTAAAAGAGCCATTCATGAAATAGCATAATTCAGTTGGGATGACTCAGTGGTATTCCCCTGATTTAATTCTTGTCCGGGTTTAAAGGTTAATAGTGTTCGCTGTCTATAAAGAGAGGGGGTGCTCTCTTTGAAAAATGTTTGCTGAAATAGATGATAAATTTAATTACTGTATGGCCTTCTTTGATGACTATTAAGTACATTTCTAATTATCATTACTCAATGTTCACACTGAAATTATTGCTGTTTGCTCTGTTTTAAGGTTTTGAATTGATAATTCCTATCAGGGTGGCTCAACTTTTTGTCCTGGTGGTACATTTTTAGCTCAAACCAGCTCAAAGAGCTGTTTGAGCTGTTGTGATCCGCCACCGTCACTCTATCTATCTATCTATCTCTCTATCTCTCTATCTCTCTATCTCTCTATCTCTCTATCTCTCTATCTCTCTATCTCTCTATCTCTCTATCTCTCTATCTCTCTATCTCTCTATCTCTCTATCTATCTATCTATCTATCTATCTATCTATCTATCTATCTATCTATCTATCTGATCTATCTATCTGATCTATCTATCTGATCTATCTATCTGATCTATCTATCTGATCTATCTATCTGATCTATCTATCTGATCTATCTATCTGATCTATCTATCTGATCTATCTATCTGATCTATCTATCTGATCTATCTATCTGATCTATCTATCTGATCTATCTATCTGATCTATCTATCTGATCTATCTATCTGATCTATCTATCTGATCTATCTATCTGATCTATCTATCTGATCTATCTATCTGATCTATCTATCTGATCTATCTATCTGATCTATCTATCTGATCTATCTATCTGATCTATCTATCTGATCTATCTATCTGATCTATCTATCTGATCTATCTATCTGATCTATCTATCTGATCTATCTATCTGATCTATCTAATCTATCTATCTAATCTATCTATCTAATCTATCTATCTTATCTATCTATCTTATCTATCTAATCTATCTATCTAATCTATCTAATCTATCTAATCTATCTATAATGCTCTCAGGGGCACACTCGTGGACGGATTTTAATGAAACTTGGACACATTGGTCGTTGAACTTTAGGCTTACTTGTCATGTTCAAGAAGTTGAGGTCAAAGGTCATTTAGGGGTGATTAAAGGCCATTATGTGAATATCTTCAAAATGTATCTTCTCCCACAAATAGCGCTGTATGTTCTTGAAATTTGGTCATAATGTTTCTTACATAGTGGTTCTTTAGGGTTGTACGCAGATTTTTGATCCAAGGTCATACGAGGTCATTAGAGGTCAAAAGGTGGAAATATCTTAGATGTGATATTGCCTTGCGCCTGTGAGTCTGATATTTACCAAACATAGTTTTAGTGAATTGACTTTTGAAGAGCTTCCAGCTGGGTGTAAAAATGTAGGTCAAAGGTCATCCAAGGGTCGTTTGAGGCCATAGTTGTAAATATTTTGAAATGCTATTTTCTCCTAGATGCATTACAAAATTATCTTCAAAATTGCTCAGAAGGATGACTGGCGTGTGCAGATTAGAAATTACTTCTCCAATTTGGTATGAAAGATAATTTTGATACCTTTCTAACCAATTTTGTGCCACCCCTCTGTTTTTACCAGTCTCACAAAATCACTTTACTACCTATTTTTCTGTATACTACACTCTCTTTAAAACTGCCTGTGTACAAGAGGTCAGTCCTGTGAGGTTGTAAAGGTTAGTTTAAAGGGATCTGCTTAGCTTCTGGGCAGTACATGAACAATTTCTGTATTGTGTGGGGTGATGTAGGTCTGTTGGCACAGCTACCTGGTTGGTATCATAATTCATCATCAGGCATGAGTTGTAATTGACAATACCTCTTCCTTGCGAAGTTAGCTGTTCTCCTGGTAACTGTATATTCTAAGTTCCTTGTAGCAGCAGAGAGTTAATACCATTATTAGATAGCTGTTCTCCTGGTAACTGTATATTCTAAGTTCCTTGTGGCAGCAGAGAGTTAATACCATTATGAGATTAATACAAAAGAGGTTAGTCCTCTGCTACTTGTCAAGTAGGACTTGAGGATTTTATAAACTACCTTAACATTCACACTTCTCAGATTTTAAATATGAATATTTGGACCTGTGGTAATGCATATATGTGAGTACATCAATATTGCTTTATGTCAAAACTGTTCTGTTAATTAGTGTCTTGATTACTGTAGCTCACTGTGATATTGAATAACATCTTTCTTCATAGATAATTGGAATGGTAATGCTTTGAACTTAAAATAGGTTAGTCCTGTTATTTTCACTGGCGACAAAGGGGGAATTTCCTTTCCTTGCTTTTGAGAATGGGTGGGGGGAGGGGGTAAGGTCTTGATTTTTCATTTGCATTTTACTAATGTTCGGACGGACGTATTTGTTTTGATTGTGTTTCCAGCAATCACACCATGCAGTGATGTACATAAGGTTTTGCAGGGGGGGGGGGGCGGAGAAGAGCTGACCCCAAAGTTTTCCCGGGTTTGAGCTACTGCACCATTGGTGCTCTAGTTGTCCAGTGCTGAGCACCTCTGCAAATTTTGTTCGGGCGCAGCACCCTAACAAAACGGCTAGTGGAGAACACTGGTGCCTGTTTTTTCCCTTGATACAGTACATTCCATTTTGAGAAGTAGAAACAATGTGTGAGCATAGTATTTGTTGAACTGGGCTAAAGACATTGCAGCAAAAAAAAAAAAAGGATATTTTTTGGAGTCTATGCATATAAAAATGATTTTTGGGGGGGGGGAGGGGTTATGATACAGTACATGGTTCTCAGATCAACTCTAAAAAAAGTAAAGTGCATCTAAATCAGAAATTTGCTAATCATTTCAATGATTTATTTAACATTAAATTTCATGATTTTCTTATGACATTACAGAAAGTCTAGTTAACCTAAAATTTGTACTTCGTTATATTGGTATAATAAGGTACAGTGTCACGGTATTTTTTTCAAAGTTTATCTGAGGACTTATGTATCGTCACTTGGTACACTCCTACAGGCACAGACTGTTAGTAATATTTCTTCATCCTCTTTATTTCTTTATCTACAGATATCTACCTCAAGCATAGTGCACAGCACTACAACAATGGGCAATAATTATTCAACAGTATAACTATACAAAGGGATGTTATGTCAAGCAAAGAAGGCTGAACAAATTGGAATACAATCTCAATCAGTTTGTTTATGCAGTTTACCTAAAAATTTGCATTTTCCAGTCCCTTTATTTGGGGATGCTGCTTCCATGCGTAAGTCAACTGCAGTCATCAACGGGACAAATAAGAACTGTACATACTGTATATGAGTTGACAGTTCCTGCAGTTTTATGCCGACAACCCATACTGAATGTGTAGGACAGGGTCCTGTCTATCCTATCTAGGATTGCTGGAGTGCTGGTACTGTACCTCTTTCTGTACCTATGGTCCGATATTACATTTTACATATTCTGAAAAGCAATTATATGTTAAATCAGTTGCAGTCAGAAGTAGAACTTTCAGAGTTTACTTGTGGTCCACATTTCCGTATCCTGGTTGGTAGGACCAGCAGTGGGAGATCACTACTTGGGAATCCAGAGGATCCTAGCCTGTTTGAACTTACTGTAACTATGAGGACGCATGCCCACTTGCCATTATAGGCGGTGCAAATTATAAAGTTAAGAAAATGGGACTGAAGACTCACTTAGGCACTGCTGTGTTGATGAGGAACATCATGAACCCATTACTGTGTTGTTCCAGTATGTTGTTAGCCTTGCAATTTTTTTCCAAATGCCCACTAAGTATTCTGGTTGACTTGTGGAAACCCCACAGAGTCAGATTGATGCTGTTTTGTCCGTCTATCTGGCTGACACAAATAGGAGTTGTATTGACTGTATGGTCCTCTGGTTAGCTTGAACACCATCAAAATATGCAAGACATTATTTTAATTTATACGTTCTTCAAAATCAGTTAAATCATCATACTTTATGCATTTGATCATGATTTTGATATGATAGTACAGTAGACAGTGTTGTAGCTAATTGAGAGCACCATGGAATACTGGTGAAGGTGTGGAGCTTGTGATCCAAGGATCTCTGGTTTGACTCCTGCCTGGGTCTATCCATTGTGTCTGTAGGCAGGATGCTGTGTCTCATTGCCTTTCTCCACTCAGGGGTTCAAATGAGTACATGTGACACGTAACCAGTCATCATGTGCACTGTAAGTTAGGGATGCACCAGATCCAAATTTTAGGATCTGGCCAGAATCAGATTTTACCGGATGTTATTTAAAATCTGGCTGGATAAAGTCCGGCTAGAACCAGATTTTTTATTATAAAAAGACACAGAAAATGACTTGGGCAGTAAGAGGGTGGGGGGGGGGGGGGATGGGAGAAAGGAAGCAGGTTCTACAGCTTTAGTGGTTGACTTCATGATATCACTAAAGTACCCGTCAACTGGGGAAACATTGGCAGGTTTTTCTTGGAAAAATGCATTCAATTGCATACAAAGAACATTACTAAAATTGTATGTAGTTATTATTGAAAACCAGTCACTAAGCAAAATACCCGTAAGTGTAATGTTACAACTTTGATGTAACAGGGGGTGGGGGTGAAACCCTGCCAAAGTTACCCCAGCAACACGGGGTAACTTTGGCAGATGAGGACTTGTTTAAAATGTACAGCATAACAAGGCAAGAAAAATAGTCAGGCAAAATTAATGTTCCCAGTCTTCATCTCTTCTCCACAGTTATGTAAATCTTTGCATTCCAGATGATTCCTCACCCCTTACCAACCAATAATGCCCCCTCCCAAAAGAGGAGAAAAAATCAATCATTTTAATTTTCATCACAAGAATAAACAATTCAAACGCAATGCTGCAATTTTCATTTTCGTCCATCTTATTCTGTGTCACTTTAACCACCTCACTTCTTACCCATCAAACCCCAGTGGCATTGCCAGAGGGCATATTCCCCCTGAAAATAGTCAGTAACCCCAAATACTGTAAGATGGCTGATCATGCGGTCACAAATTAATATATGCTGTAATACGATGATGTACCCCCTGTCAAAAGTCAAAATCTCTGGTGACACTTTCTCCCCACCTTTAAAATGAAAACAATGTACTGTATGTAAAACATTCCCCCATTCCCTGAATAATCCCTGAGTTGCAATTTTTGTTATTATACAGCCAAGAGTACTGGCATTACCTGTACATCTCACATAATCCCTCCTCACTAATAAAACAACCAATCCCCCTTCTCTGCTTTTAAATCTAAAATTCCATCAACTGTAAACACTGAATGCATTTTAATAATACATGACAAATGTTCATTATTCAATATAATATTCAATATATCCTTCAATCCCTGAATAATTCTGCTGGGTTGCAATTTTTGGTTTCGATGATAAGAGAAACCTATGCATTCATGATGGCGTGTGTGTGTATGTATGTGTGTATGTGCGTGTGTGTGTGTGTATGTGTGTGTGTGTATGTGTGTGTGTGTATGTGTGTGTGTTTGTGACACTTTGCTCGTTAACACGATATCTCAAGAAGGGAAACTCTGACGGTTCTCAAACTTGGTACATAGATGCCCCATATTGAGAGGAAGAACCCTATTGTTTTTGGTGGGGGTCACCGGGGGTCAAACTCTGAAAACCTTGTTAACACAATATCTTGAGGTAGGAAGCTTGGATGAATTTCATACTATGTGTGTAGATGCGTTATGGTATGAGGAAGAACCCTATCATTTTTGGTGGAGGTCAAAGGTCATCTGGGGTCACCGGGGGTCAAACCCTGAAAACTTCGTTAACACGATATCTCAAGAAGGGAAACTCTGACAGTTCTCAAACTTGGTACATAGATGCCCCATATTGAGAGGAAGAACCCTATTGTTTTTGATGGGGGTCAAAGGTCACCAGGGGTCAATCTCTGAAAATCTTGTTAACACAATATCTTGAGTTAGGAAGCTTGGATGAATTTCATACTTTGTATGTAGATACGTTATGGTATGAGGAAGAACCCTATCATTTTTGGTGGAGGTCAAAGGTCATCTGGGGTCACCGGGGTCAAACCCTGAAAACTTCGTTAACACGATATCTCAAGAAGGGAAACTCTGACAGTTCTCAAACTTGGAACATAGATGCCCCATATTGAATGGAAGAACCCTATTTTTTTGGTGGGGGTCAAAGGTCACCTGGGGTCACCAGGGGTCAATCTCTGAAAATCTTGTTAACACAATATCTTGCGTTAGGAAGCTTGGATGAATTTCATACTTTGTATGTAGATACGTTATGGTATGAGGAAGAACCCTATCATTTTACGTGGAGGTGAAAGGTCATCTGGGGTCACCGGGGGTCAAACTGTGAAAACTTCGTTAACATGATATCTCAAGAAGGGAAACTCTGACAGTTCTCAAACTTGGTACATAGATGCTCCATATTGAGAGAAAGAACCCTATTGTTTTTGGTGGGGGTCAAAGGTCACCTGGGGTCACCAGGGGTCAATCTCTGAAAATCTTGTTAACACAATATCTTGAGGTAGGAAGCTTGGATGAAATTATTACTTCGTATGTAGATACGTTATGGTATGAGAAAGAACCCTATCATTTTACGTGGAGGTGAAAGGTCATCTGGGGTCACCGGGGGTCAAACTGAAAACTTCGTTAACACGATACCTCAAGAAGGGAAACTCTGACAGTTCTCAAACTTGGTACATAGATGCCCCATATTGAGAGGAAGAACCCTGTTGTTTTTGGTGGGGGTCAAAGGTCACCTGGGGTCACCGGGGTCAATCTTTGAAAACCTTGTTAACACAATATCTTGAGTTAGGAAGCTTGGATGAATTTCATACTTTGTGTATAGATGCATTATGGTATGAGGTAGGACCCTATCATTTTTGGTGGAGGTCAAAGGTCATCTTGGGTCACCGGGGGTCAAACCATGAAAACTTTGTTAACACGATATCTCAAGAAGGGAAACTCTGACAGTTCTCAAACTTGGTACATAGATGCCCCATATCGAGAGGAAGAACCCTATAGTTTTAGGTGGGGGTCAAAGGTCACCTGGGGCCATCGGGGTAAATCTTTGAAAACCTTGTTAACACAATATCTTGAGTTAGGAAGCTTGGATGAATTTCATACTTTGTGTGTAGATGTATTATGGTATGAGAGAGGACCCTACCATTTTTGGTGGAGGTCAAAGGTCATCTGGGGTCACCGGGGTCAAACCCTGAAAACTTCGTTAACACGATATCTCAAGAAGGGAAACTCTGACAGTTCTCAAACTTGGTACATAGATGCCCCATATCGAGAGGAAGAACCCTATAGTTTTAGGTGGGGGTCAAAGGTCACCTGGGGTCACCGGGGGTCAAACTTTGAAAACCTTGTTAACACAATATCTCGAGGTAGGAAGCTTGGATGAATTTCATACTTTGTATGTAGATGTGTTGTGGTAAGAGGAAGAACCCTATCATTTTTGGTGGAGGTGAAAGGTCATCTGGGGTCACTGGGATTCATACCTTGAAAATCTTGTTAACACAATAACTTGATTTACAAAGCTTGGATGAATTTCATACTTTGTATGTAGATGTGTTATGGTAAGAGGAAGAACCCTATTGTTTTTGGTGGAGGTCAAAGGTCATTTGGGGTCACCAGGGGTCAAACCCTGAAAACCTTGTTAACCTGATATCTCCAGGTAGGAAGCTTGGATAAATTTCATACTTTGTTTGTAGATGCCTTATAGTTAGAGAGAGAAAGAACCCTATTATTTTTGGTGGGGTTGAAAGGTCATCTGGGGTCACCGGGGATGAAACCCTGAAAACCTGGTGAACACGGTATTTCAAGGTAGGAAGCTTGAATAAGTTTCATACTTTGTATGTAGATGCGTTGTAGTAAGAGGAAGAATCCTATCATTTTTGGTGGAGGTCAAAGTTCATTTGGGGTCACTGGGGGTTAAACTCTGAAAATCTTGTTAACACGATATCTCCAGTAAGGAAGCTTGGATAGATTTCATACTTAGTATGTAGATGCGTTATAGTGAGAAGATGAATCTTAGTGTTTTTGGTGGAGGTCAAAGTTCATCTGGGGTCATCAGGGGTCAATGTCTGAAAACCTTGTCAAGATGATATCTCCAGGTAGGAAGCCTGAATAGATTTCATACATGGTAAATTCGATGTGTCATAGTAAGTAGATGTACCCCATTGTTTTTGGTGGAGTTCAAAGGTCATCTAGGGTCACCGAGGGTCAAACACTAAAAACCTTGTTAACACAATATCTCAAGGGAGAAAGCTTGGATAGATTTTATACTTAGTATGTGGATGTGTTATGGTGAAAAGATGGCCCCGATTATTTTTGGTGGAAGTCAAAGGTCATCTGGGGTCACCAGAGGTCAAAGAGCAAAATTTCCCAAGAATTCCCGAGATCGTCATCTGGGGTCATTAGAGGTCAAAACACAAATTTCCCAAGAATTCCCAAGACAAAATAGGAATACAAAACACTAGTTTTCCAACATGTTAAGATAGCATTTGACCATTGACTGAAAGGTATGGGACATCATGGCTTTATTTGGAATAGAACATATATCATCGAAACCTCAATGCATTTTTGCATTCTGGTTGTAATTTTACAGCCAAGAGCACTGGTATTACCTGTACATCTCGCATCATCCCTCCTCACCAACAAACCAACCAATCCCCCTCCTCAGCTTTTAAATCTAAAATTCCATCAACTGTAAACACTGAATGCATTTTAATAATACATGACAAATATTCATTCTTCAATAATAAATTTAACAGAAAGGAAAACATCAAAGGAGAAACTGTTCAACTGTTTCAACTGTTCAACCAGTCTAGTTGCAAACTGAACAGCAAAATGATGGGTCATAGAATCCACCATTACAGTGTCCGCACACCCACTTGAGACAGTAGACACACTGTAACCACTCTGGACCGGTATATGTATCAAATTCCTCACTACAATTTGCACACTTGTTATCATCATCATCTGACACTACTTCGGATGGGTTGCAAACTCCAGATGTAC
Organism: Holothuria leucospilota; assembly: GCA_029531755.1. Classification (NCBI taxonomy): domain Eukaryota; kingdom Metazoa; phylum Echinodermata; class Holothuroidea; order Aspidochirotida; family Holothuriidae; genus Holothuria; species Holothuria leucospilota. The sequence goes on along the minus strand of CM055961.1, from coordinate 66,863,049 downwards.
TTGGCTGCTGATCCGGGATTTTTTTAGAAGGATCAAGATTTGGCGAGCAATCAGCAACAGTTATGGCCACCCCTGGCTGGAATTTTCGACCTCGCCTTGGTTTCTGCTGGTCATTACGCCCACGGTTCTGCTGCAGAAGTGTGATCAGGCTTTGATCCAGGATGCGCCCCACATTTTCTTCAGTTGATGTTACAGCATCAGGAATGATTTTCAAAACTTCTTCTGGATTGAAGGGACAAAGCCCTGCTTTTCGGAATCCTGACTGGAGATTTTTTTCAACAACATGGGATACATCTTCCCACAACTTAGCTAGAAGTGACGGAAATACCTCCTTTGGGAGGGTTCCTTGTCGACGGCTCTCGTTACGCCATTCATCGAGAATGCGCTTCCACATAACTTTCATTGGTCTGAAGACCGCGATGTCCAATGGCTGGGTCAGGTGAGTTGTGTTGGGTGGGAGAGCTGTGAAATATACATCACTGCAGATTGCTGCTTGGACAACTTCTACAGAGAAGTGGGATGCTAGGTTATCCCCGATGAGAACTTTCTTGCCAGGTGTAGAGGATACAGTTGGAAGGAAAATTTCGAAGAACCATCGCTCAAAGGTGTTTCTGTCAAACCATCCATTTTTGGTTGCTGCATATTTGCTTCCTGAAGGGCCATTTTTTGTCCAGTTTTCGTAAATGTTCTGGGCTTTATAGACTACAAACGGTGGAAGCAACAATCCAGTTGCACTACCACAGGCCATAATTGAAATTGACTTGGAATGCTCCTGCACTCTTTCAACTCTGCCAATACCTCTTGGTACTAACACTCGTTTTAATCCTGGATCATCTGTGATGTTCGTCTCGTCAAAATTGAAAATGTTGGCTGGTTCTGTGTCGACTAGCACTTCACGAACATTCTTAAAGAAATTATTTAATTCTTCAACACCAACTTTAGCTCGAGCTCTCTTTATGTTGCCGGGAGATCGGTAACTTAGCTGGTTTCTTAGAACAAAGCTTCTGATGAATTCATCTCCTGGTAGGTTGTTTTTGAAACGCCCCTCTTTTCTCCCTTGCTTATCCAGGTACATTTTAATTGTCATTTTAATTTCCTCATGGGTCATTGGATACCCCCACTTAGCAACTTCTGCTAGTGTCATTACAATTACAGACTCCTCATCTTGCGAGAGAACAGTGGGACGACCCACCTTTTTGCTGTGAGTCTCTTTAATCTTATTCTGTAGAGTACCTCTAGGTATGCTGAACCTCCGGCTGGCTTCAGCCTGGGACATTCCATCTTTGACCGCATCAATAGCCGCTTTAACATCGTCTTCATCGTACTGCGCATACTTTCGTTTTCCATTTCCCCGCTTGTAGCTTCTGACCATGGTGATGTGTGCACCAAACTGTAAGAAAAAAATCACTCAGCGGGATGCACCATGATATGATTGGAACCGTAATTTGCTAAATTTGTGGTTTAGTTGGGAGGTATACTTCCATAAGGCAGGGTTTTGTTTTGTGGCTCTATCATGTATTGAAATGCGGGTTTTTCAAAGGGTTGGGCGGGGCAGCAGGTTTGGGTGTTCAATGCGGGCCAAACCCGCGAAATGCGGGTCACTTGGGAGGAATGAGTTCGCTCACTGCAGTGGTTCGCAGTTGTTTGACGCGTATGGGCCGCCTGATTTTTTCCCTCTCCGTTATGGGCATTTTGTATTTTCAAAATTCCACGAAAACGTGTCAAAATCAAGGCTGGGGTTACAACAAGTTTGAAGTCGGCCTCGAACTTCCGAATGGAGCATGGTCTCTCATAGTCCAACCTCAAAATTGGGAAAAGACAACCATAAGTTCGTTAGTGAAAAAAGGGAGCGTGGTTGGATTCTAACAGTTTGATTGGTCGACGACCCTTCATTTCTGTTGAACAAACAAAGCTAGATTTTGACAAACAAGTCAAGGCGTGGCAAACACAATCATGTGTAGTAAGTTAGTGAGTTAGATGAAATTTTACGACACACCAACACAAATGTGTTATATAGTTTCATGCAAAGTTTAAATATGGTGCAAGTCCTTCCCTTTAGTCGCCTTTTATGACAGGCAGGAAATACCGTTGGCATATTCTACAACCTCCAGCCCACAGGGGGCTCAACCATTGAGGGGCTTACTCGGTTTTGCGGCGCCGACCTGCCAGTCGTGGGATGAGTAATAACGGTCTTATGTGCGCATTTTATAAGCCGATAGTCGGGGACAAACTACTCGCCACACACGACCTCCTCACCCCACCTGGAGGCAGTTTGACGTCATACCCAGGACGTCATGTGTAGTAAGATAGCATGCGTGTGAATTGCCCCAATCGACCTTCAAACTGATCTGCTGTGCGCTATGACTCCCATGCTTCGAGGTTGTTAATTGCAGCTTCATTCTCAATCACTGCACTCTTTGTCCTCGCTATCTCTTCTCCTTTCTGTTTTTTCCTCTTTTTCCCTTTCATTCTTTTTTTTTTTTTTTTGCATTTTAAAAAGGGGGGGGCCGGGTCGGCCCCCTAGATCCTCCCCTGCAGCAGTGGCTTCACAAGGATCTTTTAACAGGAGGGGTGGGACAAACAAATGATAAACTAAGCGAAGGGGCATATAAAGGCCGAATTCCGAGCTAGCACCACAAGGAGTTTGTGATGGGGGGCAACAAGTGACTTCGTAATCTGAGTTCATCTAAATTGTGCCTTTTGTATGTCTCCCTGCCAATGCTCTTCACCAGCCGGGGAACCTTTTTTCTCCAGTACTCAAGGATGTTGTGGTTCCAAGGAGCCCCTCCCCTTTAAGAAATTTTCTTGTATTTTCAGGTGGCTTACATACAGAATGTTGTTATCTTTGGGGAATATTTTAACTGATGGTATATTTGTAATTTGATAAAAAAAAAATTCTGAATTTTGTCGGGTGAAAGAGAATAGGCTTATGCCATCTATGAAAAGGGCATGCTTTCAACAAACGTCCTTTTAGCTACTTTATACTGCCTTTCATCAGGGGCGATCTCTACGCAAAAGTAGACTACATACATACACAGTCCTCAGAAATATTCTTGGAATATTACAGACAATTTCCTTTGCTTGATGTACTTATGAAAGGGCACCGGCCCAGGCTGGCAGAGACAGGAATAGGGCCTCATCATGGAAGCTTTGCATTCATTACACAAAAAAGGGCACCAGCATTATTTTCACTACTTGACATTCAAATGGCACAAAACAGAGTATGATATTTATATCACCTCTATAACTGGGTTATATTTATATCATCTCTTTTATAGGTAAGGCAAAAAGGTGGGGGCTAACAAGTGTATTTGAGAATGAATTTTCATCAACTTATGAAAACATTTGGAAAATGCACAATGGCTACCTGTCTATTACGTTTTCCCAATCTTTTTGATCAAGCGACAAACTAGAACGTTGAATGATACCATATTAATGCGAGCCTCGAAAGGGGCTATGTTCTTTCCCAAAAGTGTTGCGATCAAAATAATTCCTGTTATCATTGAGTCGATGACGGTGATGAGATGACGTGAAAACAGTTACGAGTTAGATGAGATTTAACGACACACCGACACGAATGTGTTACATAGTGCCAACAAGATAAATACGGTTCAAAGTTTCAAACACAGTTCAAGTACAATGCAAGTCCTCCCCTTCAGTCGCCTCTTACGATAGGCGGGGAATACCGTGGGCATATTGTAATGCCCCCAGCCCACAGGGGGCTGGACTCGAAGCGTGTCGAAACGTTGTGTTATGTCATTTCCTGCACCTTTTTATTGGCTCTGCATGTGACAATCTCAATTCCTCAATAAAACTTTCTGTCAATCTTCCACCTGGAAATAAGTATGAAGCAATCAATCTTTGCTTCGCCAGGATAGAATGTGTTGATAATAAGTACAACACTCAGTTAAGGCTCGAGGCGCGGGAAAGCATGCCAAAATTTGATAATTGCGAAGAATTTGCGAAAATTCTGATAGGTTAAGAGCCAAAATAGAGTCCATTACTGTGTTGAAAACACCATTACTGCTTCATTCCTAGAGAAAGCTATAGCTTCAAAGCCTTTTGGGATCATTTGAAAAGTTGTCAGAATTCGATCTGGGTGGCACGCGTCCCTCGATCATGCTCACCCCAGTTTTGGCACCACTAAACAGAAAGGAAAATGATTCTACGTGGGAATTCATAAAAGCTTTCAATTTTTGTTCTTTTGTCTCTTCTTAAGTTAATTGCAACATATAAATAATAAGCACAACATTAAGATATGGCATTGAAGCGCACAGAGCGCGCGAAAATTTTGATAGTTTGCAAAAGATGTGCGTGGCCTAACTTATGATAGTTTGAGCACCATTTGTGTTATATATTGATCAGCATATCATCAGTTGGTAAAAAAATACCGCACCCTTCCCCATAAATAGATCTATATCTTAAACGCAGTGTTGGATCGTTAAAAAAGAAATCGATTAGGGCACGTGCCCCTCCCCCTTGCCACGACACCACTGGGTCAACTAAATTGCTATAAATCACTCAGCAATGGTAGGCAAATTCCTTTCACGGCCGTTTACGCAAAGCGGAAGGGGCAGCAGGGTAGTTATATAATAAGGTAGCAATTTCATGAAAGATGCTTTTATTGTTAGTTTAAAACTTGTGAATTTACAAGAAACAATCCCTGACTTTTCCACACTTGCATAGGCTACTTTTGAAGGTTGCCGTGTGTCCTGTTTTCCACTCCTCAAATATTTCATCAGTGTATAAACTTTTTCCTGTCTTTAAAACAAAAGTTGTATGTGTACACGTTTTCCCGATATGGAACAAATTAATCAATTTTTGACCTTTATAGTGAGGTTATGACACCACAATTTGGTAGAAATTTGATGGAATATTGTTTTAGTGTAGGTTGAGAACATAGAATTAAAAGTAAGGGAGAATGACGTCAATAATGGTTGACGCCGTGGATAGTTTAATGACGTCATGCATTGTCGGACAAAAAATCTTGACTGGAAACTGCGCGTAACACAAATCCAATGGCAGGAAACACTCAGGCTTGAGAAACTTTTGGAAAAATGGTCCAATTCGTGTTCGATGTGGGGCCGTTCCAATCGGTACTGGCGAGACGGAGCTCTTAATGTTTCACAGGTAATTCTTAATTTGATATTATCGTGATAATGCAGCCACAAAAATAAAATTTTCGGTGTAGAATGGAGGCAAGGAAATGCCTAACGTTAACTTAGTGTGGTTAGGTCCTGGCACTATTGGCCTACAGCATATCCGATATCGTTTGGCAAAGCTTTCTTGCATGATTATCAAATAAGTATTGCTAAATTAGCGAGTACATTTTTACCCTCCTCCCTGCCAGAGAAAAAGACAGGTCTAAACCCAATCCTAGTTTAGGCCTTGCTTGGGATATCTAGTGTAAACCTATCCCTTCATACTTTACCTGTAATCATAGTTTGCGTAGTTTAAGTGGTATAATAGAAAAGTATAGGCATTCGGTGCAAAACTGGCGTAATGTTTCAGACAATTTATTTTCACAGAGTCCAATGTTTGAACATAAATGATGCTTAAAAACAATGAGAATACCTCAAAGTACCAATCAGTTCTATTTCCTCCTGTTTCTCCACCATCTAGTTTTAGATATCAAACGAACAAAATTTCGCCCCGTACGTGTATTATGTATGTAAAAAGTTCCCGATGAGTCTTTTGCCCGACAAAGCGTGACGTCATCAAAATGTTGTTGGCTTCATTCGCTCGGTATGTGAGTAGTTAGAGCGACATCATCCTCCCTTACTTTTACTACTATGGTTGAGAACTTTTGGAGCAATTGACGAGAAAGAAAAGTTACCTAGCTACTATTCCACATTTGCATCTAGGTTAACTTCCAATGTGGTGGTGTATCCTCTTTTGCATAGCTCAAATATTTTATCAGTAGTGTATCATCATTTTCCTATCTCTACAACAAAAGATGGGTGTCTCCACATTTTTGTGGATATGACAATTAATCACTTTTGTAACCTTTTTATTGAGTTGGTATTAGTACAATTTGGTACAGATTTGATGGAATATTGTACTAGTATTAGTTGAAAATTTGTGGATGAGAAACAGGTGCTGTTTATTCCACACTTTCATGACTACTCTCCAAGGTGACGGTGTATCTTCTTTTCAATAGCTCAAATATTTCATCAATGTATCAATGTTTTCTTATCTTTAAAACAAAAAATGAATACCCATTTTTCGATTAATGGAACAAATTAATCACTTTTTTTACCTATGAATTGAGATGGTGTTACCACAAAAAGGTAGAAATTTCATGAGAGATTCTTTTATTGGAAGTTTAAAACTTGTGAATATACGACAAACAGTCGCTGATTGTTCCACACTTACATGGGCTACCAAGGTAACGGTGTATCCTCTTTTTAATAGGTCAAATATTTTATCAGTGTATCAACATTTTCCCATCTTTAGAAAAAATATTGACATATCGACATTTTCGTAGATTTGGCACAAATTTATCATTTCTTAATGTTTAATTGAGGGGCGTTACTGTAATTTGGTAGAGATTTGATGGAATACAGTTTCAAACGTATCGAGTCTCCGAGAAACAGTCGACTGTTCCACACTTTCATAGGCTATTTTCAAAGGTGACGGTGTATCCTCTTTTGCTTAGCTGAAATATTTTGTCAGGATATCAACATTTCATATTGAAAAGAAAAGATGGGTACACATTTTTCTATATTCAGAACACATTAATCATTACCACAATATGGTACACGTATGATTGAATACTGTTTCAGTGACTGTTGACAACTTTTGGATCTATTGACGAGAAACAATCCCAGATTTTTCCATACTTGCATAAGCTACTTTTGAAGGTGATGGCGTATCTTCTTTTCCATAGCTCAAATATTTTATCAGTGTGTCATCGTTTTCCTATCTTCAAAGCAAAAGTTGGATTAGATATCCAACTTCCTAGATATGGAAAAAAAATTAATATTTAACCTTTTTTTGAGGTTACATTATCACAATCTGGTAGAAATTTGATGGAACATTGTTTTATTGTTAGTTGAAAACTTTTGGATCAATTAACGAGAAACAATCCCTGATTTTTCCACACTTGCATAGGCTACTTTTGAAGATGACGGTGTAACCTCTTTTCCATAGCTCAAATATTTTATCAGTGTGTCATCATTTTCCTGTCTTCAAAGCAAAAGTTGAATTTATACACATTTTTCTGGATATGGAAAAACTTTTTAACCTTTCATTAAGGTTATGTTACCACAATTTGGTAGAAATTTGATGGAATATTGTTTTAGTGTTAGTTGAGAACTTTGGATCAATTGACGAGAAACACTTGCTGATTATTCCACAATTTCATAGGTCACTGTCCAACGTGATGGTGCATCCTCTTTTCCATAACTCGGGTATCTTTAGTGTATCAACGTTTTACTATCTTTGAAAGATAGATGCCCTAATTTTCTCAATTCGAAAAAAAAAAAAAAAAAAATTAAACATTTTATTGAGGTTGTGTTACCATAATGTGGTACAGATTTGATGAAATATTGTGCTAGTGTTAGATTAAAACTTGTGGATGGATTTACCAGAATTATTCTCTCATTATTCCACAGTTGCATAGGTTACGTTCAACGGTGACGGTGTATCCTCTCTTCCGTAGCTTAGAATATTCCAACAGTGTTTCAGCATTTTCTTAGAACAGTTAGAGTTATCTTTTACTGTACCATTCTCAAGAATACTTTTGATGTTTGAACGTATTTTGGAGTTACTCTTTGTATGTGGAAAAATAACGAAGCGTAGTGTTGCACATTGCATGTTGACATTTCTCTTGTTAACCCTTTATTAATTATCCATAAATTGTGCATCAGATAGTTCACAATTTGGCAAGTTTATGAGATTTTGGGCTGAAATTTTGGGATATGATTGTTTGTCAGCAGAGCATTAACACCTACTTATTTTCATTCCATTATAGGAAAGTTAAGTTGGGTTTTAGAGCCGTTTTTGTAGAGCTGAGTTCACTGAGCCTGCTGAACAGTTAGCTGTTTATCCATTGTACTGATAGCAGTGTGCTTGATTTTGTGTTCATTTGTTATCTTGCAAATGGATATGCAGGCTCTTTGAAATTCAATCCATCAACACACGTTTGTTCATCAAGTGGCCTCTACAGTCTGAAGCAACTCTGTGGTCAGTGTGGCTTAACACATGAAAGGAAATAGGCTTAACTTATTAATTGTGGGGATATCTCCCATTCTGTTCTGTTCAATTGAGTTGGTCAAGTCAAGTAATTGCAACTTAACTGTTTTGCGTTCAAGTGCAATAGGAGCTTTTTGAGAGTCTGTTTTATTTTGATCAATGCAAACCTATGCAGCGATTAAATGTACTTTGCAATACTTGAACAGTTTATTGGCTTATCATACAAACTTGTTTTTTTTTTCAGTCTTGCTGCTAATAAAAGTGTATACAGCCTTTGCAGGCTTGCTTGATATGAGAAAATATGCAGTGATATTTGAAGCTATTTGTCATAAAACTATGTCAGTTGCAGGTTTACATTCCTTAACACATTTGTGATTTTAAAGATGGGTTTTGATTTCTATTAATCATTACGCTCCTCTCTCCCCTCCCATTTGCCTTTGTAAGGTAAGGTTTTTTGGAAGCAGATGAATAAATGATAAAATTTGGTTTTGTGAGGTTCTACTTTTAACAGACAAGAGAAATTGTGTGAGCTACACAACAGCATTGCTTTTCTAGTTGGTTCCTTGCGTTAGCAAAGGAACCTATGTAATCAACTTGGTGTGTGTGTGTGTGTGTGTGTGTGTGTGTGTGTGTGTGTGACACTTGCTTCGGTACGCTGTAACTGAAGAAGGGAAAGTTGGACTAAACTTAAACTTGGTACATACATGCGCCATAGTGAGAAGGTGTGCCCTATTGTTTGTGGTGGTCTAAGGTCATCTGAGGTCAACAGGGGTCAAACACGGAAAACTTTGTTAAGAGGATGTCTCAATTAGGTACGGAGCTTAGATAGATTTCATACTTGGTATGTGGATGCATCATGGTAAGCGGATGAAGTGTATCACTTTTGGTGGAGGTCAAAGGTCATCTGGGGTCACTGGGGGCCAGACACTGAAAACTTGCTGTTAACACAATATCTCAAGATAGAAAGCTTGGATAGATTTCATACTTAGTATGTGGATGGGTTACGGTAGGAAGATGAATCCCAGTGATTGTCGTGGAGGTCAGAGGTCATCTGGGGTCATGGACTATCAAACACTGAAAACTGTGTTAACACGATATCTCAAGTTAGGAAGGTAAGATAGATGCCATACGTAGTGTGTAGATCCACCATGATGAGAAGGTGAGACCTATTATATTTGCTGGTCATAGGTCATCTGGGTCACAGGGGTCAAAAACTGAATACACGTTTTTAACACAATATCTCAAGATAGGAAACTTGGATAGCTTTCATACTTGGTATGTGGATGTGTTTGGGTAAGAAGATGAATCGTATTGTTTATGGTAGAGGTCAAAGATCATCTGGGGTCACCAGGAGTGAAACAGTGAAAACTTGCTGTTAACACAATATCTCAAGGTAGGAAGCTTGAATAAATTTCATGTTTAGTGTATGGATGAGTTATGGTGAAAAGATGAAACCTATTGGTTTGGTGGAGGTCAAAGGTCATCTGGGGTCACTGAGGGTCAAAAAATGAAAACGTTAACACACTATCTCATGGTAGGAAGCTGAGATAGAGTTCATATGCGGTATATGTAGATCTATTGAGTGAGGTCCTCGGGCCTTTTTTTTTTTTGATGGAGGTGAAAGGTCATCTGGGGTCACAAGGGATCAAACACCATAAAGCTTGTCAATGCATGTCTGAATGTAAGAACCTTGCATAGATATCATACTTGGTATGTGCATTCATTTTGGTGAAAAAAAGGTTATCAGAGGTCATTTAGAGGTCAAGTTGTGGATTTACAGGAACATTGAATGCCAACAGCTTTGATGTAGCTGTCATCAGAGTCACAGACAAACTTCACATCAGCTAATTATATTCTTTTTGTATGCTAATATTTCATTACATTCAGCAAGGAACCACAGTGCCCATTGGGCTCTTGTTTAATTTTCATCTGACCATATGTTCATTTATTTTATTCATCTAACTTGAAGTAATCAATTTCTCAAAAATTACACTTGCACAAATACATTAATATTCACTTTGCATTTCACAATATTGATATGCTTTTGAGACCCGCATCCCATGAAGTTTGTAAGTGAGGAATTGCATGTTTTCTTACCAATTAAGTATGGAACATCTAGCTCTAGATGATATCACTCTCCTTAAATTTGGTACTAATGACTTCTTTTTTTGTTTGTTTTATCCTTGTAGATCGACCATACTTTCATACGATTGGACCGGACGGACAGAAGGTTTCCTGTGGTGACATTGTTGGTGTCCAAGTCGGCACAAATAACATGGATGGGGTTGGCATTTGCCAAATCACCAGGCAATCGGATGCTATGTTCGTTGAAGGATTTATCCCCGGCAGCAATGGTGTGACACTGAAGGCCCCTGTAGAACATGTAAGGGATTCAGATTCAAGTACTGTGTTCAAGGCTGAAAAGGCATCCCTTGACAAGGCCAGAGAGACCCAATTTGGATTGGCAATGAAGATTTCTGCCAGCTGTCCTACCTACAGAAGGGAGTTGAGAAAGCAGCAGACCGGATGTTTTCTTCGCACCGAAGTAAAAAGAGCCCTGCGTAGTAAGGCTGCTACTACACACGTGTCCTTTGGCCTCTGTTTCTGCGAAACAGACTTGGAGGTGTTCGGTATTAATCCTTTCCATAAAAGAACATCCATCTACTCATACAAAGCTGGTAATTTGAGTAATTTAGATATCTTGCTTGGTAAGGGATGGGATATCCATGTTAGAGATGACCAGGTGTCATTTGTAACACAAGTCAAAGTGTCATTATCTAAAGAGTGGGTGCTAAAGGCATCCATTAGCACAGCAGTGTCTTGGGGTCCATTACCTGTTAACTACAGAGCAGAACTACAAAATACTTTACTGAATGCTAATTTTTAAGATCTTTGTGGTTCTTCTTTTTCAAGTTCATTCCTTTTAGAGCTTGTCAACATACTTTGTGTTTGTTTTTTTTTAAGTAGTTGTAGAGTACCATTTTTAAAGCACCATGCATGTTAGGGAAATTTGTATTCATTTTAAACCGGTTCTGTCTTTTAAGAGGACATGGCAGGAATATTGTATTTTGAAAACGGATTAAGGTGCCATAAGCACCAACATGGTGCATCGTGTGCTGTAGACGCACTATTAGAGTTATATTATCATAGTATTTACCAGATTGACCATTCGATACCTTTGATGCGACAAGCAGAACCCTTCATATCAGCTCTTAATTCTATTTGTAAGGCAAGACTGGAAACAAACAAGGCTACTTGTGACATGCGTGATGTTTCTTGGGATATGCTGTTACAAAATCCTCACACCAGACAAGCATATTCACCAAAGGGGAAGCATACTGCTGAAATTCTGGTTGGGTTGGAATTTTTATGTATGAACTTAAATGACCAGTTTCAGTCAAACCTTGATTGCGTATTAAGTTGTCCTAGTTGTGAAGTTAGACAACCTGGCCAGAGGTTGTTGCAAATGTTGCATGTCAATAAAGGTGGCCCCTTACAAGAACACTTAGAAGAAATTTTTTAAAGCAATATTGTAGTATGAAAACCTCTTGCAGCAAGTGCAAATCAAAATTAGAAGTACAAAATGCATCTGTCACTCTTTCAAATTTCCTCATGGTTTAGACTGGACTTGTTGATGCCAGGAATATGCAGCAACCTGCAATTACAATTCCAGAAAATATGGATGTTTTTGATACTGTCTATGAGTTGACTGGATCAGTGTTGATGGAGCCTCGTCACTTTTTTAATGTTGTTAGAAGTGGGGATGCATTTTTACTTATCAATGGAACACCACCAATTAATGAAGCTCACAACTATCCTCTAAAATTTTCCACTTTCTCTGGGGCAGTTAGGAATGCAATTGATGACAGCTCTAGAGATTATTTCACATCCCCATTGAATAAAGGCATTCATGTTCTATTATATCACAAAATGACAAGTTTACATGTTCCAGTTGGAATTTCCAATGAGAAACTGAAGACCTTTGAAACAAATATTCGGATTAATGCATCTGTTGATGTCAATGAATTATCCCCTTGTAGATCAGAGAATGGCGCATGTTTGAGTGATACTCCATCTCATGTAACAAAGCCTTGTACCAGTACCCCACATTCTAATAGGGGGCCGGAAAGTAATGATGTGTCTCATGAAGCTGATGACATAGGTACATATGTTAGTCATATACATGGTTCGTCATTTTCAGAATCTGAAAGTTTGGAAAATCCTTGCAGGAAGGAGTTATTTCCTCAAAAAGAATCATCATCTCAGTCTAAATCTGCTGCAAATGTGTCTGTGGATCCAAATTATTCAAATCAATCAAAAATCAAAGAGAATGAAATGGGAGAAATAGATAACAAGAAATTAAACAATGAAAGGATTATTAAACTGAATGGTGTAGATGTTACTGTTACTTCAGTAGGTAACAATTTGTTTCTGTCCTGTACAGAAGTCTTTCAGGCCATGGGATTGCTGAAGCACATTAGGAAGGATGGTTATGTCAGATGTATCGATAAACACTTGATCAACCTGGATTTAATATAAAGGAGTGTTTCATGTTTGACGGTAAATATCGGAGTAAAGTAAGGTTTGACGCTATTGCTGGTCTTGCATATAATACAAAGCGACTGTGGAAGGACCAATTCAATGTGTTTAGAAATGACATGAACAAGTTTCTTCACACTGAATTTGCATTAAATTTTCAGAAAGCAAATATATCAAATCAAAACTATGTCACCCCTAAATCAAAGAAGGTTAAACCCAAAAAGCGTCCAACTCCGAAAAGATTGAAGAAAAAAAAGTTGACAGATGCTCTTGAAAAATGTCTACATGAAAATTTTAAGAGTAACAGGGAAAAAATGATGAATACCATGTCTTCCACAGTTTGCTCTGCCAGTAAAGGATCCAATAAGAGTTTCTTTGATAAAGAGGACATGGTAAAAATATTGGGCGATGCTCCTGCATCAAAAAGCAAATCAAAACACAAATCTTCTGGAAGAAATTTCTGCGGAACATAATACATCAAAGTTGAATGTAAATGATATGATTCATTTGCAAGAAAATTTCAGTGGGTGTCGGCTTTTTAATGAATTGAGAAAGTTGCTCCCTGGAGTGTTTCCAAGCATTCAGGAAGAAAAGATGCCTAAGGAACTATATTGGCAGGAGTTTTTTGCATTGCTCTTACCAAAAAGGACAACCACTGCTTGGAAAGTGGACCCTGTACGTTTACTAGAGTTACTCAGCTTAAAGTATTATTGGTTAGTAGGGACAAAACATTGGAAGGTTTATGGTGATGGTAGGGAAATTGGTGGACACCCCAGCACTTTCATTGCATTCAGTACACTTAATAATGAAGCAGCCCTTCATAATGTATTATTTCAGGATCCAAATGAGGTTTTCCCTGTTGCTATCTTTTATGAAAAAGATTCCAGAGACAACCTTGAAGAAAATTTGGGTTTCCCTTCATCATGGCTAAATGCGTCAATGACAGAGTGCAAAGCGAAAGGCCATGAATTTTATTTAGCAGGAGACGAAATGTTTTTGGAGGCAGTGTTAGATGGAAGTGGAAAATTAGCACCTAACACTGAGGAAGGGTGGAATATTTATTCAACATATCCCAAATCAGAATTCCATTTAACTGCCAGTTCAGGGTTGAGAACAGATTGTTGTTATCTGTTAGACAGAGAACATGTGAAGTATTTTACCAACCATTCCAATTGGTCAGACTGTATTATGTGTACTTCATGGGCTTGCTAGATGTGTAGAGAAGCTGATAACCCTGGAAATTCATTTTATCCTTAAAAAGTCAAATATTGTTACCCAAGCAGGTGGAGATGCCACAGGTTATCGTTCTGACATGCTTTCAAATTTGGTAAACAACATAAACAAAAGAGGTGCCAGGCAGGGCGGGTTTGATATTCATTTTGATAAAAGTGGATCCCTTTGCCCCGTTAAGTTAAACAAAGACCATGCTCTTGCCATAATTGCTCCTGCTCCTCCTGGACATGAGCAACAATATCCCCATGTCCTTCACAATGTATGTACCTCAGATAAGGTGAATAAAGTGTTACCATTACGTATTAGAAATCATCTTGGACTGAAGTCTGAGTACACCGAACTGGAACTAGTAACTTCTATTTGGAATCACTTTTACTCAATGATAGAGATTATTAAGGCTGATCCTGCACCCTGTATCAAAGATGGTAAAATGTTTGGTTCCATGAATCCTGAGGACTCTACTTTTGGTTATAAGAAGGGTGATATTCAGAGGTACAAAAAACATGCTGAATGTTTCTACCAGTTGTTCAACCTGAGGTATACTACTGCAGACCTCACTCCATATATGATGAAATTGATTGACATTGCACCCAAGTTAATGCCAAGTCTACCATTTAGTGTTGGAAGGTTCCAGTCTGAAGGTGGTGAACATTTAAATTACCAACACAACATATTTCTTTCAGCACACTACACGGCATGGGGGTAGGTCAACCCTAAGAAATGATCCAATTCTTCAGGTTTGGTGTAATATGTATAAGAGGATCTCTTACTCAATCATTAAAGGGGATGACACAGAGGGTGGGAAATTAGCTGCTGAGGCATTTATTAAATACCGAGACCGATGTATGAATGGCGAGAATAATGCTGGCGAGAATAATGCTGTCGACACTAACAAAGATTTTGATTTACCTCCTGCTAAAAAAATTAAACCCAGTGAAAAGAATGAAAACCAGTCTAAGGGCAAATCAAAGGGTTTATTTGATGGCATGGTGTTTGTATTCTGTGAGAGCATCCCAAAGCACAAGGGGAAGTCTTACACACATGCCCAGTTAAGTGATTTAATTTCCAAAGAGGGTGGCCGTGTAAGAAAACGACTTCCATCTGCTAAAAGTACAAAAAAGTACACAGTCTTAACAAATACCAATGTTTTACAGAAAAAAGGGATTCCTTTGCAAATCCGGGAAGCTGTAAGAAACAGTTTTAATATTGTGAACTACACTTTTGTTTTGGATACCTTGATGAATGGCACTTTATTATCTATGGAAGATTATTTTCTTGATGTATCACAAGCAGGAAAAGTACCAGTTACTAAAGTCATATCAACTGAACAGAAGCATTTTGGAAAAGTCAGCATGTTGTCTATCATTAAAAAAAGAGTTAAGAGGAAGAAATTTACATCTTTCTCCAGTAACAAGCGTCTTATCCATCACCCAGCAATGTACTATGTGTACAAGAATCTGAAGGCAGAAAAGAGGTCTTTTAATGAGTCAACCAATCTTTTAAGGCATTACCACAAAAAGTGGAAGACCCTTTGTAAGAAAGAGGTATCTCAGATTACTGAGGAATGGCAGTCCTATGTTCAAAAAGCAAAACTTGCAAGGAAAAGTCAGCCCTTGCCTAAACCTGCATATAGCTCATTCATTTCACCTGTCAAACAAAACCTTCATAAGTGATATGTGGTAAATCTTCACCAGTGATATTGTACACAATACAAGGTTCCAATCTGAGCACTGCTATATCGATATCATGTAAATTAAGACGAGTTCTACCACAATTTTATCTGCAAAAGTACTTAACTATTGTCATGCAGTCTATAAGAAAGTGTATGAAAGTGTACAGATCAATATTGAATGTATTGCTGTTATTAATCATTGTGAAAGGTGTATGTTAGATGCATGTTACTTTCCTTAACATTCATATCATTTGATTGATTCATGCCGAGCATATGAGATTCGTATATCATCAAGCCTTTATTGCCTCAAATCTTAGTTTAAAACTTACTTGTTTAGAATGTAGTCTTCTGTGAAACACTTTAAGCAATGCAAATTCTTTCAGTGTATGAACATACTGTACGACCGCGAAAGTTTATGATAGTTTTGGTTCTTTTGACTCAGACAGCGGTAAGGGTTTAAGCTTAAAGAGAAGGCATTTGGTCACTGTTATGAGCACACACCCCCCCACCGCCCCCCCCACACACACATCCCCTTCCTTTTACAGGGGGGTGAAATGTACGAAGAATAGCCTGTAGGGGCACATCATTTTTGTACATGCAAAATCTGCTATTTTGGTTCTTCCAATATGGCGATGTACTACTTGTTACATACCGTGCATTTGATCATTAGCAAGCATGGAAATTATTATGAGGGCTATGCGATCTATATTTTAGTGTGTTACTGAACTTTGTACAAAAACATTGTTCAACTGGGCAGAACATGCATGAGCAGTAAAGAAAAACCTGGGCAGGTTGAAAAACCCAGTTACAACCTCCGCTGATAGTTTTCTGGTAAGAAAACTTATGTGGAATGGTGACTTAGCTGATTAAAGGAATGTACTGAAGGTTCAATAAGTAGTAGATGGTTTCTGAACAGGAACATTTCAACTTGTGATATGTTTTTGCTATTGAAATTCATTCCATTTTATGTACTTTAGTAGTTCTATGTCATGTGCTGTGGTGTAACTGAATATTATCTTTCAACTTGCTACATAGAAATTATTATGAAGTGACTAAGTAAATGGTGGTCTTTACATATAGGGTACAACAGGTATTTTTACCCAAAATGACTTTTTGGAATGCCATCCGTGTATATGTCTGTACGTGTTTGCACAAATCCCTTAAAGTTTAACACAGTCCAACTCTGGTCTGTGTCCCAAATTTGCATAGCAGAGCGAGCAATTTAGGGATGACCTTGTGTGGTTCTTGTAAAGCTTTGTAAATGTATGGCAGTTTGAAAGCACGTCCTTCAAACTTTAAACTTGCTAGTCTGGCAGTAAAAATGCCATCTTGGAAGGTAACAGATGGACATACCTCACGTGCACATCAGCTTCTGTTGTAGGGATAGGGGGCTGGTGGATGTAGCTTTACAGAGGATATTTGGGCTGAAAATGTTATTTAAAAACCGTCAACCTTGAAAAGAGGAAATCCTTTGAACCTTATTCTGTGGACTAAATTAACGGATCTGTTACGTCAGTAACAGCTCCCTGTTCAGGCTATATGTCCCCCCTGACAATATAGTGCACTTTGCAAATTTGTAGAAAATACCTATGACAAAATGGGTTAGAAAACTTGGAAACCTTATGTCTACAGTAGCTCATTGTAATCCGTCCTGATGTTTCAGTCGTTCGTTCTAGTTTTGCAATCAGTCAGATATATTTTCCTAAACAAATCAACGATGTGAATTTGTTTAAGAAATACTTATTTGCACGAACCTGTGTCTTTGGAAGGAAGTTAAGTTGAAATTCAATATGTAACTTAATCTCTACATGGAAGAAGCAAATAGCTTTACTGTTTACTGAGGCTGATGGTTTACGTTCTTGTGACCGACAGATTTAAAGCAATACCGAAGTCTCAGGAAATGAGTTTTTATCGAACTAAGTGACAAATGTGTTATTCTTGTCGAAGGCTTGACACATGTCCTCGTATAGCTTGATATGTCACTGGTCAATCAATTTGTAGCAGTAGAATGCATGTTTTGTATTTTCTTGTTTTGGGAGTGGTTTATCAACAATAACTATGTGGTGAACATTATTATACTATATTGTTTCTCTTCCATATTTCAAGAAGTTTCACTAACACAAATTTTCAAGTAATGTAAATTTATATCCCATGGTCTTCTCTTTTCTGCTTTTATGGATAAAAATAAACACACTGCTTTAAAAGATTTTGTTTTCTAAATGGGCTCTCATACAAATGAAGAGAGATGTCTGTTCACATCCACAAGTATTACCAGTTTGGGGACGAGAAGCTGGCCCTTAATGCAGGATTACAAACACGTACCCGTCCCATCTGAGGCATTTTTAAATTTTGTCGGGTGTCATCTGGACAGTATAATTCCATTTACTAAATAAAAAAATATCAGGGACGGATGATCCGTTATGGTGAACAGTTGCCACAACAATTTTCATGAGTTTGCCTCTATGGAAGGGCCACACTTTTTAAATAAAACCCCTTAGTTTTCTTCAACAATCCCAATTTTGAACCACAAACAAAGCAACTTTCTTTTAGTAGCGGTCCTTCTTGCAGTGATGCAATCAGTTACCTTTGGCAAAGCTGCAGGACACTGAATACCCCATTGCAGTAATAATCGACACATTTCTTAATCACTGACATTCAATAGCGTAGCCAGAGGGGGGCAGAGGGCAGACTGCCCCCTCTGGCTAGGAGAGACGACGGAAAATTAAAAAACTAAAGAAACCGTTGTAGAGGAAAAAGGGAAAGGGCAGAGGGAAAGGAAGAGAAAAATGGAAAACGAAAGAAAATGAAACAGGGTAAAAAAAAAATACGTGGATTATTGCTGATGAAAGGGAAGGTTGGAGAGAAGGAAACCACCTTGATAAAGTATAGGACACCGGTTCGTATATCGACAGGACTATTACTGAAACAGGCAAGGCGCGGGATGGTAGGAAACTGACAGAAGGGCATGAGAGAATGAAGGGGGACGGGGAAGGAAGTAGGGTACATGAGAAATGAAGCTACGACACTGTATGGGAAAGAGAAAAGGATGAGGGAAAGAGGGAAGGGAATTAGGGAGAGTTAAACAGCTCGATATGGAAGGACGAACCATCCATGAAGCAGAGCAGGCAGAGTTAAGGGAGAGAAAGATACTGACGTACCGATAAAGGATGAAGGAACAAATAAAATATTACACAAAAAATAATAATGCAACGCAGTGGGTGTGGGGGTTGGAGGGAAGGCAGCTACGGTCCTGATTTTAATTTTCATCACTATCAAGAAAAAAAAATCAACCCACTTTCCTGGTGATTTTTTTTTAATCACACAATAAATGGAAACAGGGGCATAACCAGCGGGGGCATGGGGAAGAGTGCCCCACCCTCCACCCACAGAAATTTTGGGGGCGCGCCGGGCGATGCTGAAAAAGGAAGAAGAGCAAAAAAATAAAAGAGAGAGAAGGAAAGAAAAAACGGCAGGAGGACGGAGTGAATCGAGGGATGATGGGAAGTTGGTGAGGTGGGAGTGGGGAGGGTTAAGGGAAGAGCCTGAGGGTACTTGGGAAATATTGCCTTCATAAGTGTGATCTTTTTATGATATTGGTTACTAAGACGAAACAGATTAACCGAACAATTGAAAGCAAAGTGATCGGAAGGTGTGAAATTATCGTTGGTTTGAGGTTTCGATTGGCCATATTACATGCGTTGTTGCTCATAAGCAGTCGAAAAATCAGGGGGGAGGGGGGAGAGGCTACAGCCCCCGTAAGGGAACTCTGCCCCAACCTGTCGGGAAATAATCCAGTTTTGTTGGGAAGCCTCAGTCTGTGAGATGATGAAATCCAGATTAGCTTAAGTCCCCCCACGGTCTTAGTTTGTTTACAAGAGAGACATATTTCAACAGAAGGCTCAAAATTCTGAAATTGTCCTTATCAAAGTCCAAAATTTCCTCAATTTTCTTTAAACTAAGCTTCCAGACTTGAGAAAGGAAGGCCATTTTTTTCCACTTTTGTTAAGAGCTTTTGCCGTTCGATGAAATATGTAGCCTCAACAAACTTCGGGCGTCCGTCGATGGGCTGTATTTTGCTCATATGAAGGGCAGACTCTTCAATAAAGACCCCAAATTATCTAAATTTTGTTTCAAAGAAACCCCCACTTTTGAAGTTTCTGCTATAAATTTCCAGTTTTTCTTCAATTTTAGCTCAATATTTTCAAATGATGAAAAAAAAGGGGGAAAAAAATCGAGAAATTTTACAATTTTGTCTGATAGCCTTATGCCGTAAGATAAAATTTGTAATCTAAACGAACTTCAGTGGCCGTGACATTCTAGTTAATTTTCCTCCAGAAGGGCGGGCCCCCTGTGGCCGGGGGGTTGTAGAATATGCCCACGGTATTCCCGGCCTGTCGTAAGAGGCGACTAAACGGAAGGACTTGCAAAGAATTTCAACCGAAATGACGCTATATAACACATTCTTCAGTTCTTGTTGGTGTGTCGTTGAACAGTTAAATGCTATCTAAGTACCGGTAACTACTATCTAGAAGTGCGGATTCTTCAGTAACACCCAATTTTTTTTTAATTGCGCCGTCACGTACGAAAACCCATTTATTGATTCCTTGCTGCAGGCAGGCAAGGAATCTATGCGATGGTGATGTCGTGTGTGTGTGTATGTATGTGTGTATGTGACGGTTTGGCTTGTAAACACGATATCTGAAGAAGGGTAACTCCGATGGATCTCATACTTGGCAGGTAGATTTCCGATATTGAGTAGATGATCCCTATTGTTTTTGGTGGAGGTCAAAGGTCATTTGGCGCCACGAGAGGTCAAAAGGTCAAAACCTTGGAAACACCATATCTCCAGAATGGTAACTCCAAAGGGATCTCATACTTAGCAGGTAGCTTGCCCATATTGAGTGGATGATAGCTAGTGTTTTTGGTGGAGTTGAAAGGTCATTTGGGGTCACCAGAGGTCAAAATGTAAATACCCTGGGAATTGCTTGTTAACATGGTATCTCTAGAAGGATAAATATGATGGATGTCTTACGTACCACGTGGATTACCCATATTGAGAAGATGATCCCTATTGTTTTTGGTGGAGGTCAAAGGTCATGTAAGGTCACCAGACATCACAAGGTCAAAACTTTGTAAATACCATATCTCCATGAGGGTAACTGTGAAAGATCTTATACGTGGCTTGTGGACTGCCCATATTGAGTAAATGATACCTATGGTTTTTGGTGTAGGTAAAAGGCCATTTGGTGCCACAAGAGATCAAAAAGTCATAACCTTGTAAGTCCATAGTAGGTATAGGTAAGCAAAGCTGCGTAGCAACTCTATGTTTTTAGTAAAGTAGCATTATTTCGGTCATCTAAAGACTTATACGGTGGGGATGCCTTTCGCGCAGTATATTTTACGGTATCTTAAACGACCCATTTGGTGATAATGTTTCTTATTGAATATTGCATTGTGCATTGAAAAGGCAAACAATGCCGTATAGTCGATAGTTGGCTGTATGGAACGTATTGCTCTCCGTAGGTATCCATACATATGTTTTCCATTCACTTGTGTACGCATGGTGCTCAAATGGATGGCTCATGTCAATATGTACAACGTGTCATCATCGTTACGCGATCAAGTTTCTATACTCCCTGTTGTTGAACTTGGCTAAGAAATTCTTCTGGTTGTGTAGTGAATGAACCTACGACAAGTTGTAACGCACATCTCGTGAAAGTAAAAAAGAGGAGTTGTGATCGTGGAGTTGGAAAAGTCTAATTGCAATTGGAAATCAAGTCTGATGTCGATTTTCTGTTCGGTAAGTTGGTATTCGCTACTATTACTAAGTAAAGCTAGCCTAGGCCTCTTCCTCAGTTAAGGCACGTGTGTGTAGCCTATTACACGGTCCCTTCTGAAAATGCGGAGTCTTCTAGCAGCAAAATGGTAGAGATTGATTTTCTTGATATAGCCAAGCTAAGACCTAAAGTCTTAATTTACTACCATAAGCGCGCCTGGCTTTAGAAACCTTTGTCTAATATTTCTATTATTATTTCTATCAGTTTAAACCTCTGAAAGCATACTGACGTAACAATGTAGCTTACTGGCATACTGATGTAAACAACGTTCCGTAGTCGCAGAGTAAATTTTACGACGCGAAGGAGTTGAAGATTTCATTTCAAATTTTTGGCTCTTTCCAGAAGATTTCAGTGACTAAAAACAGCTACGGTAGCAGTAAGATCCGAAGAAGAAAATTCATGGTAGTAAGTTATGCTTTTATGTCCAAAATTTGCTGCCACAAGAAATTCAGTTTCATCTTTCCATGGATCTTCCCGCGATTTTTATAGCCTAGCCTAGGACTAGCTAGGGTAGGCTAGGCCTAACGTTAGTTCTTACGTAGGCCAAGGCCTACTATTTGTTCCCTGAACGGTATCCAGTCAAAACGTCCCCAGACCAAAACGTCCCCGTATTTTCGCTACCAAAACGTCCCCACTTTTTACCAAAACGTCCCCGCACTATTATATATGACAAGTCAAAACGTCCCCGCCATAGAGACTTTGAACATGATTTTAGGAATCCAAATTTAAAACTATCGGTTGGAAACTTGAAGAAAACTTGAGACATGTTAAAAAAAATTGAGTGTATGAGGATCGATTACGATAAAGTTAGGCAGGCCTAGGCCTAAGATAACGTTAGAACTGAGGCCTACTAACGTTAGAACTGAGATGCTATCCGACTAACGTTAGGCCTATAGGCCTAACTGTTAGTTTTACAACAGACAAACGTAGAATGATTACTGGTAAGCCCCTGAACTAGGCCTGGTATCCAGTCAAAACGTCCCCGCATTTTAGCTACCAAAATGTCCCCGTACTATTATAAATGGTAAGTAAAAACGTACCCGCATAGAGACTTTGAACATGTATTTAGGAATAACTACCATTTGGAAACTTGAAAACTTGACACATGTTAAAAAATGGAGTGTATGAAGATCGATTATACGATAAAGTTAGGCAGGCCTAAGCCTAGGATATGGTTAGAACTAGCCTAGGGTACCTAGGCCTAGTTCTCACGTACACTTTGTTCCCTGAACTAGGCCTAGGCTCTCGCTGTACAAAATTGTTTTCCAAATTCTTACTGTGAGAGTAATATCGTGTGCGTGCGTTGGTGCAGTGATTGTTGCTACATACGCATACGTGCGTACACATGACTGTAACCACAGCTATGGACTATGTCACAACTGAATACCACTGCGTGCTATTTAGCATACAATAGTGTGAACGTCTTAGTAACAAGATTTAAAGAGTTTCATAGAATGTTTAAAAAACAAAGCAGGATCGTTTGTGTAATTCAAAAGTTTGGGTCTATTTGGACACAGCTAAGTGAAAATGTTCTAAGTATGAAGGGTCGTAAACATATAAATGACCCAAAGAGGTCAATTACATAGGAGTATAAATGAATTTGAGGAAGACTGAGGCAATTAAAAATTTTCGAAGGTGCGGTAGGTCATTAAAAGCAATGTTTCCTATGGTTATATTGCTGACCTAGTATGGGAAGCCTTATCGAGCGACCCAAATACTAGGTCAGCAGACGGTGGACTAGGTTAGAACTTACTAACGTTAGAACTGAGATGACATCCGACTAACATTAGGCCTAGCCTAACTGTTAGTTTTACAACAGACGGACGTAGAAATTACCACAAACAGTAAGGAATTTAACAAAGTTTCAATTTTCCACAAAACTTCCATTTAATTCCAATAACTGTACTTTACAAAATTATTTGAACTTCAGAGTAGGCAAACTGTAAGGAATTTGAGGAAGACTGAGGCAATTAAAAATTTTCGAAGGTGCGGTAGGTCATTAAAAGCAATGTTTCCTATGGTTATATTGCTGACCTAGTATGGGAAGCCTTATCGAGCGACCCAAATACTAGGTCAGCAGACGGTGGACTAGGTTAGAACTTACTAACGTTAGAACTGAGATGACATCCGACTAACATTAGGCCTAGCCTAACTGTTAGTTTTACAACAGACGGACGTAGAAATTACCACAAACAGTAAGGAATTTAACATAAAGTTTCAATTTTCCACAAAACTTCCATTTAATTCCAATAACTGTACTTTACAAAATTATTTGAACTTCAGAGTAGGCAAACTGTAAGGGAAGATAAAGGCTACCAAATCCGGGGATGTTTTTGCACAGGAATGTTTTGACCAATAGCGGGGATGTTTTGGTATGGGGAAGTTTTGGTCAGGGGACATTATGACTGGTCAGCCCTAGTTCTCACGTACACTTTGTTCCCTGAACTAGGGGTATCCAGTCAAAACGTCCCCAAACCAAAACGTCCCTGCATTTTAGCTGCCAGAATGTTCCTGCTTTTTACCAAAACGTCCCCGTACTATTATATGTGGGAAGTCAAAACGTCCCCGCATAGAGACTTTGAGCATGAATTTAGGAATCAAATTAAAACCATCGGTTGGAAACTTGAAGAAAACTGGAGACATGTTAAAACCATCCGTTGGAAACTTGAAGGAAACTTGAGACATGTTAAAAAAATGGAGTGTATGAGGATCGATTACGATAAAGTTAGGCAGGCTTAGGCATAGGATAACGTTAGACCTTACCATCGTTAGAATTGAGATGCCATCCAACTAACGTAATAATAGGCCTAGGCCTAGCCTAACTGTTAGTTTTACAACAGACGAACGTAGAAATTACCACAAACACTTTGGAATTTAACACAAAGTTTAAATTTTCCACAAAACTTCCATTTCATTCCAATAACTGTACTTTACAAAATTATTTGAACTTCAGAGTAGGCATACTGTAAGGGAAGATAAAGGCTACCAAATCCGGGAACGTTTTTGCACAGGGACGTTTTGACCAATAGCGGGGACGTTTTGGTCAGGGGACGTTTTGACTGGTAAGCGAACTAGGCCTGGCTCTCGCTGTACAAAATTGTTTTCCAAAATGTTACTGTGAGAGTAACATCGTGTGCGTGCGTTGCTGCAGTGTTTCTTGCTACTGTACACTCGCGTACGTGCGTATATGAATGTAGCCATAGCTATGGACTACGTCACAATTGAACACAAATGTGTGCTATTTAGCATACAATGGTGTGAATGCCCTAGTTACAAGATTTAGCAGATAAATAGAATGTTTAAAAAACAAAACAGGGTCGTTTGTGTAATTCAAAAGTTTGGGTCTCTATATGGACACTTGGTTACCTCAGTGTACTGGCATACTTAAAAAAAAATGGCTAAAAAAAAATACCTAAAAAAAATGGTTTGGTACTTGTTGAACATGCATGTCCGTTTAAAATAAGCACACATTGCAATGCAGGCCATATGGTTGGACAATATAAACAACAAAATCAATAAGTTTGCCAAAATATCATCAAAGTTTTGCTTTGTATTGTAAGAAATGGGGCAACATATAGGCAGTAAACGTAAAGGCAAAGATGACTACGGTACAATACCATGAAAAGAAAACATCTGTACAAAATTTCCAAGATCAGGCCACTTTTGATTTTTACTGAAATTATTAGCACTGCTTCTTCGATAAGACAAAATTAAAGAGTCAAAGCTGTATAACATAAATCGATTAACTAAAAATAATAATTCACATTTCATACTTATATAGCAGTAAATCAAAATCATCAAAGCACTTTACAAGTTCACTTACTGTAGTAGGAACTTTCAAAACAGTAAGTCTTAAGCAACTTTTGGAAAATTTTTGAAGATACAGATTTCTTAATATGAGCTGGAATGTCATTCCACAGACGTGCACTGTCAATAGAGAAAGATTTTCCACCAAATTTCCTCTGAGATACAGGCTTGACTCAAGCCACGTGCCCACTGCACGACGTTTGACCTATGACATGGAAGCGATCTCTGACGATGAGTGAAGACTCCAGTCGCGACATTAAATATTACATAATGTCTCGAATGGAGCCATCAGACATCGTGAGACATCTCTTCCATGTCGTAGGTCAAAAGTCGTGCAGTGGGCACCTAGCTTAAGGTACAGTATACTTACAATCTGTAGATGTCATGGCACGATCAGCCTTGTAAAGCTACTGCTTTCAGTTTTATACACTTATCGGCACTGTATAGGGTAGGCCTATTCACAGTGAGGTGCAAAACTATTATCAAGATTTTGAAACATAAAACATTATCCAGCTAGGGAAAACAGGTCTTCAAATATTCAAATGTCATGTCTAAAACACTCTTACTGAGCCCTTAACAATATTTTCAAAAGCTTTTCGTGCATAATTTTCCTCTGTATGATCTTGTGCTCTCAGAGGCATTTTTCAGACTGCTTACAAATTTGATAATTTCTGCAAGAATTTGACGTGAGTTTTTCCAAGGGCTGTGTAGGTCAGGGAATTTTGGTGTTGAAATACAGGTGAAATCTGCAAAATGTGGGTCACTTAGGAGGTGTGTAAGTTGCCTTTCTGCTAATATAATTATACCCTGTCCAAATTGTGTAGGTTGTCATGTATCTTAAGCCTGGTACACACCGCCACGACTACAAAAGACCTTCCGTCATAGACAATTTGCATAAATCGTAGACACTTTTTTGGTACAGGGTTGTGGATTGGCGTGGGATTGCGTGAATCCTGCACAAAGGTTGTCAGCTCCTGCACAAAAAAAAATTTGTTGAGGGGGGAATTCCCGCACAGATTTTTTATGGACCTATTCTGCAAATGTGTGTACTGATGGTCTTGCATTCAGAATAATTTCTGCCCACAAACTGTACACATTAAGTCAATGCAGTAATGCATTAACTAAACCACGTGTGGAGTCTCTGTAAGAAAATCCCATGAATTCTTATTGCGTGTGCTGATGGTCTCTTTATACAGTAGCTACTGTATGGTACATAACAGTAGTTGTGGTACATTACTCTCTCCCTACAATTTCAGATTGTGGCTGCCTTCAAGGTTAACATTAGGCTAGGCTGTAACATGTATCCATATATACAGTATGTTAGGATGGCGTGAGAGCTGGTGCTGTGAAAGTTAGCGAAGTAAAGTTTTTGAAAGTGTTGTTAAGGGCTTAGTTTAAGTATTTTACACGTCTTATGCATACTTTGTGAAATGAATGCCAGCTTCATACTTTTGAATATACCTGTCAATTTAACGAGCATCCTGCAAGCTTGCACCTGGTCTGTGGAGTGTGTACAACAGAGGTATTACCATTGGAAATGATTTTAATGATGGGGGGCTTGAACTTTTGGAACCACAATCTCAGAATTTTATACTGATGCTAGATTAGCGAAACCTTGTCATTGACAATGAAAATCAATTGAGTTGTTTGAAGAGTTTGTGTTATTTTTCAACTGAAGCCTATGCAGGTTTCTTTTTGGTGAATTTACACACTCTAGACTTGGGACCTCAAATACAGTATTTGAAATGAAAGTGCACTTGTTGCTTTGTCTCTGCAAGTAATCGGTGCAGAAGACACGAGCTTTTCTTCAGAATCACCAGCTGCAAATGCTAATAGCCAAGCTAGGCCTGGTTGTTTTGGTTTCTAGTAATGTTATAAATCATGAAAAGGCCAACCTCGGGCCAAGTAAGTTCGAAATGTAGGAAGAGGTGGGGTAATGTAGGAAGAGATGGGGATGGGGTGGTGTATAGTTACGCCACATGTTTGCGCCCTGACAGGTGGGTATCAAGTTTTTTCTACAATTTGACATGTCTAGAATCCACCCTAAATTCACAGATCCCCCTTAAAATTTAAGACCAAGGGGGGAATTCTGTTAAATTTTTGAGCTGGCGCCAACCCTGCTTTGGTAGTCGTGGCGGTTTGACCAGGGCTTTAGGGAAAAATTTACAGCTCTATCAGTTGTCTTTAAGTGTTTCAAGTTATCCCCGTCATACACAAAGCTGGTAAAGAAATGTACCACATGTATACTACAGTACTACAACTACTTTCCTTGAAGTTTTCCTCCGTTGTGAAGAGATTCGGTACAGTAGTGGCAATGGTAGCTGTACTTGGAGTGATTTTTGTCTATTAAATATACATTTAAATTTTAGAAGTAGCTGCCATCCAACTCTTCGCATATTAAGGCTGCAACAGAAATTAAAATATGAAGTTTTGCATGTTGGTTTTTTTTTTTTTTTTTTTTTGTTGCTTTCTATTTTTCTTCCATAGTAAAGTCATAACTTGTGTGAAGAAATCAGCTCCAGAAGTTGCAAGGGTTATGTGTTACTGCAAGGACTATTTCATAAAAGGTTTCTCTCTAAAGATTCATTACTTTTTATGGCTTAAGTTGTCAAATTACAGTCCTTAAGCAAAATAAAAATGCACAGTAAAATGTTGTTTATCCTACAATGAATCAAGACCAAAGCAAGTTCAGGTGACAGAAAAGTTTGAATAACAGGGTCTTTAAGGTTTGGCAACAAGTATAGTGTGCTAGGTCCCTGTAAGAAATTGCCAAAACATTTCTCCTCAAATGTTAAAACGGCTTGCAAAATAACACGAAAAAATGTCCATTTATATTTAGATATTATTTTGTGGGACCAAGTAAATGCCAACAATTTTGAAACCCTGCAAAACCCAGGGTATTCATTCCCAAAATGGGAGCATCTCACCTCCTGGGAGACCAATGTTTTGTATACAGTAAATGTATGCATGTGCTCAAGAGAAGCACTGGAGATCTAGAGTATAACTTTATGATAAATTTCCAAAGTATTGCAGACACATGTAAAACAGGTGCTCAAACAGGCATTTGCAATCCCCCCCCCCCCCATCCCCTTCTTTTTTTGCCCAGATGCATGCTGTTGTAGCC
The DNA here is from genome assembly GCA_029531755.1 of Holothuria leucospilota. Classification (NCBI taxonomy): domain Eukaryota; kingdom Metazoa; phylum Echinodermata; class Holothuroidea; order Aspidochirotida; family Holothuriidae; genus Holothuria; species Holothuria leucospilota. Next base: position 66,834,641 of record CM055961.1, on the reverse strand, counting down.
ATTGTGACATCATAATGTAACCGAGAGTCCATATAGAAATCTTTGTATTTCCATTGAGCTTTGCCTTGTAATGCACCACACACTTGGTGGAGTTGGTGCATACTACCTTAACTGTGTTGAAAAGTAGTCTGGTAAAGATTGCAGGGTCACTTCAAAAGAACAGGGTTTCACTGTATATTAAATTTGCTTTACGCATGCAAAAGAACAAATAAGAAAAAACACAAATGGGGTAAAGGTGCCACATTTGTAAGACACCTGTCACTGTTGTTAGGGGTGAACAGTCATTTGAAGTCACTTCAAAATCTGAGAATTCCAATCTGAAAACTCCATTCACAGATGTGCCTATTTGCTGTGTAAATGATGACCATTTTTGCAGGAGGGTGTAATGGGAGGGGAGACTGTGTAGTGTACCCCCTCTCACAGCAGATAATTTCTTTGGGTGCCAGTTCACATAATAGTAGGTTCCAGAATCCAGAGTGCAGTGAAAAACTGAAAGAGTGTATGCAGTAATTCCCTTGTCATTTGGTTCTTAATTGTTGGGCTTTTCATTCTTTATGTAATCTTGTATTGATCTGATTTTGTTTTTAAACTATTTAAAATGATTACAAGACAAAGTCTACTACTGTACAACCAATATGAACCTTTAAAATAACCTTAAATTTATGTTCGTTCTGTTCTCCTCATGTACTGTAAGCACTATCCATGGTTTCGTTACACTGCATAATACAGGAAAAAGCTTTCCACAAGCTTAACACATTGAATGCACATGTGCATACAGGGTGGCCGACCAGAATTACACTATTCATGTTGCTTAAGTGAATAATCTCTATTTTTTTTTTTTTTTTTTTTTTTGCAACATATGTCAAAATGGGTAGGAGATATGTATCAAAATGGCTCTTTCTTGCCTAAAGTATACTGTACAGGAAGCAGTTGTCATCACAGTGGAAGCTACACTGGGTTAAGTGCATTTTACAAGTTGGAAAACTATCTCATCACTCTTATATTGTGACAACAGTACTTTAAAAGTATTGTGTACAAGGTTGTACCCCTCTCCCAACTCTCCCATTGTGAACAATATCACAGTGACAGTACATATTCAAATAGTTTCCACTAGGACATCACAGAATCTTGTGTCCAGGAAAGTGAATAGGGGTTGTGTCATGACTTGCAGTTTGCCATGTCTGGTGTTGAAATTGTCCAGGAGGTTTCTCAGTCACACTTAAAGGTCTGCTCTTTAGTCATTTCCTGTACCTACACATTCTTGAAACAAAAAGTAAACCTGCTTGGTAAGAATTCATTCACAGCTTTTTTTTTTTTTTTCCTTTTCTTTTCTTGCAGGTACGTCTTGGACCATTGCAGCATAACAATCATCACTGTCTCAAAACATACAGTACGGTGAGACTATCACAATCAAGTTAGATTTGTCTTCTTTCATATCAGTGCTGATTTTGCAATCATTTCCAAATTAAGGGATAAATCAGAACACATAAAAAATACTCTTGTTTTAAAGAGAGAGGGAAAAAATTCAAACCATTAAATTGCGAAGTCAATTTACTGTCGGTGGTTTGCTTTTAAGATATCCATCTGTGTCTTTTATCAGGTCTTTTGTATAGTGTTGTATCTTTTTCAAAATCTTTTCTTACTTGAAAGGTCTCTAAAACTTAGTAAATAATTTTATAAGGTGTTGTCTGAATTTCAAGATCATATAAGGTTATTCTATTAAACGTTGTATTTCTTTCCCTTCCATACTGTTTGCCTTTAAATATATTCTGGTCACCAGATATGAGATTATTTCGGCCCAATTGATAACGCCAATAAGAAAAAAAGGACGAGAAAAAAAAAAAGGACGCAAATCAGTTGCATCATCCCTTTACCCCTGTCAGTTGTTCGCAGATGAACTACATCATTTCATCAAAATTCCAAAATACATACTGCATTGAACACAAGTCCTAGTTTCCATTGGACATTAAATCCAAACTGGTGATTGAACTGTCACTTCTAAATTCTGTAAAGATTGCATCAGTGAGACTTAACTTTAAAATTGAACCTTTGATTGAACTTTGCGCTTGAACATTAAGATTGAACATTGAGATTGAACTTTGAGATTGAACATTGAGCTTCAACTTTGATCTTAAACATTGAGATTCAACATTTAGGTTGAGCATTGGGGTATTGAACTTTGAAGGTGGAAATTGAACTTGGAGATTAAACATTGAAATTGAACATTGAACTTGGAGATTGAATTTTGAGATTGAACATTGATATACAACTTAGAGGTTAAAGTTGGAGATTGAACTTTGAGAGAGAGAAATTTGAAATCAGTCATATTGTTCTGTCAAACCTGATATATATCTTATATTCTGTCATTGAATTTTGACCAAACTCTCAGAAGGAGTCCACTTGAATTTGTATTCTCAGATAATTTGCAGTCATTGAAGTTATTCTGTCACACTTCATTGCAGAACTCATTGAGCAAGTGTTTTGAACAATTGTTTTGAACAACTCTTTTGAAGAAAAACTGTTTTGAACGTACTATTTTGAGCTGTTTTGAACAACTGTTTTGAACAACTGTTTTGAGCTACTGTTTTGAACAACCGTTTTGAGCTACTGTTTTAAACAATTGTTTTGAACAACTGTTTTGAGCTACTGTTTTGAATAACAATTTTAATAACATTTTCATTTGATCCTTTCTTATTAACTGTTAAAATTTGATACTATACTTAAACATGCCCAAAACTAAAAAGACGAGTTACCAAAAAAGGAAGGCTGCCATCAAGAAATCAGTTGAACGTCTGAGACTAATCAAAGATCACCCTTCCTCCAATGAAGACAAAAAAATCCTTCCTAGTGTTAGTAAGGAGAATGAGACATCAGATGTCATTGTTTTTACAACGGAAAACAATTTACTTCACTTCTTCCCTGTTGAGTTGACTTGGGCAAATGCAATTAGTGAAACATTAAATATGAGCAATACTCTGTCATCCAACAGCCTTACATCAGTGTTCCAATAAACTCTACAGTCTCTGCCAAACCATTCACTGTGCACACCATTGACGGTGATGGAAACTGTTTCTTTAGGTCTTTGTCGTAATTACAAAATCAGAAGAACAACACCACATTCGTAGAGATTTGACAGTCAAAGCTATTCAGAAAAGACATCTTCGTTCAAGGTCACAAACCGTGCAACAATATATTCAAACTTCAAGAATGGATTATGTTAATACATGGGCCACAGAGGTGGAAATCATGGCTGCAGCTTCACTTTTGCAAACTGACATTTATGTTTTTGCATTAAGTGGTCATCAGTGGAAATGGCTACGCTATCCTGCAAGCGGTAGTTTGAATACCAAAGTGAATCCATCCCAAAGAGCAATATATCTTGTTAACACTAACAGTAATCATTATGATGTAGTTCTTAGTATTGAAAGTGCATCAGATTCTGCCACAGGTATCTCACTGTCCAATCCCAAAACAACTCAAGAGCTTGTGCATGAAGAACTACAACGACAACTCACATGGCAACAACAGAAAAGACCACATCCTCAACTTAATGTGTCAAAAACAACTTCTTCAAGTGCAAACCGCATGAGAAAACTTAGAGCAAACAACAGGGACTATTAAGCAAAGGAAAAATTTGAAAATTTAAAAGGGATCAGAAACCTCAGATCAGCTGACAACTTTTGCAGTCAAGAGAAACAAGACTATTAGGTCTAGAACAGCATACTCACAGAAAAAAAAACAAGAGAATATTAAAAGAATAAAGACCATCAGAGCCAATGAAGCATACTCACAAAAAGAGAAACAACAAAACATGACAAGAATGAAGACCATCAGAGCCAATGAAACATACTCACAAAAAGAGAAACAACAGAATATTAAAAGAATAAAAACCATCAGGGCCAATGAAGCATACTCACAAAAAGAGAAACAGCAGAATATTAAAAGAATAAAGACCATCAGAGCCAATGAAGCATACTCACAAAAAGAGAAACAACAGAACATGACAAGGATGAAGACCATCAGAGCCAATGAAACATACTCACAAAAAAAGAAACAAAACTTAATGCTGTGCGCATGCATAAAATTCGTTCCAAGGCAAAATATAAAGATAGCGAGAGGGTTGTGAACAAAAAACATATGCAATCATTGCGTTCAATGAGAGCTTTTAACCAAAGAGAGAAGTTACTAAACCAGCAGCGTATGCAAGTACTCAGAAGCAACCAACAGTACACACAGAAAGAATCAGTTGCTCGATCTGCAAACCTGGCTTCCCGTCACACAGCATCATTTCAGTTACTACAGCAACATTTCTGGCAAACCATTTCAGTAGGTCCAGAATATGTTTGTTGTGTTTGTGAACAATTATGGTATAAACAGAGTGTTGTTTCTGCTGAATCCTTGAAAACAGAACATAGTAGTAACCTTTCATCACCAGAGAGTAAGCAGTGGGTTTGTCGAACTTGCAACCAGTATGTTAAATCTGGAAAAATACCTCCATTAAGTAAAGCAAACAATACCAAAATGAATGCCAAATATCCCTCCTGAACTGCTTCTACATACTTTAGAGGAAAGGTTGGTTGCACTTAGAACACCATTTATGCAAATACGAGAACTTCCTAGAGGTCGCCAAATGAGCATGAAAGGTAATGTTAATGTACCTGCTAATGTAACCAATACTGTTAAGATGTTACCTAAACGAATAGATGAAAGTCACACTATCCCTGTAAAATTTAAGAGAAAACTTTCTTATAAACATTCAGTTGTGAGTCAGAATGTTAGGCCAAAGAAAGTACTTGATGCTGCAAACTGGCTTGTAACTAACAGTCACCTCTACAAAGAAGGAGTAACAGTTTTACAGTCCTGGCCTGAGACTCTCCAAACCATGGAGCAAGATTGGAGGGAATTTGTGGATATCAATGGCATTGATCCTACCACAGTAACCAATGAACAACAAAAAAAATGTACTAACAGATGATGAAACAGAAATGGAACCAGACTCAGATGAAGAATGGACAGAAGTGATAAATGAAGGCGCTCAACCATCAGGTTCATTAGACTATGCTTGCCCCAGAGTTCACAACTGAAGGAAATCTTGCTTACTGCCTTGCTCCAAGTGAAGGCAATCATCCTTCGGGTCTTTTTCAAGATAAATACTCTGAAGAACTAGCATTTCCAACTTTATTTTGTGGTCAACCAAGAAATGAGAATAATGTTAAAGTGCACTACAGTGAAATTTGCAAATTGGAATTAAGGCATAAGGATAGAAGATTTGCAAAATGTGTACCAAACATATTCTTCAAAGCTAAAAAGTTTCAAATTAATCAGATACAACAGAAAGTTACACTTAGCTTGAGAAAGAAGTTGGAAGGAAAAAAACTGACTGCAAAGGATTTCAAAGACATTCAGCGTGTGCAGGAAATTCTCTCTCTAGATGAAGGATTCAGAGTTTTCAGAACTTTGAGAGGATCTCCACCTTATTGGGAAAACTCCAAAAAAGAGCTCTTTTCTATGATACTTCAGCTAGGAATACCCACTTTGTTTATGTCCTTCTCAGCTGCTGAGACACGATGGCTACATCTCCTGAGAATTCTTTCTAGAATTTTAGACAACAAGGAATTAACTGATTCAGAAATCTTGAACATGAGTTGGCAAGAAAAATCTGATCTTATTCAAAGTGATCCAGTAACTTGTTCTAGACATTTTGATTACTCTGTGCGTAGATTGATTAGTGATGTAATGCAGAGCTCATACCATCCAGTTGGTGAAATCATTGATTACTTTTACAGAAAAGAATTCCAACAGCGTGGTTCTCCCCATATTCACATGCTGGCCTGGATAAAAGATGCACCTCAGTATGGAACTGACACAAATGAACAAGTGGTCTCATTCATAGATAAATATGTCACATGCAACAAACCACCTTCCTCTGTGAACAATTCAGTAAAGCTTCAGTCACACAGTCATGCTAAAACCAGCAGGAAGAAGAAGCAAGGTGTCTGTAGGTTTGGATTTCCACTGCCACCAATGCCAAGAACAGTGATTCTTACTCCTGCCTCAGACAGTAATCAAGAGAATGGAAACGATTCCCTTCCAGTCCTATACAAACGTAACAAGGAATACTTGGATGGACTAAAGCTTGCAGATGATGTTACTACAACATTTGAAGAAATGTTGCAGATACTTGACATGACAGAAGATCAGTACATACATGCTATTAGATGGTCTCTTACAGCTGACAAACTTTTCTTGAAAAGATCACCAAGCGAAATCAGAGTAAACGCTTACAACAAACCCCAGTTAGAAACATGGAAGGCAACCATGGATATTCAGTATGTTCTTGATCCATATGCATGTGCAATGCACATTGTATCTTACATAAGTAAAGGACAAAGAGGAATGAGTAATCTCATGCAGAGGGCCACAAAAGAAGCAAGAGATGGTAATCATGATATCAAACAGTGTGTGAGGCACATGGGAAACAAGTTCTTAAATCATGTTGAACTAAGTGCCCAGGAGGCTGTTTATCTAGTTTTGCAGATGTCATTGAGGAAAGCTATACGGCAGTTCGTGATTATTAACACCTCACCTCCTGAAGATCGAACAGTCCTTCTTAAACCTTTGAAGGTTATCCAAGAGCTACCAGATGACTCAACAGATGTTGAATGCGTGGGCTTAATCAAAAAGTATGCAGCTAGACCTAAAGTACTGCAGAATTACTGTCTTGCTGACTTTGCAGCATGGTTTGATGTATCAACAAGTAAATCTAAAAGTAAAGAAACAACAAGATGCAGATGAAATGGAAAATGAAGATGATCCCCAAATTGAAGATTCACCGACTGACAGGTCTATTGAATGTAAAACAATGAACATGCCACTTGTTACACTGTGGGTGCCTTAACTTTCAAGAAAAGACACAAAGCAAAGATTATCAGGTATGTTCGCTTCAACGAGGGAAAGGATCCTGAAAAGTACTTCAGAGAACAGCTCATGTTATTTGTTCCTTGGAAATATGAAATTGATATTCTGAGTTCATTTACAACTTACCAAGACAGATATACTTCTCCAAAGATGGTAATCAAGGAAAAAGCTCAGTACAATCACAACAGTGATGCACTTGACAGTGCTCTTGAATCCCTAGATAATACACATGAAGAGATACATAGTGATATTGCTCCCAACTCGGAACATGCAAATGAACAAGACAGATTAGAGAAGCAAAAGACAGCAAAGAAAGATAACCCTCAAGAGATGTATGACATTGGACAAGATATTGGCATAGCAGTAAACAGTGTGAATACAGAAGAGTTACTTAAGCCACGTATGCCAGAGGATGAATATGACTCACTTATCAATAGCCTCAACAAAAAACAAAAACAGTTCTTCTATCATGTACTACACTGGTGTAAAACAAAACATGAACCTTTGTACTTATTCTTGACAGGTGGTGCTGGTGTTGTAAAATCAATAGTATTGAAAGGATTATATAATGCACTTTTAAGATGCTACTCGTCACTACCTGGTAATGACCCTGATGATACTCATATACTCCTTATGGCACCAACAGGTAAAGCAGCCTATGGTATCAAAGGCACCACAATCCATTGTGCCCTACAAATACCAGCTAACCAAGGCTTGTCCAACTACAAAGCTTTGGCAGCTGATAAGTTGAATTCATTACAAGTTAAGTACCACAACTTGAAAATTATTTTCACTGATGGAATATCTATGGTTGGACATCGTATGTTCATATACATTGATCAAAGACTGCAGCAGATTATGGGTTCAAAGAAAGTCTTTGGTGGTGTCAGTATAATCGCTGTTGGAGATCTCTTCCAGGTAAAACCTGTCTTAGATGCCTGGATATTTCATGACTTAACAGACAACTATGGTCCATTGGCAACAAATATGTGGAAAAGTAACTTCACTGCTTATGAACTTACTGAAATAATGAGACAAAAAGATGATGAAGCATTTGCACAACTTCTTAATCGACTAAGGGAAGGAAATCAAACATCTCATGACTTAGCAACACTTGCAGCAAGACAGTTCACTTCAGATAAAGTACCAGTAGAGGCTACTCACCTTTTCCAAACAAATGATCAAGTGAATGCACATAATAACATGTTTGACTTATTGACAACAACTAAAGTTCAGATTCCAGCCATTGATGTAGTTACTGGTAATGTCAGCAAAGCAGTCAAACAAACTCTCCTTGAACACATACCAGACATTCCTACAAAAACATTGGGCCTAGCAAGTAATTTGTCTCTTGCAGTTGGTCAAAGAGTAGATTTGTGTCTAAATGTAGCTGTTGATGATGGATTAATAAATGGTGCTTCAGGTGTTGTCAAGTCCATTAATAGTTCACAAACAAATCAAGTTCACACTGTGTGGATACAGTTTGATGACCCCAATATAGGAAAAGCTCTTCGTCAGTCTACTAGACATCTTAACACTTCTGACTTAACAACAACTTGGACCCCAGTTTCAAGAGTAGCTAGACAGTTTAGAAGTGGACGTTCAAAAAATGCACAAATATTACGGAAATAGTTTCCTCTTAGACCAGCTTCCGCAAAAACTGTTCACAGATGTCAAGGTGACACATTAAAGCAAGTAATGGTTGATATGTCTGGCCAAGCATCTCAGTGCCACATACATTATATTGCTTTAAGTCGTGTAACATCATTGAGTGGATTGTATATACTGAATCTAAATCAAGGCAAAATAAAAGTTGATCAAAATGTATTAGAAGAAATGAAAATTTTGCGGACCAAAAGGGCAGTGAAAATGTGCATGCCAGCTATTAAATCAACAGAAAATACTAAGGAAGCATATAAATGACATCAAAAGTGATGCTACTATCTTATCTGCTGATGTACTTGTGTTCACAGAATGTCACTTAACTAGTACAACATTCACTCAAGAACTGCAATTGGATGGATACAGTTTATTCCTCAACAAGTCTCTATACAGCTCCTCATGTGGTACTGCTGTCTACACAAAGAAGGACATTATAACAACCAAGCAACAATCCTTGAACTCAAATAGTATTGAAATTACTTTTACGACAGCAAAGACAATCAGTGGTACAATACAAATTGTTGCTGTTTATAGGCCACCTGCTGTTTCCATGCCACTACTTTTGCAAGCTTTAAGCAACTTTGTTACAACCTTATCAGACTGTGCCAAAACATTAATAATTGGTGATTTTAATGTGAACTTGCTGCAAGACAGCACAGACAAAGAAAAACTTCTCCTTCTCATGAACTCAAAAAATTTCAAACAAATCATAACAGGAATAACAACAGATTACAATTCCTGCCTAGACCACATATATGTTAACTTCTCCCATACAGATATAGAAGCAAGTGGAATTCAAGAAAGCTTTTTTAGTGACCACAAAGTGTTGTGGATAACTCTTAAACAGCTTAATACTGTCCCAGTCAAAAACATCTAACCAGACCTACATATATGTTAGCTAGTCACATATTAATATAGAATGACCTTTTCCCATTTTGGTGAAAATGTTACATGCCAAGTCCTTGTCATATTTTACAGCAGCAAATTACCAATTTGACACAAGAATTCAGAAAGTTCAGTTATAGCCCACATTACACAAGAAAAAGATGTATCGTAGTGAGGTAACTTGCTAAAGGCAGACAATTCAAAGCTAATTTAAGGCAGGTGACTCAGAAAGTATTACCTTTACCTATGAAAAGCAGTGTAAATTAAGGATTAGAATATTAGTTCATTACAAACTCCCTAAGCTCGCTTTTTGTTTCTATCCTCCTAATGAAGCAGTTTGTATAATGCAGTTTTCACATTTATAGGGTTGGTTCAGGGAACCTGTATTTTGTTGTTTCCTCAGATGGGTGTTATAAGTACTTTTTTATTTTGTTTGTGTTTCTGTATTTTGTTTTTATTTCAATCTTTGTAATTGTAAGTATGTACTTCTGGTTTGTAATTCTTTTTCACTCTCATGTCCTAAAGGAGAAAGGACACAAAGTTATCATAACCAAACTATTAACTCAATTACTGTGAAATAAATTTTGTTTACTGCAGAAGCTGCGTGACATTGAAAATCATATGTTCAACTCATAATATATGACTTAATGTTCGTGCAAACTTTCCCACTATCTTTGTACCCTCTTTTATCTCAACAGGTGGCTTGCAATATAAGTTGAACCAGTAGTGGACCTTATAGCAAACAGATAAAGCTCTTGAATGAACAAATGTATGCACCTCAACTTGAAAAAATCAAAGCAGTGAGAAACCATTTCAGTACACCACCTGCTTAGATTGGTAGACGCAATACAACTTCAAATTTTGACTACACCCAACCTGGATAATTGCTCAAAAACCCTATAGACCTAAGGTTAATTTAGGTAAGTGTGAATTTTCTGCTCTCATGGAAAAACTGCAGTTTAAGATTATGACTCATAGCTTGGTTAACAAAGACTTGACAGGTATACCTGGATATGTACTATTTAATATCATCTAGGAACTGTTACATCTCATGCTGCCCTCTTTTTGGTGAAACTTGTCAGCTGTTTTGCCCAACCATTTGCTTCACCTGGTGAAACAATTTTATCAGACTTTTGGAACTTGGACTTGAGACAGAAACTCTGTACATGATTTGGTAGCTAGCTGATGGAACCTATGGTGATGGAAAATGTCCTGCTTCAATTCCAGCATAAAACATTATCCAGTAATACTCTGAACCCACCTCTTACCTCATCAGTAACACAAGTCACCTGAACTTTTCTCACTTAGAAGATGGTGTTATTTGATATAAGAGACCATCTGCATAGCCATTGGAAGTAAATCAAGTAACATGGTTCCTGGAATGCCACTGTTAATTGTGCTTTACTTAAACATCATTGTAGAAGTATCAACGTGAGAGACGTCAATGGCAATTTGACAACTGATTGCTCACTCCATCTTTTCAGAGAGTGAAATAAAAATGGGACCTTACAAGTTATACCTGTAACCCTGCATTTATTTGCAGTGGGTACGCAGATCTAGCATAAGTTGTAGTATAATTTAATTTTGTATCGCATGTTCTAAAAAACATTTTAGCATGCTTGTGTTTATTAATGTAATATCAACAAGGAAGGATCCCTGTGTATTGTGAAAAATACACAGTATTTGGCTCACATGATTTATTGTTAAATTTTATGATATGGTCTGTCTGATGTTGCCTTGATACATGGTTAAGAGTGTGATTGCTGCTGTTAGTCTGGTGTGTTTTGGATGATGGTGTTATCCAAGTGGGTGAAAGGTCACACATTGTTACTGAGTTTTACATGCTTTGTGTATTCCACACAAAGTGGCAATGCTTCTTGCTACTGCACTACCAATATTAACTGTGCAAATATTTTACTCATTTTGTGGTTTCAGTGATTTGGTTTTCATGAATACAAGTAGGCAATGCAAATCACACAGACTTGTGTCATTTTGTTTGATGCTGCTGTTCCAGGTTACTGCATAGTTCTGGAAGTGGGAAGCTGATTGTTTCTACTGATACAGATTGGGAGCCCTTATTGCTTATTCAGTACTGTCATTTGAACACATAAATTAGTCTGATCTTGTTATTTCTATCAGCTCAAATGAGGAGATGCAATTACCAACATAATGCATGGCACAGTGAAGCAATGTAAACTTTTCTTTAATGTAAACGTATAGATTAAGAAGTACCACAGAGTTTATATTACCACCTCCCTGATACTAAGTTATCACACAGTACCCAGTTATTTACACAGCGAGCTGCCCAGCCGTCCTTTGGACATCATGCTTCCAAAATTGACACCTTTTATTTTCGTAGACAGCTTTCAAAATGTATATGAAGCATATTATGCCAAAATATTAGGACACCCACTTCTACAATTGGGACACCCACAACTGAAAGTTTCGCCTCACACCCTGGTAGCACCCAACGGTAATTGTGTTAATAAGTTGGGTATGATGTCATGGCTTTGACTCAAAAATGAGTACGTAGGAAATTTTCTTACAGGTTCTCTGAAACCACTCGCCTTGGTTCCAAGCAACAGTAACCTTGTGTTTGCCTAATTGTTGGTCAAGAAATAACCTCTCTTTTACTTCTTATCCTGAAAGCTCCCTTGTTCCAAGGAGCTTATAGTATCAAGACAATTGTCAAAAATATTTCAGGAAGAATGAAAGGATTTGTCGGAACAAAAATAATTCACACTTTGAGTCTCTTTGCTAAGAGCCAAACCCCCCCCCCCCCTCAAAAAAAAAAAAACAAACAAACAAACAAACAAACAAAAAATGTTCTCAACAGAAATGCACTTGTGAACCCTTCTTGTCATAGACCTGTTCATGTCAAACAAATATCAATTTCCAAACTGTACAAGAAGTATTTTATCAAGGCAGCAAATCACTAAGCCTTTTTGCTTTCTGGTTGGATGACTAGAACAATAAACGAGTTTGAAATGATGACGTCAACAAAAGCAGACGTACAAGTCTCTCAGAGCATGAACAGTTCACCCCACTAACAGTACGTAGGCAATGTGTAGGGTGAGCATGAAAGAACAAGAACCGTTGTAAAGAACAGCGCTGCCGCTCTGTAACTAGAAAAGGACAGTAAGAAGTAGGCTGAGGTGTATTAACAGCACAGTGTAACAGAGTCAGTGTGAGAACCTAAGGAGCAGGCATAAAATGAGACATTGAGAGATGAAAGAGGGAATTATGTGAGAGACTTGGGCCAAGTCTATCTGAAAGCCAATTTAAGCCACTAGGCTTATTTGCACATAATAATAGTAGCCTTGTCTTTGCCTGATTGTAAGTCAAATAATAACTTGTCTATTAATTCTTATCCTGCAGACTCACTTGTTCCAAGGATCTTACAGTATAAAGAAAAATCCTTAACAATATTTCAACGCATAGCAATAAGATCAATTATTGGAACAAAAAGTACTTTGTATATTGAGTTAATATATTGTCTACAAGTTGAAGGGCAAAGGAGGGCAAAAGCCCCATAACATGCCCTGTAATCCAAACCTAGCACAAAGCCATAACCAAACCAATTACCCAACAAAGCAGGCCAATACAATTAGATTCTGCCACAGGCACAATAAAACATCCTCTCAACAAGACTGCACTCGTCAACACTTCTTTTTATGCGTGGATGTCAAACAGATCTCACTTTCCAAACCACTCTCCACAAAATGTTCACAGACGGAAGCAATCACTTACCCTCTTGGTTTTCATTTTTTGTTTTACAAGAAATTGGTAGTTCTGATAGCACAAAAGTTACACAACTACCTTAAATTATCCTTCAAAGCAGAAACTTCACCCAAATCCGACCCAAAAGTAAACTTCTACGTAAAACCCACACCCTCTAAAATTGGAAATGAGCAGAGTCCTTAAAAACGAAATATCTTAAATGGTTGTGAAAACCGCCTACATGGCAACGCAGACTACACTGAATAGATATGAACAATGTGTTTACCAAACCAATATGAAAAATATTCATGTAATTAAAACCAAAAGATTCACAGATTGGTAAAGCTTAATAACTACTCATCTGGTTGCACTTATCTAACGATTGCAGTAGATGAATAAAGTTGTTTTTCCAAAGCGTCTCCGACGTGCCCAATTTTTTTCCCACTTCAACATACACAAAAGATGACGAGACCAATCCAAATCGTCGAAATTAGGCAATGCCAATTACTCCAAACACCCAGTTTGTCCACGTCTTTTCGTAATTCTCACGCCGCATTATGAAAGATCATGTCAAATATCCTTTAACACTGTAACCCCAAGTATAATTTTGAAACAGTTTCAAAAATTCTTGGCAAAATGATTTGGCCATATCGAAGTGGGAATTAAATCGGGGTAGCGCTTTCACCAGGGAGCAAAACACGAATGCAGTAACAGCCTTTGTTTTCATAGGTAGCACAGACACTAAATGTGTGTGGAAAATGGAGACAGAAAGACACAGCTGGGACTCCCTAATCACACATTCAATGACAATTGTACGAAAGTAGGCTGAGGATGAATGCTTGCTCCCCCCCCCCTCCCCCCCCCCCTCAATTCTATCTATGAAGCATGCCTTTCACATTCGTCACCTTATAGTCTGAAGAACTATCACCTTCCACCACCGAGTTAACTTCCTGCTTTGACACTCGCTTCCTATATCCGTAAGTCTTGAACCCATGCAATTTGGAAAGGTTAAGAACCATCACCGAGGTAGCGCCATAGATCTTGATTTGCACACTTCATGTTGTACCATTTTATTTGTTTAATGCGTATTTTTATCATAAATAAAAACGCTATAAAAGACTATTTCTTCTAACTCAACTTGGGTTTTAGTCACATTGACTAAACCAACCTCTATTCGACATTTAGATATAGCCTACTTCTGTGCAATATAAATACCTTAACACCGGGGCGAATACAGGTGCACCTTGCCCAAGGGTGCCCCGGAGGCAGTTGTGGCAAAGGGTAACCTCATTATCCCCACGCTTTAACAAGCTCCAACAACTAATTGCGTAGTAGTATTCATGTTACCGAAGGAACACCAGAACTGCGTTTAGATTGTTGCTTTCCAACTCTTTGTACCGAGGCCTAACAAAGTTAACACCCCACCGTGAAATTCTGAATACAACATTTTCAAGCTTCAACGATCTCCTTTACTTAGTCCATCCAAGTTTCATCCAATATCTCCCACCGATATCAAAGTCTCCACGAGTGAACTAAAGGTAAGTAGGAATAGGCCCCCAAGTTAACAACTTGTACTTAGGCAGGCTAGACTGGGCCTAATGAAAAACTCACTTGCCTTAAGCGAGCGCTTCTCAACCAGCGGGCCACGGCCCACTGGTGACCGCGAAGTTCTCCCAGGCGGGCCGCGAGATGCGCCATAAAAAATATAAAAATAATAGTAGTCATATCTTTGTCATAAACTTTTTGCAAGGTGGGCCTCAGAAAAAAATTCTGAAGTCAAAGTGGACGTCCTCAAGTTAAAGGTAGAGAAGCGCTGTCTGAAGCTACGCCTGATGCCTAAACCAGCCCAGGGTTGCACTAGTCGTTAAAAGCACCTCTTTAATTCTTTAGGCTAAAATCGTTTGTAATATTTCGATTTTTCAACACTGAACAGGTGTAGAAAGGAGCCACTCATGATATGACCCATGATGTAACATCAGAAATTGATACAGACAACAGTGTAGCCTAGGCCCCTTATAATATGTTAACTATCAGCAGCACAATCTCCCGTTTTCATGATTCAATTTGGCCATTTTAGAACGTAGAATCAGAAGTAAATTCTTTCAGTTTTTCACAACGAAAAGTACTTCTGTGAAGTTGCTAGTGATATGTCTATAGGCCTACGACTCAGGCTTCGACAAATCCTTATTTCACCTCTCCCTTGGGCTAGCTGTTCATTAAATCTAATTGCCCACATAAATATGTACTTGTAATTTTCGAACCATATCTGCGGGCCGCACATGGTGCAGATAATGTGTGTGTACGGTGGATGTGCTGCAATAAACTTCCTAGTTGCACATGCACACACTTGGATGCAGGTGCGTACATACTATTACCACACAATAGTAACATGTATATCCCGCCATTGCGCATGTCAAACATATTTAATTAGGTTTACATTCTTGCTTAGTGACACGATGGACCAATTACGGATGGAGTCAAAGCACCTAGTCCAATCAGACAATGCATACTGACAGTATTTTAATGCTTTTGTGAGAAGAGACTGCTTTACAGTCCTTTAGTTCCTCTTCTAAGTTTGTTTGACTTTACCTCCCTAATGAGAGTAGGCTATGATCCTTTCATGCTAAACTAATCCTGACACAGATATGATAGTGAGTGTTTTGAGGTGAACCCGTTTACTGCCAAGGGTGAAAAATTTGTCAATCTTCTACTCTAAACGACTATAAATGTACTTTTTAAGTGACTGAATTCTATTGTTATTTTCATTTCTTCAATTACTTGACACTCTTCAGCAGTTAAAGCAAGTCAAATTTTTGCATATGAAATTTGAAATTATTGGGGATTGTTCCTAAAACCCCACCAGTTTTCTCCTCAACAGTCAAATGTTATCAGAATGTGATTGCATTAGAAACATTCACATTCCCCATTGGGAGGTCCTATGCCTATTTATTTCAAGGTCAATACAATATGCTCAAAAAAAACAAAGAAAATAAAGCATTCCTTATCAATGTGAGGAGAGTGGTATCAGGGCACTGCCCAGTGATTACAGCTCTCACTTACCTCAACTTCACTTTGGGTTACAAATGCACTGTTTGCTTTTGCTAATATCCACTATTGGCAGACTGAATGGTGATGTGCTTCAAATTCCATGGTTTCTACAATGAGTGGAAATGGGACTACCTTATTTTGTGCAGGACAACCAACTTTTACAAATTGGTAGTCCCTTGGACAACCATTGCAAATTCCTTAAAATCGAACACTGCTGTGTTCCAGTGCTTTAATGCCTACAAAGCCTTAAGTTCCAGCAGCATGTACTCAAACTTTGAAAATTCAGTTCAATTTTGTGGTTGGTTAAATGGTTCACTGTTCATACTATTATTTCCCTTTTCTTTAATAAAACTTTTCCCCTTCTTTTCCCCATAGATATCTCAAAAACCCAATGAAGAGATGTCACTTACTGTGTTAGCAGTAGAAGAAAATGAAAATGACTACACTCTTCTGTGCCAAATCCATGGAACCACCATGAAAGACTTCAAATGTACAGAGGCGCTTCTAACAGAAATGCTTCCATCTCATGATGACATGCTTGAACCTCCTGATGGCAATTCCCTTGCAGATAACCTACTGGCCTATGTTCCAGGCATCACTAAGATACTTGCCCAGCAAAGTCGAATTGTGGGTGTAATTGACAAAATAGAGAAGCTACAAGAGTAAATTGTGTCATCTTTTCAAAAACTCATACAAAAGAGGTGTTGTTTTCAAGACTACAGTTTCTTTGTTACAATTTTTTTCTTTCCTGTGTTTACCATATTCCAAAAGTTTTCAAAATCACCCAGCCACTGATTGGATATATAGTTTTCAAGTGGTGTCAATAGTAATTTCTCAACTCCATTGTAAGTTAGCTTCATTACTTGTCACTGTTATTTAATTTTCTTTGAACAGTGTGTCAGATTATGGAACCATATGCCTGTGTGTGACCAGGTACACAACTTCGTAGGGGTGGGGTATGGGGGGGGGGGAACTGCAAATGTCACATGATTGACAGGAGCCATTCCTGAACCAGTGTGACCAGGTACACAACTTCATGGGGGGGGGGGCTGAACTTTCCTTTTAAAAAATTGTATACAAACAGAGGCACTGGGTCCATTGACTATTGGTGTAAACTAATGTTAACTGTTATATATGTTGTGTTCTCAGTTGTGTAACATGGCCCAATCTTGTAAAGCTTTGCTTCTGTTGGGTCTCCCCCACGCTGCTTACAAAAATCTTGTTACTAAATGTATGTTATATTCTATATGTTTTAATCGCTATCATGGATATGAACACCCAATATAGAAGACATAAAGGGTAAACATAACTTATGAACTTGACAGTGTGTACTTAAATTGCAGCAGCATTATTGCTAGGGGATAGGAATTCCTAAGCTCATATCCCCCAGAATTAAGAGAAAACATGTGAAAGCACAGAGAAATAAGGTCTGCCTATCTCCTACCCCATACCAGAGATATTGAATCCTAGTTCAGCAGATCTGCCAAGAATTTAAAGAAAACAAATGAAAGCATAGGGAAATAATGTGTCCCTAGGCCTCCACTTCACCCCCACTAAAATTGAAGCCGAGCCCAGCACACCTGTACTAGAACAAAAAATAAGTAATTTCCTCTGTTTTTGTAGGGTCTGAGGGGAATGAAGTTGAACTGTCAATATACCCCTGTAATAGAGTTCAAGAGTTGAACTGTTGAAGGCTTAAGTGGTTCCATATTTTCAACTTCTAGCCCCCCCCCCCCCTCCCTAGAATTTAGAGGATACGTCAAGGTAAACATAAATGTATTATTTATGAACAGTTTGTTACCCCAAAACTCCACTTCATCAATACTAATAGGGTTGGTGTCAGGCTTGGGGTAATCGTAATAGATTACAATCGCTTAGTTTTTGAACTAATCGTAATCGTCATCGATTACTTTTGTGGAAGTTCCTAAGTAATTGTAATCGTAATCGATTACAAGTGCAAAGTAATCGTAATGGTGCTGTAATTAATGATTACATTGAAGTTAAATTTATAAAAGAAGTGCAAACTTAGTAGAAATTGTTAAACAAAATTTTCAGTGCTTCTTACTTCCGTGCTGGGGTAACTGTTTAGTCAAGTGTCCTGCTTTCTTGGATGCTCCAGCCTACAGTAACTGAGTGACAAGTGCAGGGGGCTCAATAAACTTCATTTTGGGAAGACTCTGTTCTGTTGTTGGTACAATCAGGGATATGTTTTTATTAGTTAACACTTGCACATTTTGTTCCCTCAGCCCCCTTCAACCTGAGCACATCCTTGTTACACAACTAGCATTATTAAACACTTACGCACTTGTCAGTTGTAACCATGGCCACCAGGCCCAGGCATATTATAATGGGGACTTAGGCTAGAATGTGATTTACAGAAATGTAATAAGTCCAATGTTTCCCCACTGTATTATATTTCGTGTGTGTTTTTGTTCTTTGTATTTTTTTGTATCTCTCATACATCAACATCATCAGTATTTTAACAAACATTGATATCACCACAAAAACCCATCATACATGAAAATTTCACACCACATGAAAATCAAAACCAAACAATTATTTGTTGCAGTTGTATAATGTCACTGCTTAATTGCATTATGCCCATTGTTATGCCCTTTTGACTAATGAAACACTTCAATTTGTCTTCACAGTTACCTATTACTTGTACTGTACTCAGTAAAGGCCTGTCTAAATAACTGTCTGTACTGAGTCTAAAAACTGTAACCATGTGTCTAGCTTTAAGAAACCTTATGCATGCCTACATGCAATACATACTTGCTTACAACATATACACTATAATGGTTTTCACTCCTTGACAACAATGTTCGATTCAGGTATGAAGCAAAACGTAGACAGGACTTAATATATATTTCTTTACCCTCGTTCAGCCAAAACCATCTTGCTTTATATGACATTCCTTTCTGTTTACACAATGACTGATCATCATAGTTTCTCTCTTTTGAATCTCAAGTTCTTGTCTTTGATTTGCTCCAACATCTCCAAAATTGTTCAAATCTTATCACTTCATAACTTTCAACTACTTTTTTACTTCCCATGTGAAATCATACAAATAGTTTTCTGTACGTTTTCCATATTCAAACATGAACATTGACTTGAAAAAATAAATGTCATAATTTTTTCTCATTTCTCTTTCGTACATGATTTGTTCTCAGTAATAATTATGCATAGTAAGCATCTTTGAACCTCTCTTAAGAAACTGTTGTAACAATCTTCGAAAGCCAACTTTGGTATATACTATCTCATCAAAAACTTGCAAGTAAATTTTTCAAGGGACACAATTTTTGTCATGTAAAAAGCATTTGCATGAATTCCTCTATAATGCCCATAATTGAAACCTCAGGTAATAGTTAGTTAGATGGGGTTTAACGACACACCAGCACGGTGTTATATAGTGTCACCTAGAAAGAAAAAGGGGCAATGTTGGGTACAAAAAATAAAAAAGGGGTCAAAAGTGTCAAATTCCACTAGAAAAACTTTTCAGGTTTCACTAAAAAAACCAAGCAAATGCCGGAGTCATGTCAAAAATTTCTCTACAGTCTACTCTCCTTGAGAAAGCCCAGAATAAGGGTTAGTTAGTTAGATGGGACTTAACGACACATCAACACTAATGTGGAAAAATAAGAATAACGGAAAAATCTGTTCGCTCCAATAAAGTTTTCAGGTCTGGCACAGCGTAATACTTCTGACGAATATGGGAGTATTCGTGACAGTCAAGCAGAATGTGACTGACGGTGACAGCACAATCACAGGGTATACAATATGGTCTCTCGTCCCCGTGAAGTAAATAGGCATGGGTAAGGTAAGTGTGGCCGATGTAAGCCCTTGCCAGGACTATATCATCTCTCCGTTTGCTGGGGGCTAGACACAAAATGAAAAAGACATGCCCTCAAAACCTACCCTATCCCCAGATTATGTACTTGGGTCTCGCCATCTTTTAGTACACACCAGACCCATATACACAGAAAGTTTGGCCAACTCGGGTTTTGGACAAAACGATCATGATAGGCAGCTATTCGGTCACTTGAGGTCTACCAGCCATGTTGCCACCCTAGATCTGGCTCCATCACAAGCGCACCTATGTACAGAGACCTGTCTTCGTACACGATCAAGCTTTATTTTGAATGCAGAAACCCTTGCCATATGACGAGGGAGGGGGGGGGGTGGGGGTGTTCCACGGGTCTATCAATGATCAATTTCCAAGAGATTTCCACAGGCGCAAAGTCTGGGAAGTCAAAGTCATGAATGTGGTTCAGTCTCTGGAAGTGTGTGGTGTGGCAACACAACTGTGAATCCAGGAGTTTGTCACATAGCTTCTCACTTCACAATGACCCAACTTCATGGGCAATACAGCGAAGACTCCCACATGAGGTATGGGACCCATCACCGCGAGGCCCACCACCACAATGCCCATCACTCCATTGATCCTGGGAGGGGTATACCTAGGATCCCATTGCAGAGTTAGTTAGTTAGATGGGGTTTAACGACACACCAACACGAATGTGTCATATAGTGTCAGCTAGATAAAAAAAGGAATGGTGAGGTGAAATCACCTAAAAGGAAAAAGGATTCATTGCAGAGGTCAACCACATTCATGACAGCTTCACGTCCAAACTTCCCAAAGAAGCATCAGCGGCATGGGGTCCAACAGACGTCTTGGGACCCCTCGTGGGGTCTAGGGCATCACCACTGTGCAGAACAACAAGGTGAAACCACTGGATGCCCTGTAACATTTCAAACATTTTGACCATGCACATTAAGGGTTTGTCAATTTTCACTGCAAGAAAATTTGCACTAAAAGGATCACACATCGTAATTGGACCCAGTTTTAACCATTTTGGTTTTTGGCAAATTAAGTGGCTATAAATTTCAGTGTGGGAAATGGCTTATTCTGTAGTAATCCAGCAATAAAGAATGTTTCCAACAGTTATACTTAACATATGATCAAAAAGCCCACATAAGCACACCTGGGCCCACATGGGTTATTTCCAAGGTATCCTGGCAAGGTTGTTTGATTTAAATCACGTTGATTAAAATCACCGATTTAAATCAAATGATTTTTTTAAAGAAATCACTGATTTAAATCAATATTTTTACTTTCTTATTTATCAAGTGTAAAGAATACTATAAAAATGCTTTAAACTACTACCAAATCATTGGCAATCATCAATCCAATAAGGCTACACATTATAACACTGGTGCTAACCCCCCCCCCCCCTCCCTAAACCTCTCCTCCAATCACCTCAACCCTCATTACATTATCTGGGCCTAAAACCATTCATAGGCCACACTGCACGGTAGTGCACATTCCCATGATGCATTTGCAATCACCTTTCTCAACTCATTGTGTTGCAATATCCTTCTAAAATAGGAATAACATACACAGCAAGATGTGATGCCATGGCAATGGTGTCATGCAGATGAAATAATTGGTGATAACTTGCAGTCTTGCACCTTCTTCTAGGTGATCACTGAACATGATTGACGTTCACGAGTGATAGTATGCTCTGTATGGAATCAAGTAACCTTACAGGTGATATTGGCCTGCTTTCTGCACAGCCTTGTGGTGGAAGGCTTTGAGTGCATTCCTGTTGAACATTCTTCACTCTTCAGGGACTGGGCAGTGGAGGCTTATAGTATTAACAGGTGGTGAACAGACCATTAATATCATTGTTCAAGGACTGGAAGGTAGCTTAGGCTTATTAATGTTCATGACAACAAAAATGGCAGTCTCTGCAAGAAGCCATCATGTTCCATGAATACTTAGTCTAGGAGTCTTGGTAATCCCATGAAATAAAAGCTGGCACTTGTCACTTCTTGAGCTTCACTTAAGTCACTCAATTTCTGAACCCATGAATATAACTTTTTGTCTACACTAAGGTTTTCTGTCGGTTTCAGCTTAATTCGAATAGCAGTTAAAACATTCAGGACTGCCAGTAACACGTACTAAAAAATAACTGAATAATTGAGAACAAAGATATGTTTTTTGAGAACCAGAAACTCTGGTATTTCAAGAAAAACAATAGACAATGTCCTGCTGTGCTTAAGTCACACTGTCACACTTTGCAATGAGCTCACTGAACTAGTGGTTATTATGTGATCTGAACAATAGAGTTCCATGGGCAGGGCCCACAGGATGTCCAGGGCATAAAACTTCAATTCATAAATCAGAGGTGAACCTCACACAAACAATGGTTTAATCCCCAATTATCTAAGCATTGTACGGCCTGTGTGGGTGCATGTGTTTGTAAGGGGAAATTACAGTGGCCATATGATGGATGGGCCGAAATTTGTGGGGACCATGGACATTTCTGGTGTTTTCTGTAGGCATATGTTCGTGCACAAACAATGGGCTGACCATTACGGGACCCATATGGGTTTGTGGTGCATTTGTAAATGGAGATATGATATAGACCGTATTTGATCGAGATAAAATTCTGCTCCACACCAATTCTACAGAGTCCCCATATGCCGTGGGTCCACAACTGATGCATCTACTTCTAACCCCATATTGGCCACACCATATATGCCCATACATACCCCACAAAAACCCACATCAACCCACTACATCTTTTTCATGCATATACTCAGTTTTTCATGGGACCCACACGGGCCACACATCTCATACTTACCATGTGAATTGCCCACATTCAGTAGATAATTCCTACCATTTTTGGTGCAGGTAAAAGGTCATATGGACTCACCAGAGGTCAGAAGGTCAAACCTTCAAAACACAGTATCTCCAAAAAGGTAACTGTGATGAATCTCGAACTTAGCATGTGGACTGCCCATATTCAGTACATGATCCCTAGTGTTTTTGGTGGAGGTCAATGATAATTTGAGCTCACAAAAGCTCAAAACCCAGTAAACACGATATTTCAAGGCATAGGCGTACGGGAAGACATTTCACAGCGACGACGGAGGCCGGGTGTTTGCCCTGAAAATTTTGCAATTGCCTGCCTGCAAATGCACTGCCCCTCATGCATGGCCAATCTCTTCATGGATTTTAATATTGATGATTTCAACTACAGGGGCGCCAACCAACCCCCTCAAAAAGGTAGTATTATAAATTCTTTCTTAGACTGTTTTTGTACTCTTTTCTTTCTTTCTCTCCTTTGAATTTTTTTCACAGGTTTAATTAAGTCTTGAGTGAGAGAACATTGATACCAACGTCATTTCATTTCTCTCCACCATTACAGTAATCGTGGGACCAATTTTGAAGTTGGGGGGGGGGGGGGTAATCATCAAAGCGGCCCAATGCTTAATAACATAGTAGCAGTGAGAGGTGGTCCAAAGTGCCCACTGCTGACAAGTTGGGGAGGCTAAAGCCACGTACTCCAGCCCCCTTCTTCTCGGTCGGGCCCTAAATTAGGAAGTGAATTGGTGAATATAAAGAAAGAAATGATCGATGAGTTGATTGGGCCATGGTCCAACCCCATACAAAAATAAATTAACCCAGATTCTACCTTTAAGTTGAAAGATTGCACTCCCACACAAAATTGTTAAGAAGTCACCTCAAAGAAGGAGATCCATCCCACTAGACGCCCATTATCAGTTTGACAGGGTGGCGCCAGGATTTGGCCGACAGTAGTGGCCATTATAGCATCCGAGAGGGTTCAATAACCTAAATCCCCGACAAATTCAATAGGCTAAGTTGCCAAATAGATAAGGAAAGAGAAATTTCTGTTTTGGCTTCTTTTACGAAGAAAGTTGAAAATATGAGTTTATCGAAAAATTAGGAAAATTTGGATTTGTATGGAAGAGAAAGTGAAAAAATGGGTCTTTAAGGCCGGAAGTTGCGGATTCTTTAAGAACCTGCCCTTCCTATGGGGAAAAATAAAGCATAATGTCGGGGCGACTGAGGGTTGTTGTTATGGCATGTTTTCCTATAAATTATAAGGCTCATCTGCGAAATTGGAAAATTTCCCCCAAGGGGGGGGGGCTGGCATGGTACCATCCCTGCTCTTTGATCCCCTCCCCCGGAGCATCGTTCACGAAAAGTCATGGCACCCACAGCTTAACTTTGGTTACATAGGTGTTGCACATCCATTTGTCGCTATTAGCTCTGGTTATGAGAGAAGGTTTTTAAATTCGGTCTCGTGAACCTTAGGCCTCTCGAACCTTTTCTCATGTTGGTTTTGCGGACCCTTTTTGATTTTCAGCCTCGTGGAACTTCGGTCTGCTTAACTCTTTTCGATTTTTGGTCTCAAGGGCCTTCGGTCTCGTGAACCTTCGATATCGTGGGCTGTAACCAACAGTTTTGCAAGGTTGCATCTATACATATTTCACAGCGTTCAAACTTATCCTTCTGGCCTACTACTGCAGCTCATATATACCTCCAGGCCTGCCCATTGCAGGACATTAATTGTCTCTTATTCTCACCCTCTCCCTCCTCTCCTGACATGAACAAAATGATTTCCTTCTAGTTGTCCAATATCCTAATTGTTACAAATTAGCTCACAGTGTTTACCAGCATTAAATAAGCCATGCCTACATAGATATGTTAGGAACTGTGACCAGGGAGTTGCAAAGATTGTAACTCCCTGCTGTGACTATCAGTGTGCTGTTATTTCATACTAACACATACAAGGTTTGTTGATCAATACAATGGGAAACTGTTATAATTACTACCATGCAGTTTTGATTACTGTATACTCAGCTCCCTGGTATACTATTACTTAGTACAAAACACACAATGACTGCAGCGTGCCGACTGTTCTACACATCCAGAGACCATTGTTTGTGTGAAAGTAGTTCTGGTTATTAACCAAGGTTAAGTGGGATTACGATTACAGTCTTGTGGTTTCTGCCTCATTAGGAAAGAAGGGTCATTATCTTACTTAATAACACATTTACCCAGGGTTGTTGTAAATCAAGAAGGCAAGCAACAGATGTCTCAGGACAACTATACAAGTTAATGCACATTCTGAGTGAAGGCATGCAACTTTATTTCATACATGGCAATTTATATTTTTTGAAAGACTGTTTTGGTCTGAACTTTGTCAACTCTGTCATTTTTGTATTACCTACATTCAGGGAATCAACAGCTTTGTAAAGAAAACCATCATGCTTTAGTGGTATTTCTGATAGGTTAGGCGATATTTGAACCACAGATTGTCAGTAGTGCTTGTAGTTGAGAAATCATAGCTTATAGGTCTTGAGACGAGATAATTAGACTTTTAAATAGTATATAGGCCACTGGCAGTTAATGGATTAGGACATCCTGTAAAAGTGCTCTGACAATTTGTGTTACAATAGAAGCCTATCTTCAGACAGGTCTTAATACACAAAGTCAGTCCAGCTGTGGGTAGTTACCAATGGACTTTCATGTCACTTTTGGACAACCGTTCTATTATCCAGATATCAACACAGTTATATACACTCAGTCTTAGGGTGACTTTGGTGAGGACCACTGCCTGATCAATGAAACTTAAAAATTGTGTGCCACTTTTTGTATAGAAAGTTCTTGGTCATGCATGCATACACTAGTAGTGGTCAGAGTAAATATTGTCACCAGTGGTATAGTCGGCAACTATGAGTGCTGGCTATGGGGCATTTTCCACTACTGGCCACTGTAGTTGCATCCCAGCACCCTGGAAATCAGTGGAAATATGTCAAATGAGTTTTTTGCATTTCTTGCTAGGTCTAGGTTTCAGCAAAAATCCTGACATGATGAAAAATAACCCCCCAAAAATAAAGTGGCTTGTATGTTGTTTGTCTCATTCTTCAAGAGCTTACACACTGCATGGTTGCTGTGGTGTCTTTCTCACCTTGTCAAAGTGAGGTACTGTAAGGAGTGGATGTTCATCCTTCAATTTTCAAACGCATGTGGCAAAACTCGGGTACTTTTTTAACTGAAAATGAACAAGTGTGAAGATTGACATTTTTTTTTGTGAAGCTGTAGTGCATGGCAACTACACTAGTTGATCAAAGATGCACTGGTTGTTCTTATAATGCCTTGATAATGACTTGAAATTTATCTTTGGTCATTTAATCCTCCTTTTACATAGATGGATTCATTGCAGATACTTTTTTGAGCATTTAGAATTATTGGTGTCACTATTCTCTTCCATCTTTTTCAATCTTGTTCTGCAGAGTATCTTCGGACCATGACCCGCAAACATGGGTGGACTGAGCTTGGACCACATGAGTTTAACCAAAAAATTTACCTACAAGTGCACTAATGCCAGGAGAAATGTGCCCAAGATTAATTAAAATTAACCTTTTATTGTACAGGATTTGGTATCCTGCACTCCTAACCATATATTTAGTACTTGACTGGGATTGGTTAATATTCAGCTGTGTTACATGGACTGGACCATTAAAGACAGTCTTATATTCTTCAAATGTTAATCAGTTAGCCTCATTGATGTGCGAAATTCACTGGTGATACAACACTTTCAGTTGTCAATGAGGCAGTATGTAACAGCACTGTAATGGTCACTAACTGGACCACTTCATATATCTTGTTTGTTTTCATGTTCTATCCCATAAGGTTGCACACATTTGGTTGTCATGTGTTGATCATGCGATATCTTGCATTTTCAGAGATATTTCTTCGAAGGGTTAACTTGCTCCTTCGTTATGTAGGTATTTTAACCAATCTTAACTTAAGGGGTGCATTATCTTAACCATGGGTCAAGTGATGGGGGGACTCCAACTGCAAACTTGCTAAGATTTTTGCTGGCCTATATCAAAATAACCAGCACAGACTAATGAAGGCTCTGGTAATATATGGAATGTCTGTAGTCCAAAGTTGGCCTTACAAATAAAAGTGTCAGGTAAGTCCCTCTTTTCAGTGGTTGGTTGACCGTGTGGACAAATATTCACAATACTGGAATCTACATGGAAGGAACATTAGTATGTGACCTACGTTTGTAAAAGATTTGTAATTTGTGATTTTAAACCTTTTTGTACTTTTAGTTACTTGTGATTTTATACCTTTTTGTACTTTTTATAACTTGTGATTTTATACCTTTTGTACTTTTTATAGCTTGTTGTTTGCAGAATATGAGGAGTATAAACCACTTTGATTGGCTTGTAATTTATTTGATACAACCAAATTTGGACTTGCATATCAGTTTTATTTTATTACTTAATTGGTCACACTTGGAAGTTTTCCTGTAACCATTGTACTGTAGGGTTAACATGGACTTAAGGGCAGTGTCCAAATCAGACCAGTGTGGGCTGCATCTCCAGTTGCAAATTCCTTGAACATCAGCAAAGCTGCCTATCTGATATCTTGTGGACTAAACCCAACAATTTCAGCAAAGGGCTACAACATTTTCAGACCTCCATCTGATATCGTATTGCAGTCGCAAGTTTCTTGTTCCTTACAGCAACATCAGTGTTGTGTTGAACAACACACTACTAGACTTAACTTAAGGGGTGCATTATCTTAACCATGGGTCAAGTGATGGGGGGACTCCAACTGTGCCAGTGCGGATGTGGAGCAGGCACCTGAACCCTCGCAAGCAGGCCCAGAATATTCCACTGAGGAATTGGAGGAGGCAGCACAAGAAGTAGAAAAAGATTTCCTTGCCTCGAAGCAGTGTGAGGGGGGTACTGTGGCTCCCAAGGCGGACTCCTCACCATCCTCCCCACCAACACCAGTGGAAGCTGATAGGATGGCAGTGGAGGAGGACCTACAGCTCTCCTCAGACTCCGAGTCTGCTATGTCAGATGGTGTGGAGTCTGCCTCAGAGCCTCCTCCCAAGGATCCACCTTCCGGGGAGGGCTGGTTTGATTTATGTGAGGGAGAGGAGCCTTCATTGAAGAGGTCGGCCTCAGGCGGGGTGTTAGACCAGGGGGTTCACCATTCTCAAGACCCCTCCCCGAGTTCACAGAGTAAAAAGGTCAGGTCCCAGGTAGATACGTAGCCACACATTACACCATGGCTGATCCCCTGTCCCTCCTGACTCTAAATGTTAACGGCATGAGGGACAGTCGGAAGCGGTCAAGGATATTCCAATTTTGCAAAACACTGGGTGTGGACTTCGTTTTCCTCCAGGAGACCCACATTATGAATGAGGACGATGTCCACACCTGGTCCTTTGAGTGGGGCGGGGGTTTACACGCTTCCTTTGGCTCAACAACATCTTGTGGTTCAGTTATTTTAGTTTCGCCAAGGTGGACTCCGCTGGTCGGAAAAGTCGATTCTGATCATGAAGGCCGGTTGGTATGCATTACAGTAAGACACCCATGTGGGAAATTTTTCCTGTGTAACGTGTATGCGCCCAATCGGCCTTCAGACAGAAGGGACTTTTTCATGACCCTGCCATCCTTCGTTCCTGGCAGTGCTCCGTGTATCCTGGCTGGGGACTTTAACTGCGTCCCCGACACACAGCTTGACCGAATGTCCACATGTACGTCTTCGGGCTGTGGTGTCGGTATGTCGGAATTGGACATGTTTATAAAGAATCATGACATGGTTGACGTTTGGAGAGCACAACATCCCGGCTTGTCCGTGTTCACTTGGCACCGCCCTGATGGCACAAACGCCTCAAGGTTGGACCGGGTGTACTCTCCACCTGCACTGTCACCGAGGGACTGTGAAGTTGTGACATGTCCAATTTCGGATCATGATGCAGTTACTGTCTCCTTTCAGCCTCCAGAGTCATGGCCAACAGGGAGGGGGTTCTGGAAAATGAACACAGATATTCTAACGGAGGCTGACTATAGCGAACAGTTTAAAGCCAGGTACGAAGGGTGGCGAACATTGAGGCCGGCCTTCTCAACAGATTTAGAGTGGTGGGATGACGTAAAGTCCCGCATCAAACAGTTTACAGTTGAATACTGTGTAGCAAGAGCTCGTCGAAAAAGGGAGGAGTTCCTCTCGCTCTGCTTTAGGGAGAGGGACGGGGACTCCTCCGCACTCCACGCAATCCAACAGTACCTTGATGAAAAACTGCACGGGGCCCGTGTTCGTGCTCGTGTTCATTGTGTGGAGGCGGAGGAAAAACCAACCATCAAATTCTACCGGGACGTCACAAAGTATGCCATCGATCGCCGCATAAGAGCAGTCCGTGACGTCCACGGTACGGTACAGAAGGACCCTCTCGACATCGTGGAGGTATTTAAGACCTTCTATGAACAGCTTTATACGCGGGCAGATGTCGAGGTAGACCTTCAAGGGTCCCTATTAGATAATATTGACAAGACACCCTCTAAAGAGCAGAATGATGGACTTGGTTCTCCCCTGACTGTCGACGAGCTCTGGAAGGCGGTGGCGAAGATGAAAGGCGGAAAGGCGCCTGGGTCCGACGGTATCCCAGTGGAATTTTACAAACGCTTCTGGGGTACCGTCGGGCACGATCTCCGTGATGTATTCGCCTCTGCCTTCCTTGCTGGCTCATTGAGTCCCTCGCAGCGCACAGGCGTTATAACATTGTTACCAAAGCCTGGAGACCCCCTAGAACCGAAAAACAAGCGACCAATTACCTTGTTAAATGTAGACTACAAGATTCTGGCGAAAGCCCTTTGTAACAGGCTAGGCACGGTCATGCCGGATCTTGTAGGTTCTTTCCAGACATGTGCGGTGCGGGGACACAGTATTCAGCAGAACCTCTGGTTGATGCGGGACTTAGTTGAATATGTGATGGACCGTGATCTTCCATGTGCGCTTGTCTCCCTCGATCAGGAGAAGGCCTTCGACATGGTTGATCACGGATTCCTCTTTAAAATCTTGAAGAAGTTTAATTTGAATCCAGTTTTTGTTAAATGGACCTCTTTACTGTATAATAGTGTATATAGTCGGGTTATCGTTAATGGCCTACCGTCGGATGCCTTCAGAGTTCAACGTGGGGTACGGCAGGGGTGTCCCCTGTCACCTCTACTCTATGTATTGTTTAGTGAATCCCTTGCAAGAGCCTTCCAAGTTGAACCTTTGTTTCGACCATTTCACATACCTGGTGGAGCTAAAGTCAAGTGCCTCCAGTATGCTGACGACGTCACATGCGTAGTCTCCGACCTGGCTTCCTTCAGAGCCCTTACTGGCACGCTGTCTACTTTTCAAAGAGCGACAGGTGCCAGACTGAACCCCACCAAGACCAAAGGACTCCGTCTAGGTAAGTGGCGGTCGAAACAACTGCCCTTCGCGGCATCATGGGTAGACGACGCCATAAAAATCAATGGCATATGGTTTGGTTACGGGTCACCCGAGTCACTTACCTGGAATGAGAAAGTGGACCTGGTGGAAGCTAGGTTGAAGGACTTTGGCGATCGCTACATTAGTCTGTTGGGGAAGGTAACAGTTATAAATCGTTTCGTTTACCCTCTCTTGTGGTATCCGGGCACTGTTCTGGCCGCTCCAGAGGGTGTCCTGGTGCGACTCGAGAGGGCTGTGTTTAGGTTTCTTTGGTCAGGGAAAACGGAGCTGGTCAGAAGAAAAGTGGTGTACCAGGTTCCTAGGCAGGGGGGGTTGGGCCTTGTGCACTTTCCTTCAAAGCTCCGTTTTCTCCTGACCAAATGTGTTTTTAGTGCTGTCGACAGTCAGATGCCGTTTGCCTATTTTGTCCGTTATTGGGGTGGATTATCATTCCGTTGGTTCTTTCCTACCCTGTTTAGCAACAGTGTACCTCACAGTTGGAGGCCAACGAAGGCATACTGTCAGATGAGGGAGACACTACGTATTATGTCAACTGTAGGGGACGTTTTGCAGTCCAGTGCGGGGGACCAGTACCGGGCCATTTTTGATGACTTGGTTGGTCAGGTCCAACCCAACGACTATGCGTCAGGCCCGGAAGTGTGGCGTGTAGTCCACAGCAGGACACTCGATCACCGCCGGCGTGACCTGCTGTGGCGCATCGCACACGACGCCATCGTAACGAATCTCAAGCGCCTTCGGTGGCGTCTTGGAGATGGCATTTGCCCCCGCACTGGATGCACAGGGTGGGAGAGTGTGCCCCATGTGTTTTGGCAGTGTGGCTTTGTGGCCTTCCTCTGGGAGTGGTTTCAAGCTCTGGCTGATCGCCTCACGTTTTGTAACACCTGGGCGGTCAGCCAGGACTACGCTTTGTATGGTCTGTCACCCCCGCCATGCAATACAAGTGTTCGCGGGATACTTACCTTTGTTTCGGCCTCCATAAAGCTGGCCTTGTGGAGAGACCGGTGTAATATTGTGTTTAGGGGAGAGGGGAAGCCTGTGGACGTCGTCCTGGCGTCGGTGAGGACGGAGATTAAGCTGAGGGTGGAGGCCGACTTCGTCCGTTTGCCAAGGTCGACGTTCGGCAGGTGTTGGGGTCAACTTGTTTCAGTGCGGGCGGGCCGGGTGATAGTTAATTTGTAAATATTGTAAATATTGAAATTGCAAACAGTCCTACGTGATTGGCTTGGTTTTGGGGTGGTTTTGTACATAGTTAGCACAGACATTTTGTTTGCTAGCGCAATGTAAAGAATTCTGTAAATAGTTCAGAGTTGTGTTTTTGTCCGGTCAGGTTTAGGTTCTACTTTGTTTCTTCGTGCCCGTTTCTACGTACGTAAAAACACACTACTAGACTTCAGTCCAAGCAAATGGACCAAAAGCCATTGTCGGTCCAACAGCAAAATGTTTACTGGGTTTGCAGTTATTTCACTGACAGTAGTCCAGCATGGGAGTTTCTCACTTCCGGTGTGAGGTCAGAAAGTTCACAAAACTTTTCAAAAGTGAAAAGAACAATTTGTAAACTAAACTAGGGTTGTAGAAGTAAGACACCCATGAAAACATGAAATGCAAGCTGACCGTGCTCAAGGATAGTTTGTTCTGCCAAACTTCACGTGACGGAATTACTTGAGGAGATTCAGCATTGGAGTAGTGAACTGAAGGTTCCCATTTCAACACCGACTTTTTTCTCCACCCTTTTGATTGGATGTAGTTGACTGTACATGCAGCCAACCATAAAAGTTACAAAATATATGGTGGCAGGGCCTTAATTATGACTACTGTACTGTAACTTCTGCAATAGTTTTGTATGTAATTCTATGATAGGATAGGATTTAGCACATGGTGTGTATTGTTGCAAAGTAATTTGATAATTGTCTTTACTAGAATGGTTCCCACATAATTTCCTACTGTGGCAATTTGCCCATGGACAACCCCCCTCAGTTCAGGTCTTCGACGAGAGCAGACGTGTTTTCCTTACGCTCTCGTCGTTTCCGTGCTCAACTTGTATCACAGTGTGATAGCTGTACTATTTATTCCAATTGTGCATACAACCTTATAGCGTGCCTGTGTTGTACTTGATAAGTAGGTCTGGTCGTGCCCATTTGTTTGCGACCGCATCTTGTTTCTGTGTAGCTTGTGTTTTTCTTACTTCATCCTATTTTTTGTCCTTTTGTAAAACTAGTTCTGAGGTTTTTCCTCATTTCATTCCGTGGCCTCGAGCCACACAAACTGCTGCTATGCCCGGAAGTCGGGATAGTTTAGCATTTATGTTCCTGTCCGATCCGGTTTGAGTTTGTTTTTTGTTTGTATGTGCCGTTTCGATGCACTTAAAAAGCACACTGCCCGGAAGTCGGGATAGCACAATTGTTAAGTTAGAGTTTTCGTCCGGGGCGAGCGTTCTCCCCCGCAGGCGTTTACTGTGTTAAAGAACAATGGTGTGGAGGTAAAAGAAATAGAGATGTTGCAGCCGCTTGCGGCCCGCAACACGTACGACCTAAAGTTCAGGTCAAATGCTGCCCGAATTCAGGGGGTGTCTCGCCTTAAAGGGCTGGAAGGGCTCACTTTCACCCCATATGATCGCTCTGTGGTGGTGACAGTTCTGTACCTGAACTTTGAGGTCGATCAGGGCCTGGTGGCGAGGTTTCTCAGTCAGTACGGAACTGTCTCCGATATGCGGTGGGTCACGTACCAGGAAGGTGAGCTGAAGGGCATCTTAAACGGAAAGAGACAGTTCCGTATAGTACTGAAGAGGGAAATACCGTCCTTCCTCTTCATAGGGGGTTCCACAGCCCATATAAGATACTTTGGGCAGCCCCGCACCTGTTTTAAGTGTTCAGAGGAGGGGCACGAAGCCAAGTCGTGTCCCAACAGACGTTGTGGCAAGTGCCTGCAGGTGGGGCACGAAAAGGCCGAGTGTCCCAACGAGGTACGGTGTAACCTCTGTGGGGGGGGGGGGAGGGACATGTTTCTGGTTCCTGCCCCACTTCGTACTCAGCCCGTGCCAGTGCGGATGTGGGGCCGGCACATGAGCCCTCGCAGTCGGGCCCAGAACCTATAGTGGAGGAACCTAGGTCCCCTTCGCCTGATTTCCTTGCTGCTAAACAATGTGAAGGGGTCTCTGGGACCCCTGAGGCAGGGCCTCCATCATCCTCCTCTTCAACACCCGGGGAGGCTAGATTATCAACAGTGGAGAATGACCTTCAACTCTCATCAGACTCGGAGACTGACTCTGCCATGTCAGATGCTGGGGGACCTGCCTCAGAGCCTCCACCAAAGGACCCACCATCAGGGGAGGGCGAGTTTGATTTGTGTGAGGGTGTAGAAACAGAGTCTAAATTAAAAAGGTCGGCCTCAGGTGAGGAGTCAGTCGAGGGGATCCATCCTGGTCCACCACTACCAAGTCCATGTAAGAATAAAAAGGCCAGGTCAGAGACAGATGTGTAGTTACCTATCCCACCATGACTGACCCCGTGTCCCTCATGACCCTGAACGTTAATGGCATGAGGGACAGTCGGAAGCGGTCCAGAATATTCCAGTTTTGCAAATCACTGGGTGTGGACTTTGTTTTCCTCCAGGAAACCCACGTTGTGAATGAGGACGATGTCCACACCTGGTCCTATGAATGGGGTGGGGGTTTGCACGCTTCCTATGGTTCTGCGTCTTCTTGTGGATCCGTTATCTTAGTTTCACCAAGATGGACTCCCCTGGTCGGAAAAGTTGATTGTGATCACGAGGGCCGGTTGGTTTGCATCACCATAAAACATCCTTGCGGGAACTTCTACCTGTGTAATGTGTACGTGCCCAACCGGCCTTCAGGCAGAAGGGACTTTTTCGCTACCCTACCATCCTTCGTTCCTGGCTGTGCCCCATGTATCCTAGCTGGAGACTTTAACTGTGTCCCCGACACACAGCTCGACCGAATGGCCTCATGTACGTCTTCGGGCTGTGGCGTCGGCATGGCGGAATTGGACATGTTCACAAAGAATCACGACATGGTTGATGTTTGGAGAGTGCAACATCCCGGTTTGCCCGTGTTCACTTGGCACCGCCCAGATGGCACGGCGCCTCAAGGTTGGACCGGGTGTACTCACCACTTGCACTGTCACCGAGTGACTGTGAAGTTGTGACGTGTCCAATTTCGGACCATGATGCAGTTACTGTCTCCTTCCAACCCCCAGTGTCATGGCCAGCTGGGAGGGGTTTCTGGAAAATGAACACAGAGATTCTAAGGGAGGCTGACTATAGAGAACAGTTTAAAGCCAGGTACGAAGGGTGGCGAACATTGAGACCGGCCTTCTCAACGGGTTTAGAGTGGTGGGATAATGTCAAGTCTCGCATCAAACAGTTTACAGTTCAGTACTGTGTAGCAAGAGCTCGTCGAAGAAGGGAAGAGTTCCTCTCGCTCTGCTCTAGGGAGAGGAACGGGGACTCCTCCGCACTTCACGCAATCCAGCAGTATCTTGATCAGAAACTACGCGGGGCCCGCGTTCGTGCCCGCGTGCATTGCGTGGAGGCGGAGGAAAAACCAACTATTACGTTCTACCGGGACGTCACGAAGTATGCTATAGACCGCCGAATAAAAAGAGTCCGTGACGTCCACGGTGTGGTACAGAAGGACCCTCTTGACATTGTAGAGGTATTTAAAAGCTACTATGAACAGCTTTACACTCGGGCAGATGTTGATGAGGGTCTCCAACAGTCCCTAGTAGATAATATTGACAAGACCCCCTCTAAAGAGCAGAACGATGAACTTGGTTCCCCCTTGACTGTCGACGAGCTCTGGAAGGCAGTGGCGAAGGTGAAAGGCGGAAAGGCGCCCGGGTCCGACGGTATTCCGGTGGAATTCTATAAATGCTTCTGGGGTACCGTTGGACACGACCTTCGCGATGTATTCGTCTCTGCCTTCCTTGCTGGCTCATTGAGCCCCTCGCAACGCACTGGCGTGATAACATTGTTGCCAAAGTCTGGAGGCCCCCTCGAACCGAAAAACAAGCGACCAATCACCCTGCTAAATGTAGATTATAAGATCCTGGCGAAAACTCTTTGTAACAGGCTAGGCGCAGTCATGCCAGATCTTGTAGGGCCTTTCCAGACATGTGCGGTGCGGGGACACAGTATTTAGCAGAATCTCTGGTTGATGCGGGACTTAGCTGAGTATGTGATAGACCGTGATCCTCCATGTGCGCTCGTCTCCCTCGATCAGGAGAAGGCCTTCGACATGGTTGATCACGGTTTTCTCTTTAAGGTGCTGACGAAGTTTAGTCTAAATCCAGTCTTTGTTGACTGGGTTAAGCTGTTGTATAATAGTGTAAATAGTCGTGTTATTGTTAATGGCCTACCGTCGGACCCTTTCCGTGTCCAACGTGGGGTGCGGCAGGGGTGCCCCCTGTCACCTCTATGTATTGTTTAGTGAATCCCTCGCAAGAGCCTTCCAAGTCGAGCCCTTGTTCAGACCATTTCACATACCCGGTGGAGCCGAAGGCAAGTGCCTCCAGTATGCAGATGACGTCACATGCGTAGTCTCTGACCTAGCCTCCTTCAGGGCCCTTAGTGGCACGCTGTCTACTTTTCAAAGAGCGACAGGTGCCAGACTGAACTCCAACAAGACCAAAGGACTTCGTCTAGGTAAGTGGCGGTCTAAACAACTGCCCTTCGCGGCATCATGGGTTGACGACGCCATGAAAATCAACGGCATACGGTTTGGTTATGGCTCGCCTGAGTCACTTACTTGGAATGAGAAAGTGGACCTGGTGGAGGCTAGGTTGACGGACTTCGGCGATCGTTACATTAGTCTGTTGGGGAAGGTGACAGTAGTCAATCGTTTCGTTTACCCCCTCTTGTGGTATCCAGGCACTGTTCTGGCTGCTCCAGATGGTGTCCTGGTGCGACTCGAGAGGGCCGTGTTTAGTTTTCTATGGTCAGGGAAGTCGGAGCTGGTCAGAAGAAAGGTGGTGTATCAGGATCCTAGGTGTGGGGGATTGGGCCTCGTGCACTTTCCCTCGAAGCTCCGTTTTCTCCTGACCAAGTGTGTTTTTTGTGCCGTTGACAGTGCGCTGCCGTTTGCCTACTTTGTCCGTTATTGGGGGGGGGGGGGGCGGGGATTATCGTTCCGCTGGTCCTTTCCTTCGATGTTTAGCAACAGTGTACCTCACAGTTGGAGGCCCACGAAGGCATACTGTCAGATGAGGGACACTTTCCGTATCATGTCAACTGTTGGGGACGTTTCGCAGTCCAGTGCGGGGGACTTGTACCGGGCCATTTTTGATGACCTGGTTGGTCGGGTCCAACCCAACGACTATGCGTCAGGGCCGGGAGTGTGGCGTGTGGTTCACAGCAGGTCACTCGATCACCGCCGGCGAGACCTGCTGTGGCGGATCGCACACGACGCCATCGTAACGAATCTCAAGCGCCTTCGGTGGCGTCTTGGAGATGGCAATTCTCCCCGCACTGGATGCACAAGGTGGGAGAGTGTGCCCCATGTGTTTTGGCAGTGTGGCTTTGTGGCCCTCTTCTGGGAGTGGTTTCAAGTCCTGGCTGATCGCCTCACGTTTTGTAACACCTGGGCGGTCAGCCAGGACTACGCTTTGTATGGTCTGCCACCCCCGTCATGCAATACAAGTGTTCGCGGGATACTTACCTTTGTTTCGGCCTCCATAAAGCTGGCCTTGTGGAGAGACCGGTGTAATATTGTGTTTAGGGGAGAGGGGAAGCCTGCGGACGTCGTCCTGGCGTCGGTTAGGACGGAAATTAAGCTTAGGGTGGAGGCCGACTTCGTCCGTTTGCCAAGGTCGACGTTCGGCAGGTGTTGGGGCCCACTTATTTCGGTGCGGGCGGGCCGGGTGGTGGTTAATTTGTGAATATTATGATTGTAGATGGCCTATGTGATTGGCTTGGGTTTTGCACATGGTTGTCACGGGGGTTTGTTTGCTGGCGGGGTTCTGTGAGTGGTTCGGGGTTGTGTTTTTGTCCGGTCGGGGTGTGTTTTCCTTTGTTTCTTCGTGCCCGTTTCTGTGTACGTAAAAAAAAGAGCACTTGTAAATATTGATGTTGTTTGTAAATATGGAACTGCTGTAATTTGTAAATAGGACTGTGTTTGTACATAGGTGGCTTGTGAGGTACTTGTAAATATGTTGTAAATATGTATATATGTATATGTAAATATCTGTACATACAGTTATATCATTGTAATGAACATAATTTTCTGTTTGATTTAGTTGTTTGTAAATAGTTTGCATTTATGTTTCTGCCCGATCCGGTTTAAGTTTTTGTTTTTGTTTGTATGTGCCGTTTCGATGCACTTAAAAAGCACACCCCCCTCCCATAGACAATTTGCCTGGGTGGCAATTTCAGTGGTCAGGAGAAATTATCCAGGTGGGAACTGAAAGGAGGGGGTAGAATTGCCCCATAGTTGTCCACAGTGGAATTTTGTGGTCATGAAGTGGAATATACATGTCTATTATTTTTTTCTTATTTGATAGCAGCTGTTAGGCTGAAAAAGTACGTTTTTCTGTATTTCAAGTTTGTGTCACTGGAGGGTAATGTGATGAAGAAGCAATGAGGTTACATAGTAATTGCCTTGTTCACCATATGGAAGCACAATGCTTCTTGTTCTGAAGGGCAGGCGCATGCTCAAACTATTATGATCATATGTTAGTTATTTAGATTGGATTTAACGACACATCAACACGAATGTGTTATGTAGTGTCAGCTAGATAGATCAGGGTAAAGGTAGGGTAAAACTAAAACTAAAACAGAATTAAAACATTTGGCAAAATTCTAAAGTCTTGACAAAAGCATTATGATCATATGTTTGGAGCAAGAGTGTTCCTTAGAGTACTGACTTTAGAGTACCATATTTCTTTGATTAAACATTCTTTGGATGCTTGTAAGCATTCCTTGGAATGCTAACAAGCATTCCAAGGAATGTTAACAAGCATTCCAAAGAATGCTTACAAGTATTTCAAGGACTGCTAACAAGCATTCCTGCCAATCATATAGGCATTCATACAAATGCTATTTAACCAATCAACTAGGATTCGGTTGAACGCTTGCTAGCACTCGAGGGTTAATCTCATTTAAATAATTCGGCTCTGAGGAGGGCTCAACGAATGCTTTGAAGCATTCGAATGCTTTCGGAATGGTAACTTTGCATTTCGCATTAAGGGGGCTTAAGATTTTTTGAATGCTTGTGAAATGGTTTCTTAGCATTCTGGTGAATGCCATCTGAATAGTACACGAATGGCTTCATAATTGTAAATGGTTCATGGTTGTGTTTTTGCCGGTCCGGTTGGGGTTTTTCTGTTTTGACAGTGTCCGTTTCTATGCACTTAAAAAGCACCGAATGGCTTCGTTTTGGGTATGGGAATGATAATATTGTAGAAGCCAATATACAATAATTATACAAACATCATTGTGGGCTTTTCTGTATGATCCTGTGGGGGATTGTTGCCATGGCCATGTTATTGTGCAACTTTCTTTTGGTAGCACTTGGGTTAACACACAAAATTTGACATTGATGTGGTTGTGTGTTGGACACTTCTTCCTTAATTGTTCATTATTGCAGTGGATAGAATTTATCCACTGACTATCATAACCATGAAGTATTGTCTTGTAATACTGTATAGTAAGTAATCATGAGTCGATCAGTATCATGAGTCGATCACTGCATTCTAAAATGCCAACACAAATTGCAGGCGCGATGTGATTGCAATGTAAGGATGACCTGCAATGAATTTTCTTCAAACTATATCTCAAAAAGAGTTATTTGGCTTATTATTTTGGATATTCACAGCAAAAATGTTATTCACGGCCAAATTTTGAAGTTTCGGCACAATTAAGCATGAAATAGAAATTTTCAAAAATTACCACACATGAAACTCTGATTAAAAATTTTGATAGAAGAGACACTTTTCTCTAAGATTATTTCCATGACTGTTCTTGAGTGTGGTAGTTTATAGGATTTTATTTGCCTGTTTTTTGAAGCGATCGACTCAAGATTCCTTCATAAGCATTGTTACATGTACTGCCACCTACATTTCAAAATTCATTTTTTTACGAATTATGCAATCCGAACAACAAAATACAGCACAATGAGGAAGACATATAACAAAATATTGCTGCAAAGTTTTATATTTATTTCGGTAAATGCTTTAATATTGTTATGGTCACAATGTTCGTTAAGTGATCGACTCACGATAGGCCCAGTATATATTATTGCAGTTTATATCTACAGTGTACCTGAAGTTTGACTGCTGCCTGAATAATCCTTTAGTTCCTGTAGTTCTGTGCCTCTTCCAACTTTTTGAGCTTCACTGGAATCAGCTGGGTCTTTAGCAAATTCTATGTCATCTAATGAAAATAGCAAAATTTTAATGATTTCATTATTTTAGGACTACCCATATACTACTACTCATATAAGTAGGCGATGTAGATATTATTGTGATAAAGTGGACTTTTTAGTGTTAGGGCCCTCCCTGTTTTATTAAAGATTTTTTACCTTATAGCGCCTCTGCATTAGACCAAGACACTTGCTGTTACTTGCCTTTTATACTTAGACGCGTTGTAGGTGCCCCTAGAGGGAACAAAGGGATGCTTTGAGGTTTAGCAGGTCTACTTCGTTTTGGAGGGAAGAGGCAGGAAGTGTACTGTGTGCAACAATTTGCACAAGGGGTGAGAACTGTAATCTGTAGGAGAAATAGACCCTAGGAAAATCATTTATTTCAGACCAGCAGTGAGTTGTATTATTGCTATTGAGTATTATTGAGTAGTACCCAATGTAATGTTCAATGCCACCAACAGTCCTACATTTTGGTAAGCTAATAAGTAAATATTGAAATGTTCCTACTGTGTGAACAAACACACTTCACCAGCAGTTAGCTTGGGCCTTCGCCATTCCTGCATAAGACTTCAGAGTGAAAACACTATGCGTTGAAGCTCCTGTCAGAAATTGCTAAAAGTTTAATTTCATTCTGTACCAGACTGAGGGTTCCTCTGCTGAAAGTTACATTCTGATGCTTAAATGGTGAGTTCTAACCATAAAAATTAGATGATATACTACTACGGAATGGAAATTGTAATTTCATTAGTACTTTTTAAGTGCATAGAAACGGACACTACCAAACAGGAAGAACCAAATCCGGACCAGCAAGAACACAACCATGAACCACTTACAATCATTTACAAAGTTACCTTACACTAAGCTAGCAAAAAGAAATTTCTGTGGCCAACATATACGACACCCCCAGCCCACCCACCAGACTTTACTAACAAGAAAACAACACACGCCAGAAGGCAGCAACAAAAGTCCGAAAGCAACAACGCCCGAAGGCAAGACCACGCCCGAAGGCGATCCTACGCCCGAAGACAACACCACGCCCGAAGGCGACCCCACGCCCGAAGGCGACACCACGCCCGAAGGCAAGACCACGCCCGAAGGCAACCTCACGCCCGAAGGCAACTTCACGCCCGAAGGCAACAACACGTAAAAAGCACAGGGCAAATACAGGTGCACCTTGCCCAAGGGTGCCCCGGAGGCAGTTGCGGTAAAGGGTAACCTCATTATCCCCACGCTTAAACAAGCTCCACAACCGGATGCAGTTTAACGTCCTACCCAGAAATTGTAATTTCATTTTATTAAAATGAGGAGATTGGAGTTGCACTCTAAAGAGACAATTAGGTGCTATGTGCTTTATATAGTACGGGGAGAAGATGTACTATTAGTGCAGGGTTCAGTTTCGCAAAGCTGGCTTTTTACGTGCTAAAAACGGACACGGCCAGACCGGCGAAAGGATCACTACATATGGCCAACAACCAAAAAACCGAACACCAACAACAGCTTTTTAAGTACGTAGAAACAGGCACTGACAAACTAAAGGATAATCCCAAACCCAAAGAAAAACCCTGACGGATCACGAACACGATGTCAAACAGACTACACACACCATGCAACAAGGAACAAAAGTCTTTGTTACTACTGGAGAGAGACCGGTGTAATATTGTGTTTAGGGGAGAGGGGAAGCCTGCGGACGTCGTCCTGGCGTCGGTGAGGACGGAGATTAAGCTGAGGGTGGAGGCCGACTTCGTCCGTTTGCCAAGGTCGACGTTCGGCAGGTGTTGGGGTCCACTTGTTTCAGTGCGGGCGGGCCGGGTGATAGTTAATTTGTAAATATTGAAATTGTAAATAGTCCTCGGTGATTGGCTTGGGTTTGGGGTGGTTTTGTACATAGTTAGCACAGACATTTTGTTTGCTAGCGCAATGTAAAGAATTCTGTAAATAGTTCAGAGTTATGTTTTTGTCCAGTCAGGTTTAAGTTCTACTTTGTTTCTTCGTGCCCGTTTCTACGTACGTAAAAAGCAATGTTACTACTGAGATTTAGTACTGCCACTGCAGCCAACCCAAAAACAACTCCAGCCCAACCACCACAAACAACCCCAAAACAAAGTCCCACAAAGACCACACACCCAAAACCACCACACCCCCAAATCCACCACACGCCCGAAGGCAACACCACGCCCGAAGGCAGCACCACGCCCGAA
The DNA here is from genome assembly GCA_029531755.1 of Holothuria leucospilota. Taxonomy (NCBI): domain Eukaryota; kingdom Metazoa; phylum Echinodermata; class Holothuroidea; order Aspidochirotida; family Holothuriidae; genus Holothuria; species Holothuria leucospilota. The sequence continues at coordinate 66,792,715 of CM055961.1, read as the reverse complement.
GGTAACACCACGCCCGAAGGCAACAACACGCCCGAAGGCAACAGCACTCAAAAAGCACCAGGGCAAATACAGGTGCACCTTGCCCAAGTGTGCCCTGGAGGCAGTTGTGGCAAAGGTTAGCCTCATTACTCCCACGTTTAAACAAACTCCACAACCGGATGCAGTTTTAAAGTCATACCCAGGACAACAACAAAGCTTGGTGACGCTTTCAAAGACAAAGTGGAGTACACATATTAAAGATGGTCACAGTGTACTTGTTAGCTGTTTTTTAAGTGCATAGAAACGGACACTATCAAACAGGAAGAACCAAATCCGGACCGGCAAGAACACAACCATGAACTACTTACAATCATTTACAAAGTTACCTTACACTAAGCTAGCAAAACGAAATTTCTGTGGCCAACATATACGACACCCCCAGCCCACCCACCACAAGACTATTACTAACAAGAAAACAACACACGCCAGAAGGCAACAACAAACGCCCGAAGGCAACACAACACGCCCGAAGGCAAGACCACGCCCGAAGGCGACCCTTCGCCCGAAGGCAACCACGCCCGAAGGCAACACCACGCCCGAAGGCAACACCACGCCCGAAGGCGACTTCACGACCGAAGGCAACAACACGTAAAAAGCACAGGGCAAATACAGGTGCACCTTGCCCAAGGGTGCCCCGGAGGCAGTTGTGGCAAAGGGTAACCTCATTATCCCCACGCTTTAACAAGCTCCACAACCGGATGCAGTTTAAAGTCCTACCCAGGACGACTAGTTAGGAAGACTCCCATTTTGTGTCATTGTTCATCAGAAGGGTGAATAGCGCCCCCAGCACTTTCAGTTTCTTAAGTTAAAAATGGAGTCATTTGTCGTAACAGTATTTTGTATTAAAGAAAGGCAAATGTTATCTTGAATTATAGATACCGTTGTGAGTTACTCCTTGAGCCAGTGGTGTACGCGCTAATGGTGGACAATTGGTAGCCATTGAACTACTGGGCCGGTGAGTTAACGCCAATATGATAGGGAGTTAATCGTATTGATACTGCACGTTTAGCATAGATTTTGTAGTTATGTTTGTATTTCCAACGTTTGCATTTTCATTTCCAATTTTCCTTATCTCTTATTCAACCATCTACATTGTTTCTGCAAGTCAGTGATATAGCCTAGGCTAGTGCCTTTCATAAGTGGAGCAGTAATGGAGATGTACATTTATTTGCATCTTGTGTGGGGTTGCATCAAGAGATTGGGTAACACCTCTAAGCCTGGATAACATGTTTTGTTGTAATTGTATTGGGGGGGGGGGGCTTTTTAAGTGCATCGAAACGGCACATACAAACAAAAAACAAAACTCAAACCGGATCGGACAGGAACATAAAGGCAAAACTATCCACACACCACCAAATCAAACAGAAAATTATGTTCATTACAACAATAGAACCACACACACACTGACAACAACCCAAATGTGCTTTTTGCGTGCTAAAACAACCCAACCCAAATACCCCACATACCAACCTCCCACCGGCCACACTAAAAACAAAGACCACACACGCCACGCCCGACGGCAACACCGCGCCCGAAGGCAACACCGCGCCCGAAGGCAACACCGCGCCCGAAGGCAACACCGCGCCCGAAGGCAACACCGCGCCCGAAGGCAACACCACGCCGGAAGGCAACACCACGCCGGAAGGCAACACCACGCCCGAAGGCAACACTAAGCCCGAAGGCAACACCACGCCCGAAGGCAACACCACGCCCGAAGGCAACACCACGCCCGAAGGCAACACCACGCCCAAAGGCAACACTATGCCCAAAGGCAACAGCACTTAAAAAGCACCGGGGCAAATACAGGTGCACCTTGCCCAAGGGTGCCCCGGAGGCAGTTGTGGCAAAGGGTAACCTCATTACTCCCACGTTTAAACAAACTCCACAACCGGATGCAGTTTAAAGTCCTACCCAGGACTTTGTAATTGTATTTGTTATGTGAACTGGATTATGATATGGTAACTTACTGTCGCAAACATGTGCAGTGCTATTAATATTACCTCGTATTGTTTGATGAATGGCCTATTTTGATCATGTGACAATTTTTTTTGTTAGTAATTTGTGGAATTCAAGGAGAATTTCGCCTTGCTGTACCTATTGTTTGTAATAGTTATGTTCAAAACGTCTTCAGAGTTGCTTGTAATGCAAAAAGAGGAGATTTCCAAGAGTTTGGTGATTTTTCAAAGAAAATTTTGGGGTGACTGTCTATTGCCTTTAAATCTGTCGTGCGTGTGACTATTATGATAATGATGTCCGGTCCCTATAAGACCACTGTAAGGTTTTAGTTTTTATAAACACGACAAAGGAAAGTGTATCTTTGTACATGGAAACATTTTTTTTTTTTTTTTTGGTATTCTGGGTTGATATTATTTCGCATCCATTAAACTTCTCTAGTGGCCGTGGCCATTTCCCTTCACTGCGATGTATGACTAGACCTAAGGCTAAAAAATGTTAAATAGAGTCCATCTCAACCACAACATCAGAAGAGTAACATAATATTGCCAGCACGTACTGTTTACAATTATTGTACGACGCTGTATTCACGTACGGTTCAGTGTGTGCAGTTTGCGCTTTCAATTTGATGATGCATACAATAGTGTGTGCGCGCCTGCGTTTAAACAGTAAACATGTTCACCTGCAGTTATCGAATTATACCACCAATGTTACTACTGTGTGTGTGATTCACCAGTCAGATGCCCGTTACGTTATCACCACCAAGGCTATATAAACTTGAGGGATCCTTAATTCTGACTCTACGCAAGGCTTCAATGTCGTAAAGAAACTCATTTGGGCAGGTGATCTCCATACAAATTGAGACGAACGAAGCGTACTTTGAATGCAATCAATGATCATCAATAAACACGACCAGACACGGGTCATTGTATTATGTAATCACAAGTCGATGAGTTGGGTCATCTCGATCGTCTTCAAAGGGTGTCTGTGTTTTCCCCGGGGACTATCCCGAGGAGCGAACCGTGTTTGCTCAGTTTCATAGCTTCCCAAACCACCGTCCGCCAAAGCGAAGAGGGCTGCGTCAAACTTCATTGCCATAATATGACTTATTCATGTACTCTCTCATTACTCATGTTATTGTGTTTAAGTAAATGTGTATACTCATGTAGTCGAAAACTTATATCCTATAGTGAAACATGGCAAGTCCTATCATTACTTTTTTGCATAACCACATGTGCAATGGGCATAACCACATGTGCAGTGGGCACTACCAGGGAGTGGGTATTACAATGACATACGAACTCTGTCTGTGGGTGGCTGAAGTCACTGAAGGATTTAAATGGCACCAGATGTTGCCTTCTCGTAAATATCTACTAACAATTCAGCCAGCCCTAATGCCACATATTTTTATGAATATCCCCGAAAAATAGTTCGGTGTCCATTGTCGCAGGCTGTAGGGATGTGACCGAACAAGGAATATGCCGTACAGCCTGGTACATAGGTAACTGAGGGACGGGTTTTTGTGCAGTGGAATATGTGGGAATAGAATGTGTGTGCGTGGCTGCTATAATTGGTATTGAGATGTGCAAGCTATAAAATTTTGTTCTACGGATCTCCTTCTAGTATCAGCTTCTTGATTTGGGGACGTCACAAACACCCGAAATTAACAATAGTGAAATTCCATCACCGTAAAGAACAAATGTACCTTTCTTTGCAGAAAATTAAACGCTTCATGAAAGAAGTCAAGTCCACGTTTGTCAGATAGCAAATTTATTACACGTCAGATGGCTAATAAGTTGATTTATTCTTGTTATGAAAAGGTGAGGGAGGGGGGGGGGGCGGGTCAAAGTTGAAACTTGATGTGAAAGCTTAAAATTTCTCTCGCCCTATAGGTTTTTTGGTACCATGCGGGTGAGAAACCTGACAGATGGTAGTTATCGACAAGTTTACTATATAGTCGACGTTTAAAGTTTATTGTGAACAGTGAGGGAATTACCACGTTCAAAAATGCAAATTCAGTCACAGTTCTGACGTCAACGTGACTCAAAATAAGAATACGCTACTTAGATCATCTGTAACAAGCAGCTTGATAAGGAGTGAACAAATCTTTCATATTCGTGTAGATTGAAGAATATCGTTTGAATCAAGCTTCAAACGGCCCCTTTATTTGGATAGATACATCTGACTACTTATATTGCAGTCGCTTGTAGCAATGACTATCAAACAAATGTCCATTTCGTGCGCATTCTTCCACTGGTTTAGTGGCACGTCGATGCATGTAATGAATGTGGATAATTGATATCGCTAAGACTATTATCACTCGAGTGTTAGTTTTCCTCTGTCGCTCGCTGTATTGTCTTTCCCCGGTGTGGATCCTTTTATGTATTCTCAAAGTTTCTTTTCTTTATGAAAATTATGGTCTGCTGCTTTATTATTTGGCTGAAGCGCGGATTATAAATGAATGATCCATTTTGCACCTCCGGCCGTCTCTCATCTTTAACTGATTATCGGCACGTCACTAGTATTTCGATGCAAATACTGCATTTGCTTGACCTCTTTGTGACTTCATTCATGTCATTGAACCAACGCAACAAAAAATGCAGACAGCTTTGATCTTAATCCTTAGATTGTTGTGAATGTAACACTACCTTCCATGTTGTACAGTACAACGTGCAGATGAATGGTCAAAATCGTTGTAAAACGGTCAGTCTTTTATGCGGCTTCTTTGGTATTGATGGAGTCATCTGTTACTGTGTGTAGCAATGACTATAACAATCAACTGTCCATTTCGTCCGCGTCCCTCTACTGCTTTAGTTGCACGTCGATGCACGCAATGAATGCGAATAATTGATATCGCTAAGTCTGTTATCCCTAGATGGTTGATTTTCCTCTGTCACTCGCGGTAAGGTTTTCACCGGTACATACACTTTCATAAACAGTCAAATTTCTTTTTTGAATGAAAAATCTGGTCTGGTGCTTAATTACCCGAATGAAGAGCGGATTGTAAATATGAACGGTTGATTCGCAGAGTCTGTTATCCCTCGATATTTGATTTTGCTAGTATCTCACGTGGCAAGGCTCTTCACCGGTACGTACCCTTTCATGCACTGTTAAATTTCCTTCTTGAAGAAAAATCTGGTCTGCTGCTTTAGCATTCGAATGAAGAGCGGATTATAAATGAACGGTTGATTCGCTGAGTCTGTTATCCTTCGATGGTTGATTTTCCTCTGTATCTCACGTGGTAAGGCTTTTCACCGGTATGTACTCTGTCATGTACTGTTAAATTTCCTTTTTGAATGAAAAAATCTGGTCTGTGTTTTATTACTCGAATGAAGAGCGCATTATAAATGAACGGTCCATTCGTCCAGTCCGTTATCCCTCGATGGTTGATTTTCCTCTGTATCTTACGTGGTAAGGCTTTCCACCGGTATGTACTCTTTCATGTAATGTTAAATTTCCTTTTGAAAGAAAAATCTGGTCTGTTGCTTTATTACTTGAATGAAGAGTGGATTATAAATAAACGGTTGATTCGCTGTGTCTGTTATCCGTCGATGGTTGATTTTCCTCTGCATCTCACGTGGTAAGGTTTTTCACTGGTATGTACTCTTTCATGAATAGTCAAATTTCCTTTTTGAATGAAAAATCTGCTCTGATGCTTTATTACTCGAATGAAGAGCGGATTATAAATCGTCGCTGAATAAACATAGTGACGTATGACCAAATTTGGCAAAATGAGATAAGTCGATTTTCATAATGTGTAAAAGAAAGTCTTCATTCTCTCAAAGTTTTAGATCAAATTTATAATTGGTTAATTAGATATAGCCCTAATTAATAATAACGTATCACAAATACCAGTCTTTGGTGAATAGTCATAACGGCGTATGATGATACGTCGCTATGTCTCATCATAGTGTTTTTAGGTGGTGCACTATAGCCTATGGGTAATATCTCCTGGCGTATCATGATACACCACTATGTCTATTCACAGAGGGCATCCTTCTAGCGCATAATAAGATGACGTATCACGAGTTTGCCATATAAGTATTGCAGAGTATGCCTATTGAATAATCTTGATGGAGTCAAAATTTGACTTTCAATTCCTAAAATCGAGTTTTGGTACTACAAAGTTGGCATTGAAGGGTATAATTTTACTTCTGAACATTTGTCTTATGTCATATTCCCAATAAGCCATCGCCTTGCTATACCAGTCGTCAGCTCCCCCGTGTGATCCAGCTATATCTAGAAGTCGGAACAGAATGTTATTCTGCACCGGTTTTACTGATGATGGGCGGCAGACAATCAGAGCATCCTACTTTGAAATTGGTGACCTCCAAAGTCAAGGGGAATGGCTTGCAACACACGTTGAAGTGAAGGGCGTAACGAGTCAAGCAGACAGTGGGAGCCGAAATAACACAATGTCGTACTATCTTCCCCGTCCAGGTGACATGGAGGAAAACAATTCCAACAAGGTACCAGTTGCAAAAAGATGTTTCTGGGCACACTTGGAATTACCGAGGGACAGGTCCGTACAGCTTTGAAGAAAGTGGATGACCAAGGAGTTATGGAGATGAAAAGGCGACGTGGACGATGGACCACTAGACAGGAATCGCATAGAAGTGTACGAGACGAAATAATGGCACACATGAATAGATTTTCAAAGATGGACTCGCTCCATTGTCTTTCGTCCTATTCTTACCAGTACCTATATTCTGAATTTAATCTAGCCACAATGTATGACTTGTACAAGGAGGAGCATCCAACTGAAGCATAGCGGTTCCAGTCAAGTCTTCCATTCTCTGAAGTTCAAGTTCCGTATCCCCAAAAAGGATCAATGCGGTGTATGGGCCAACTAGGCAACCGAAGAGGAGAAAGAGGAGTTTCTTACAGATTTCGAGATGCACACAGCAGAGAAATTGACGGTTAGGGAAGTTAAGAAAAGAGTGCAAAGTGAAATGTCGTGATGACTCCAAGATAACCACTGCTACCTTCGACCTGCAAGCAGGAAATTTACCTCGCCAGTTCTGGGAACAGTGAAATTTTTTACGAGAGGAGACTGGCTTGCTACGACTTCGCCTTGTATGTCGTTGCAAATGGTGATTGCTACTGTTATTTGTCTTACGAAGCGAGGGGCTAATGAAATCGCATCTTCCTTGTTCAGCTACCTCACTGCAAGGACCAGCAAGGTGTTGCTGAGATGGGGTGCCCAGGACAAAATAGGAGCAAAATTATTCCAGGCATGTTACACTGGGTTGTGACACATTCGTCTTCAGTGCACACAGTCTCCCTCTACTTCTTCGAATACAACCATGACCAGAGGGAAGGAGACTCAATGCATTCAGTCACTGAACGGAAGATGAACAGAGGGTAGAAGACTTGTTCCTTCCCAGCTTGCCGTGTTAATGAAGACCGCTAAAAGTCCGAGAAAGAGGCCTGACCCCTACAAGGAGTCTCCGCACAAGACGTACTTGACTGGAAGTCTGTCCTCAGACTCGGCAATGTCGGATGGCGGGGAGCGTGCCTCAGAGCCTCCTCCAAAGGATCCACCTTCGGGGGAGGGTTGGTTTGATTTGTGTGAGGGGGAGGGGCCAGAGTCTGCACTAAAGAGGTCGGCTTCAGGCGAAGTATCAGACAGGGGAACCCATCACTCTGGGACGCCCGTACCGAGCCCACGGATTAAAAAGATAAGGTCCCAGTCAGAGTATTTAGTGTAAATGGTTTTGCCTTTGTGTCCCCGTTTTCTTTTGGGGTTTCTGTTCTGTTTGCGTCTGTGCCCATGCATGCCACAAAGTTTTTTTGGTAGTTCAGTGTAAATAGGTTTGCTTTGTTCCACATTAGGTCCGCCCGGCTACAAGCATGTAAAGAGCACATCACATTGTTAATACTGTAAATAGTGGGGGTTGGCCACATGAATGCTGGCCTGGTGTATATAGTTGTCCTTGTGTTTCATGTCACGTCCGGTGTTTTGTTCCGGAGCACGTAAGGAGCACCCATAGTTCCAAAAAGCATTGAACAGACTCAACCTGAACACTCTTCTTTTGATGTAAATGGATATGTAAATAGTTTTGCCTAGTGAGATTGTAAATAGTCCTATGTAACTGGTTTGGGTTCGGGGTGGTTTTGTACATAGTTATCGCAGAAATTTTGTTTGCTAGCGCAATGTACAGAATTCTGTAAATAGTTCACCTTTGCAGTTTTGTCCGGTCAGGTTTAAGTTCTCCTTTGTTTCTTCGTGCCCGTTTCTACGTACGTAAAAAGCTAGCTGTACATAGTTATCACAGACATTTTGTTTGCTAGCGCAATGTACAGAAATCTGTAAATAGTTCAGAGTTATGTTTTTGTCCGGTCAGGTTTAAGTTTTACTTTGTTTCCTCGTGCCCGTTTCTACGTACGTAAAAAGCTATCGAAAAAAATTTTGGAAGTTTCATTCCACTTCTGCTGGGCCTCTTCGATGTCGTAAGAGCGACGATAGACAGTCAATTAACTGGTAGGGCTTCATGGGAGTCACAGTCAAGAAATATGCCCGTAAAAGGAGATCTACTAGATGTCGCATCTTGATACTGACTTCAGTACAGTGACATCCGCAGCAGGTAGCGCCAGTCTATCACCCACTAATTACCAGGTTCTGCGTATGAGGGACCTTCATGTCCAAAACTATCCGAGGACCTCATGAAGCTTGTAGAAAGACCCAACCTAGTTATCAAACAACAGAATCATGCCCAGTTCTCCAGACAACTGCCACCATGGGCGTGGATCATGGGGAGATATGGGGACGCGTCCCCTCACTTTTTTGGAAGGGGGCATCTCCAAAAAGCCCCCCCCCCCCCACTTTTTCAAAATAATGAAAACTAAAACTGATGAATTGTAATATAACATAGATTACGAATTGACACTACATTTTAAAAGCTGAATTGCGCCCAAATATGGCACCATTTGCCATAAAGACACCTGATTTCTTTTTTTTTTTTCAAAGGGGAGGGTTAGTTAGATGGGACTTAAAGACACATCAACACTAATGTGTTATGTAGTGTCATCTAGATTAAAAAAAAAAAAAAAACGGTAAAACTAAAAAGTGAAAACGTTGGGAAAAATCCTAAAATGTCTAGACAAAAGCAAATGCGGGAGTCATGTCAAAACTTTCTGTAAAGGTCACTTTCTTTGAGAAAGTCCAAAATGAGAGAGGTGTCTACGTGCTCAAACAATGTCTTCAGTTCTGGCACAGTGTAATACTTCTGACGAATATGGGAGTATTCATAGCAGTCGACGAGAATGTGACTGGCGGTGACATCGCAATCACAGGGGATGCAATATGGTCTCTCTTCCCCGTGGAGCAAATAAGCATGAGTGAGGCAAGTGTGGCCGATTCGTGCCCTTGTCAGTACCAAATCATCTCTTCGTTTTCTCGGGGTTGCATTACCCACAGTCCCGACCTTTGGTTTGACATGGTAAAGTGTGTTCTCTGGGAAAGAATCCCACAGTTCCTGCCATTTTTGATTTTATATAGCCGTTGATGTTAGGGCGATAATCAGTGTGGGGTACTTGGAGGTTGGTAATGTCCATCTGTAGGGCCTCCTTAGCTAGCGTGACTGCCTTTTCATTTCCGTGTATGCCCACGTGACTCGGAACCCAAGCGAGCACAACTGACTTCTGTAGTATCACCAAATTGGAGTAAATTACACGGAGAGACATCACGCAAGGGTGTTTTTCCTCCTGGCCTTGGAGAGCTAAAAGGCTGGATAGTGAGTCTGTGAAGACAATGAACTGGCGGTCGTGCGAGGTTTCGATCAGCTCGAATGCCATCTTAAGTACCTGGATCTCGGCGATAAATATCGATGCATCATCGGGCAATCTGACTTGCAAGAATGCATCTCGGCCTGCTGCTGCAGCTGCCACCTTGTTCGTGGCTTTGGATCCATCGGTATAGAATGCATGATAACGACGGTACTTCTTTCTACGTTCATTAAAGCTGGCACGGTACACCAGTTCATTGGTTGAGTTCTTGAGATGTCGTCTCAAACTAAGGTCAATAACTGGTTTGACTAACTTCCATGGGGGAGTGATTGAGAATGTAAGCTGCGCTACAGAATCGGGGTTGGTACACACCTGTGATAAAGCTCCACCAACGCGAATAGCAAAAGGAGGGATAGCTGATGGTTTCCTCGTATATGTCACCAAACTTATGGCTGAAGGCCGTCTCAAAGGTCGGGTTTTGTCTATGACTCCTCAGTTCGAGGCCAAACTGGAGTGACAACTTTTCCCATCTCATATGGAGGGGTGGCTCGTTCGCTTCAATGTAAAGACTCTGCATTGGGGAGGTACGGAAAGCTCCCAGGCAGATCCTAAGACCTCGGTTTTGTATGGGCAGGAGTTTCCTGAGGTATGACTCACGTGCAGAGCTGTAAACAACACAACCATAATCAAGTTTGGACCTCACTAGGGTTAGTTAGTTAGATAGGGTTTAACGACACACCAACACGAATGTGTTATATGGTGTCGGCAAGAAAAAAAAAAGTAAAATTTTGGGAGAAAGTTAGCTAAAAAGGGCAAGGATGGGGCAAAATCTTATCTGAAATGTCAACACGAAAGCAAGCACGGGAGTCATGTCAAAACGTCCTATAAAGGTTACTTTCCTTGAGAAAGTCTAGGATGAGATAAGGGTCGGTCTGTTGAAATAACGTCTTCAGGTCTGGCACAGTGTAGTACTTCTCACGAATATGAGAGTATTCACAACAGTCTAAGAGAATGTGACTGACGTTGACAGCACAATCACATGGGATACAATATGGTCTCTCATCACCATGAAGTAAGTAGGAATGGGTAAGGTAAGTGTGACCGATACGAGCTCTGGTCAGAACTAAATCATCTCGTCGCTTTCTGGGGACTGCATTACTCTTAGTCTCGACCGTCGGTTTAACTCGGTACAATTTGTTCTCGGGGAAAGAACCCCACAGTTCCTGCCATTTGGATTTTATGTAGCAGTTTATAATCAGTGTGGGGGATGTAGAGGTTGGTAACGTCCATCTGTAGGGCTTCTTTAGCTAGTGCGTCGACCTTTTCATTTCCCCGTATGCCCACGTGACTCGGAACCCACGCAAGCACAACTGATTTCTGCAGTCTCACCAAATTGGAGTAAGCTTCACGGACAGTTATTATACAAGGGTGTTTTTGCTCATGGCCTCTAAGTGCTAAAAGGCTGGATAGGGAGTCTGTGAATACAATGGCTGCCCGAGGTTTCGATCAGATCGAATGCCATCTTAAGTGCCTGGAGTTCGGCAGTAAAAATTGATGCATCATCCGGTAGTCTGACTTGTAAGAATGCATCTCGGCCTGTCGCTGCGGCTGCAACCCTGTTCGTCGCTTTGGAACCGTCGGTATAGATTGCATGATAACGACGGTGCTTATGTCTCAGCTCATTAAATATGGCACGGTACACCAGTTCATTTTTTGAGTTCTTTACATAATTCCTCAAACTAAGGTCAATAACTGGCTCGACTAACTTCCAGGGAGGAGTGATGGGGAAGGTAAACTCGCTACGAAATCGGGGTTGGTACACACCTTTGATAGTGCTTCCTTAACGCGAGTAGCAAATGGGAGTATAACTGTTGGTTTTGCGAAGTAAATGTGACTAAACCTATGGTTGAAGGCCGTCTCAAAGGTCGGATTGTGTTTATGGCTCCTCAGTTTCATGGCAAATTGGAGTGACAATTTCTCCCATCTGATCTGAAGGGGTGGTTCGTTGGACCTCACTAGGGATCTGTACAGTCGAAGCAAAACGGGACGATCAGCGCTCCAGTCCATCTTTGAGACGATCTTCAACAGGTTTAGTGCTCCCTGACACTTCCGCCTGATATGGTCGATGTGGGCTTTGAAGTTGAGCTTATTGTCGAGTATTAGGCCAAGGAACTTGGTCTGAGGAACAACTGGGATGTGGACACCGTTCAAACTCAAGTCTGGGTCGCAATGGGCACCTCTCCGTTTGCAAAAGTGCATGCAAACAGTTCTGGTCCGAGAAAAACGGAATCCTTTTTTGTCAGCCTAACGCTGGATGTTATTCAGGCAATTTTGCATCAGTCTCTCTATAGATCTCATGTTCCGTGAGGAACAGGTAATAGAGAAGTCATCCACAAATAAAGACTTTTCAATCCCAGGGTTCACCACATTGGCGATGCTATTTATTTTCCTGATGAAAATGACAAGATGCTACCTTGGGGAACATCCACTTCCTGATTGTGTACCTCTGATAACAAGCTCCTCACACGTACACGAAACACACGATCTTTCAAGAAGTCCTGAATGAAAAGCGGCATTCGGCCCCTCAGACCCGCACTGTGCAAGTCTTTCAGAATGCCGTATTTCCAAGTGGTATCGTATGCCTTCTCCAAGTCAAAAAATGCCGAAACAACATGGTGTCCGCGAACAAGCCCGTCACGAACTGTAGATTCCAGGCGCACAAGTTGGTCAGTTGTACTGCGGCCACGCCGAAAACCACTCTGAAAACTAGTTATGAGATTGTTGGTTTCAAGAAACCAAACCAGACGGGTATTTATCATTCGTTCAAATGTCTTGCACAAACAGCTAGTAAGGGAAATAGGGCGGTAGTTTGTAGCCTTTGTTGGATCCTTACCTGGCTTAGCGATGGGAATGATGGTGGCTTCCCGCCAAGCAGCTGGAAAGTTGTCATTTTCCCATATACCGTTGAAAATATCTAATAACACCAGTAAGGAGTTATCTGGAAGGTGTTTGAGGAACTGATAGTGAACTTCATCTGGGCCGGTGGCAGTGTCATTGCTTCTCTCGAGAGCAATGCGCAGTTCCTTGATGGTAAAGAGGTTGTTGTAGTCCTCTGAGTTGTCCGAGGTGAAGTTCACTTTTTGTTTTTCAGCGGTACGTTTGAACACCTGAAAAGTTTGGGAATAGTGGTTGCTTGAAGAGTTACATTCAAACTCGTCAGCAAGTAAATTGGCAATATCTGCCCTTTCTGTGCATTTATGACCGTCTGGTTTGGTTAGGTGTAGAACCCTAGAGTTAAGCTGCTTCCCACTGATTTTTCTAACCATGTCCCATGCTTTTTTGACAGGTGTACAGGAACTAAGTTTAGAAATATATTGTTTCCGTAACTCCCGCTTGCTGGCTTTAATGATGCGCTTTGCTTTGGCACGGGCATTTAGGTAATTACTAAGATTAACATTGTTTGGAAACTTCTTAAAAATATTAAGGGCTTTTTTGCGATCTTTGATCGCTTGTTCACATCCGTGTTAAACCACGGCTTGTGTTTACTACGTGGATTTGCAGAGGACTTAGGGATAGTTTTGGTGGCAATATTCACCAAAAGTTGTGTAAAATGGGAGATCTGGTCTTCAATGCCATCAAAAGCATCTCTGACGATCTCGTTTTGACAGAGATGGCTAAATTCTGACCAGTCAGCTTTTTGGAGTTGCCACCTGGAAACTCTCTCTTCGGGCATAGGGTAGACAACATCTATTAAAATGGGGTAGTGGTCACTGCCACATTGGTCGTCGTGTGCTCTCCACTGGAGGTCCATCAGATTTGCCGGAGAGCAGATTGAGAGATCAATTGCTGAACGAGATCCAGAGGCTGGATGAATGTAGGTACAAGACCCGTCATTCAAAAGGCATAGATCCGAGGCAGCCATCACATGATCAATCCACCCAACTGGTTTGTATTAGTACAACCCCACATGTCACTGTGTGCATTAAAATCCCCCAGAAGTAGGAACGGCGGTGGGCAGCTGGTTAATTAGCATTTCTAGGTCATCTCGTTTCAGGTTATACCTAGGTAGAATGTACACCGAACACACAGTGACAGTGCGGTGAAGTGTAGCTCGAATAGCGACAGCTTGTAAATTAGTGTCCAGATGGATAGTGGAGTGTGGGACTGTGTTTTTAACCAATATGGATGAGCTCTATTGTCAATGGGGGATACAACTATTTTGTTGTACATGTCGTACCCTTTATATGTGGTGTGGTCTGTGTCCCGAAGGAAGGTTTCCTGTAGGCAGATTATTAAAGGAGACCAGTCTGCTACAAAGCATTTGATCTCCTCGTTATTCGGTCTAAGTCCTCTGCAATTCCATTATATTATAGCCGCATGCTTCCCGAGGGTCATCCTTTGGAAATCTGCGGCTTCTTAGAAGAGCTGGTGGAGCCCCCTGAGGCAGAAAGTAAGTCCTGGCCACTGAGCTCCATCAGCTCATCTCCTCCCTCTCTCCCCTATAACACTCCAAATTATTGTATAGATGGATAGGGTCATCCGACCCTTTACTTTGTTTTGTCTGTATTTTCCCTTTAGGTGTGCTTTTAGCTGTTGATTCTGTTGTTTTTTCGCTGGTTTTGGTGGCGGTGTGGGTTTCTTTTGTGGAGGTGTAGCTTTTTGTGATATTGAAGTTGACTGTGCAGTCATCGTCTGTATTGTCTTGGTAGCCGGAGACTGGTTTGATTGTTCTGTGAACGTGTCCGCAGTGGGTTTGGGGAAGGTGCTGCCTCTGGGCCAGGACATATCTGTTTGTGTCGCAGCGCACAGGGTTGGGGATGTAAATTTCAACCCTGACCTGCAAGAAACCGATCTTCAGTGTTTTTGGGAGTGTCGGGGTGTTAAAGGTTACAATAAAGGTGCCAGTGGGCTTTCTGGCACCCTCCCTTATCACTGAGATACGGTGTATATGACTGACATTCTGAAATGCCAAGTTATCAAGGATCTCCTCGTCTGAGCAGTCCTTGATATCAAGGCACCTTATGACTCCTTTGGAGCTGTTAAGGGACCTGTGAGGCGTCACCCGTGCTGGAACGTCAACAAATACCTTTGTTTTCAGCAAGTTGTTTGCTTGAGTGGCACAACTAACCTCGACAAGATCTACAGATCGAAATCTCTTGACTGATTTTGGGGTGCCCACAACACCCTCGATGCCCTTGCTCACAGCAAATGGTGACAAATTCTTGAGTGTTTTTCTTCGCCACTGCTGGAAACGACGAGAAGCCTTGGCCAGATGGGGAAGTTTCTGGGTCAGAGCTGGACCCAAAGTCACTCCTGAAACGTTTGCCTGAAAGTTTAGATGAATTTGAGGAATCCATAGTAAAAATGGGGAGATTTCATCACCGGTGCTCCCCACCCACCGTGGAGCCCAACAAGGGGACATCAAACGTATGTGGAACAATACATCACAAACCGATGCCAAGGATACACCAGTGATATACTCAAGGCCATTAATGAAACAATAACCTCAATTGACCTGATTAAGCAGCCGCCTTTTGAGAAAACCACTTATCTGAAACGCACAAGCGAATTCCACTTGGTGACGGGAGCAAGACGGTTCGTGCTGTGTTAATAAGAAAAGAATTTAAAAGCAGTTAAGTGGAATCTCAGGGCAAGACGCCATCAGCCGATTGGTTGAACCAGGCCTATTCAACCTCCCGACTAGGTGAATTTGAGGCCAAAGTGGTGTGTTGCTAGGACCAAACCGCAGTTATAGCCTTCACTCAACCACCAGGACCCTCTCCTCCACCGACACGGGTCGCGACTCACGGCAAGCGAGCCTTCCCCGTTAGTCGCCTCTTACGACATGCTGAGAAAGCAGCGGGCCTACTCTACATCCCACGTACCCGCGGGGGGGGGGGGGGGGGTCAAAATGTTCGGAAACATCGGGCGGCATATGAAAAGGATGCATTCAACCGTAGCGAAGAAAGAGAGACAAAAGGTGGCGAAGAAAGCAAGGGACCAGGAGGTATCATCATCATCGGATAGCGACCGCCCACAACCGCAACATAACACCGCATTTCAACGTTGGGTGGATGGACCAGAACTCCCTGCGGAAGGTACATTCAAAATAGAACAACTTTCACATATATTACTCCCTAAAAAGGTGGGGGGGGGGGGGGGACTTATAAATGTTTCCTAAATAATACAGCATGACATCAAATTGTAATTTCTTTTCTTTAACAGAACCACCCTCGGAACAAGTAGTGCAGGAAGATTCAGTCCCCGAGGATATCCCGCCACCTTCAGCGCCACAACCTTCAAAGGACACCACACCACCCGAACCCCCCCCCCCCCAGCCGATACAAGTTCTTCAATCACGTATGGCTTTTCAGATGAAGCGCCCTCAACTTCGGGTTACAACTTTCGTAAAACAAACGTACAGCAGAAACTAACCAAAGATGACGATTCGGAATACTCGTCCGACGATAGTCGGATTGAAACCTATTAGCAACCCCTAAGCGATTCATCCCACGAGGACTCAGAATATGAAGATGTGTCGCTCTCGCCACCACCACCTGCCCCCACCCCGAAGGATGTGAAAAGTAAATCTTCCTCCCATACAAAGGGAGCAAGCGACACTTCA
The DNA here is from genome assembly GCA_029531755.1 of Holothuria leucospilota. Lineage (NCBI taxonomy): Eukaryota > Metazoa > Echinodermata > Holothuroidea > Aspidochirotida > Holothuriidae > Holothuria > Holothuria leucospilota. The sequence goes on along the minus strand of CM055961.1, from coordinate 66,776,370 downwards.
TCCAAAAAAGGAGCAATGACTAACAATGATATGCATATCCAGAGGGGGAGATTTGTCGCTTGGTTAAAGACGGCAGAGGGGGTTCGAATGACGCAGAGAATGCCATGGAATATGGGCGAAAGATCCGGCGGTTGTCGGCATACGGTGTGGTTAACATAAAAGACTTGGCTGATAGGCCAAAACTGAATAGGATATGCACTAAAAAGCCCAAGGATCGGGGAGTGAAGCCAAGTACCGTGGCTAGTTACCTGGTCACTATACGGATGTTCTCAAACCAGGAAAACGACGTGATAGATGCGTCGACGTCTTTCCACAGAAAGAAAATAAACTGATAAATCAGCCAAAAAAAAAAAAAAAAACAGCGAGAGGCTGAATTGGAGGACGAACTGGAGGGACAACTAGTCACGAACAAGACCCCCTCTAAAGAGCAGAATGATGGGCTTGGTTCTCCCCTGACTGTCGACGAGCTCTGGAAGGCGGTGGCGAAGATGAAAGGCGGAAAGGCGCCTGGGTCCGACGGTTTCCCAGTGGAATTTTACAAACGCTTCTGGGGTACCGTCGGACACGATCTTCGTGATGTATTCGCCTCTGCCTTCCTTGCTGGCTCATTCAGTCCCTCGCAGCGCACAGGCGTTATAACATTGTTACCAAAGTCTGGAGACCCCCTAGAACCGAAAAACAAGCGACCAATTACCTTGTTAAATGTAGACTACAAGATTCTGGCGAAAGCCCTTTGTAACAGGCTAGGCACGGTCATGCCGGATCTTGTAGGTTCGTTCCAGACATGTGCAGTGCGGAGACACAGTATTCAGCACAACCTCTGGTTGATGCGGGACTTAGTTGTATATGTGATGGACCGTGATCTTCCATGTGCGCTTGTCTCCCTCGATCAGGAGAAGGCCTTCGACATGGTTGATCACAGATTCCTCTTTAAAATCTTGAAGAAGTTTAGTTTGAATCCAGTTTTTGTTAAATGGACCTCTTTACTGTATAGTAGTGTATATAGTCGGGTTATCGTTAATGGCCTACCGTCGGATCCCTTCAGAGTTCAACGCGGGGTACGGCAAGGGTGTCCCCTGTCACCTCTACTCTATGTATTGTTCAGTGAATCCCTTGCAAGAGCCTTCCAAGTTGAAGCTTTGTTTCGACCTTTTCACATACCCGGTGGAGCTGAAGTCAAGTGCCTCCAGTATGCTGACGACGTCACATGCGTAGTCTCCGACCTAGCTTCCTTCAGAGCCCTAACTGGCACGCTGTCTACCTTTCAAAGAGCAACAGGTGCCAGACTGAACCCCACCAAGACCAAAGGACTCCGTCTAGGTAAGTGGCGGTCGAAAAAACTGCCCTTCGCGGCATCATGGGTAGACGACGCCATAAAGATCAATGGCATATGGTTTGGTTATCGTTCACCCGAGTTACTTACCTGGAATGAGAAAGTGGACCTAGTGGAGGCTAGGTTGAAGGACTTCGGCGATCGCCACATTAGCCTGTTGGGAAAGGTAACAGTTACCAATCGTTTTATTTACCCTCTCTTGTGGTATCCGGGCACTGTTCTGGCTGCTCCAGAAGGTGTCTTGGTGCGACTCGAGAGGGCTGTGTTTAGTTTTTTATGGTCGGGGGGACGGAGCTGGTTAGAAGAGGGGTGGTATACCAGGATCTTAGGCGCGGAGGGTTGGGCCTTGTGCATTTTCCTTCCAAGCTCCGTTTTCTCCTGACCAAGTGTGTTTACAGTGCTGTGGACAGCAGAATGCCTTTTGCCTATTTTGTCCGTTATTGGGGGGATTATCATTCCGTCGGTTCTTTCCCTCCCTGTTTAGTAACAGTGAACCCCACAGCTGGAGACCCACGGGGGCATACAGTCAAATGAGGGAAACGCTCCGTATTATGTCAACAGTGGGGGATGTTTCGCAGTCAAGTACAAGGGACCTATACTGGGCTGTTTTTGATGAATTGGTTGGCCAGGTCCAATCCAACCACTTTGCTTCAGGGCCGGAAGTGTGGCGTGTAGTCCACAGCAGATCATTAGATTACCGCAGGCGAGACCTGTTGTGGCGAATCGCACATGACGCCATTGTAACTAATCTCAAGCGCCTTCGGTGGCGTCTTGGAGATGGCATTTGCCCCCGCACTAGATGCACAAAGTGGGAGAGTGTGCCACATGTGTTTTGGCAGTGTGACTATGTGGCCCTATTCTGGGAATGGTTTCAAGTCCTGACTGACCGCCTAACGTTGTGTAACACCTGGGCGGTCAGCCAGGACTATGCTTTGTATGGTCTTTCACCTCCGCCATGCAATACAAGTGTTCAGGACATACTTACCTTTGTTTCGGCCTCCATAAAGCTGGCCTTATGGAGAGACCGATGTAACATTGAGTCGGTATCTGTACATAAAGTTCTATTACTGTAATGAACATAATTTTCTGTTTGATTTAGTTGTTTGTAAATGTTTTGCATTTATGTTTCTGCCCGATCCGGTTTGAGTTTTGGTTTTTGTTTGTATGTGCCGTTTCGATGCACTTAAAAAGCACTAGTCACGGGCGAGCAGGTTGAGGTGAATTGACTCATCCTACAGTGCAACCATTAACACTTGCAAATATATGTGAATATACACATACAAGTGTGAATACACTTGCAAATATATTCGGGAGTATTGTTTGGTTTTCGCCCCTGGCTCTTCGCCAGAGAGTCAGGGGACTTTTGGAAAAAAAAAACACTTGCAAATATATGTGAAAGAAATACTTACTTCACTTGTACTTTCATATTAATCCCCTGTCTTCTTATTTTTTTTTTCACATAATTACATTCACAGTATGCCGAGGACGCTACGAGGTGGGCGAACCAGGACTGGAATGGCCGCGTTCCGAAGAAAACTTTTGACAGTGTCCGGCGGGAATCACCTGATGTTACGTTTTGCACTGGCAAACCGGCAGAGGGCAGGCGCCATCGGCAACATTACAGTAGACGCAATCCGGAGGCCGTTCCCACAACCAAGGATGGGGAGACACTGTGGACCTTCTTGGTGTCTGAGCACAAAACATCGTTCACATACGAAAGTGTGACACTGTGTGTGGATGGTGAGGTGTATGAGCTCCCTTTGTCCTACATAGAAAACATAAGGAAGTTACCGTCTAAAAAAAGGTATGGTCAACTATGCACTGACTCAAAACTGGTGAAAATGCTTACTTAGTGCATGGTAAAAAATAAAGAAATAAACGGTCACGTTTGACCAATAAATTGGTAACTTTTCACCCTAGTTAAGGTCAATAATTTGATCACAGTTGAGGTCCGTGCATGGTACACCGGGGGGAGGGGGGCTCTAGTTCCATAACCTAACCCTTTCAATATCACATGTATTTCCTTTCAAAACGTATTTTTTTCATTCAGGCCATTCGGTGAATCACCAATAGATAGGAGCACGGGACCCCTGTGGATCGAGGAGGCTACAGCGGAACAGCCGTCTACTCCGACTAGTGACCCTACGACGGCACCCCATCCTCCTGCCTCAGCAGAGGCTACAGCGGAACAGCCGTCTGCTCCGACTAGTGACCCTGAGACGACACCCTCTCCTTCGGCCTCAACAGAGGAATCAACCGGGAAACAGCCGTCCCCTGTCACAGAAACGACTGAGAAATCACCCTTTAGCACTGTGAGTATCGCGTCGGGTCCGGTAAGTTAACAAAATGACGAGGGTGGACGGGGTTGTACGGGGGGGGGGGGTGGCTTACACACTAGAATCAAAAAATGAAATTCACTCCAAAACGAGTGTACACAACGATCGCTTATAAGTTCGATTAAAATTCACCCTGAGTGTAGTTAATTTACTTCAAATAGAGCTATATTTCATTCAGCGTAGGTGAAATATCGCTCTAATTGAAGTGAAGTTTCTCTCCACTTGGGGTGAAATTCAATCGTTTTTTTTTTTTCTTTTAGGAACGATCATTCTGAATTCTCTTTTGGAGCAGATTTCACTCTTCTGATTTTAGAGTGTATTGTTAAAAATAAATTTCATGTTTTCTTAATTTTTATTTTATTTTATTCTTTCTTTTATTAACAGGCACTGAAAAAACTCACGTCGAAGGACATATGGAAATTGACGGGGGGTCGGGTGAGAATCAGTTATGCAGGGTTGACGGAGCAGCCTTTATTGTACAACCCAGAGGTAGAAGAAGACGAGGAAAACGAAAACCTCGGAGGTAGGTATTTCCGTGTTATCCACATGACCGACGGTACCAGCAAAATGTCAAGCCAACGGGACGACGCCGGATCCATCGTTCCGTATAAAAGGCTAGTTCGAATACCCTATATGCATTTTCTTTGTACTTCCAGCACGAAACACCTGCACGGATGGAACCACCGAAAGCTGGAAGACAGCTACCCGGCGGTTTTCTACTCCCAGCTGCCCAGAAGAAATGGAAGGTCGACTAGCGGAGGGAGAAATGTGGGGGGGGGGGGGGGAGATGATTCCAAATCGGAGGTGGAGGCTAAAGGGAGGTCGGGCGAAGACCAAGAGGAAGAAACAACGAAGGAAGCACGTCGCCCTAAACTGAAATGGACGGCGGGTTTAGTAGAATTTTTAAAAAATATTTTAAGCCAATATCAGGACAGGATTGGCACCGTCCAACGCGGAGATTTATGCCAAATTGAAAAGGTACCCCACCGCGTATAATGAACTTACAGACAATTTCTCTCTGGGGGCCATACGAGCCAAAATTCGTCATATAATTAGCAAGAAGTAAAGGAACTTATCGTCTGGCGAGGGGTGGGGATGAACTGAAAAGAAAGCAGAATAGCTTGGTTGCGGTGTGCATTGAACTCTTTCGTTACTTATTTTCGTTATTTTGTATGAATATAATAATATTGGAAGGATGGTGTGTGTGTGGGGGGGGGGTGCAAATTCAAACTACTTGTTTAATTCTTGAGTACTTTGGTATTTTTATGGATTACCACAAATAACATATAATAATATGATAGGAAGGGGGTTAGATGTCAATTTCATTTTCCTATCTGAAGTCTTGAGATTTTTTTGTTACTTTTAACGCTTTTTCACAGATTTAAGTATTGCATTTATGGAAAAAATGCTTTGATTCTTCATTTCGTGTTGCCTGCATGGAATGGAATAAGCAGTCACCTCAAATTTAAAATGATAGTCTTACCGTTCGCGTATATTATAGGGGAAAAACAAGCACTGAATAACACGGAATTTCTACTTCTAAAAGAGACAAAGAATGAAAATTATGGCTAAAAGATCAATTTGAAAGGTTCACTAATCATATACGGCACAAGTCATTCATTTGGATTGTGGAGACAGCTTATTCCAAATAACAAAATCAGTAAGTAAAGTAACGACAGTTTCAAACTTCTTCCTTTCGGTCGAGTATCTCCTGACCCTAACATTAATAGTAACAAGCCATAGTACACTATGTATGTATATTATACTTTTACGTGCCTGAGGGCGGACACGGCCAAGCGGTATAACGTTTATTTCTTGTGTGTGTGGTCTTGTGTTGGCGAGGGTTTGGTCGTGTTGGTTTCTCCGACCACGCCTGGTTTTTCTGTGTAATTTGTGTTGGGTTCCTTTTCTCTTTTCCTGTACATTGTTAATTATAGTTTTGAGGTTTTTTTGCTTGTGTTCGCGTGGCCTAGTGCCACCCCCCCCCCCCCTTGCTGCTATGCCCGGAGGTCGGGATAGCAGCATCGTTAAGTTGCAGTTTGAGTCGAGGGGTAATGTCACACCCCAGCAAGTTTTCAATGTGTTGAAGGAAAATAGAGGTCAAGGATATACAGATGCTGCAGGCCCTCGCAGCCCGAAATGCATACGATTTGAAGTTCCGGAATGATGCTGCTCGAATCAAGGGGGTTTCCTCCCTTAAGGGAGTGGAGGGTCTCACTGTCACCCCATATGATCGCTCTGTGGTGGTGACAGTGTTGTACCTCAATTTTGAGGTAGATCAGGGCCTGGTGGCGAGGGTTCTAGGGCAGTACGGAACTGTCTCTGACTGGCGTTGGGTAAGGTACAATGAGGGTGAATTGGCCGGTATTCTCAACGGAAAGAGACAGTTCCGTATGGAGCTAGAAAGAGACATTCCCTCCGTTTTATTCATTGGGGGTTCAAAGGCCCACATCAGGTATTTTGGCCAGCCCCGCACCTGTTTTCAGTGTAGAGAGGAGGGGCACGAGGCCAAGTCATGTCCCAACAAGCGTTGCGGCCGGTGCCTGCAGTTGGGACATGACAAGGCAACGTGTCCCAATGAGTGCGTTGTAACCTGTGGTGGGAGGAGGGACATGTCTCCGGTGCCTGCCCTGCATCATACTCTGCACGTGCCAGTGCAGATGTGGAGCCGGCAGGTGAACCCTCGCAGTCCAGGCCCAGAACCAATGGTGGAGGAACCCAGGTCCCTTCACCTGATGAGGTGGGCGCAACAGGTGGAACAAGATTTCCTAGCTGCCAAAGAATGTGAAGTGGTTTCTGGGGAACCCTGAGGTAGGCCCTTCCGTACCCTCCCCATCTGCACCTGAGGCACCCTCCCCAATAGCTCCTGGGGAGGCCGGAATTTCGACAGTGGAGAAAGACCTTATCCTCTCATCGGACTCGGAGTCTGACACCACCATGTCAGATGTGGGAGGACCTGCCTCTGAGCCTCCCACCAAGTACCCACCAACCGGGGAGGACTGGTTTGATTTGTGTGAGGGGGTTGAATCAGATCCTCAGTTAAAAAGGTCGGCCTCAGGCGAGGTGTCAGACCAGGGAGTCCATCCTTCTATGCCACCAGCACCAAACATAAATAAAAAGGCCAGGTCAGAGACGGTTTTGTAGTCACACATTACACATGCTATCATGACTGGTCCTCTGTCCCTCATGACACTAAACGTTAATGGAATGAGGGGCAGTCGGAAGCGATCAAGAATATTCCAATTTTGCAAATCACTAGGTGTGGACTTCGTTTTCCTCCAGGAGACTCACATTGTTAATGAGGACGTCTACGCCTGGTCCTATGAATGGGGTGGGGGTTTGCACGCTTCCCTTGGTTCAGTGTCTTCCTGTGGATCTGTTATTTTAGTATCACCCAGATGGACTTCCCTGGTCGGAAAAGTTGATCATGATCATGAGGGCCGGGTGATATGCATCACCATAAAACATCCTTGCGGGAGCTTCATCCTATGTAATGTTTACGCACCCAATCAGCCTACAGAGAGAGGGGGCTTTTTAAGTGCATCGAAACGGCACATACAAACAAAAAACAAAACTCAAGCCTACAGAGAGAAGGGATTTTTTTACTACCCTTCCATCCTTCGTTCCTGGCTGTGCCCCTTGTATCCTAGCCGGAGACTTTAACTGTGTTCCCGACACACAGTTTGACAGAATGTCTACATGCACATCTTCGAGCTGTGGTGTCGGCATTGCGGAATTGGACATGTTCACAAAGAATCATGACATGGTTGACGTTTGGAGAGTGCAACATCCCGGCTTGGCCGTGTTCACTTGGCACCGCCCTGATGGCACGGCCGCCTCAAGGTTAGACCGGGTGTATTCTCCACCTGCTCTGTCACCGAGTGATTGTGAAGTTGTGGCATGTCCAATTTCGGACCATGATGCAGTTACTGTCTCCCTTCCAACCCCCAGAGTCATGGCCAGCAGGGAGGGGGGTTCTGGAAAATGAACACAGATATTCTAACGGAGGCTGATTATTGCGAACAGTTTAAGGCCAGGTACGAAGGGTGGCGAACATTGAGGCCTGCCTTTTCAACGGATTTAGAGTGGTGGGACGACGTAAAGTCCCGCATCAAACATTTTACAGTTGAATACTGTGTAGCAAGAGCTCGTCGAAGAAGGGAGGAGTTCCTCTCGCTCTGCTCTAGGGAGAGGAACGGGGATCCCTCCGCACTTCACGCAATCCAGCAGTATCTTGATAAAAAACTACACGGGGCCCGCGTTCGTGCTCGCGTGCATTGCGTGGAGGCGGAGGAAAAACCAACCATCAAGTTTTACGGGACGTCACAAAGTATGCCATCGATCGCCGCATAAAAAGAGTCCGTGACGTCCACGGTGTGGTACATAAGGACCCTCTCGACATCGTAGAAGTATTTAAAAGCTTCTATGAGCAGCTATATACTCAGGCAGATGTCGATGAAGGCTTTCAAAAGTCCCTGTTAGATAATATTGATAAGACCCCATCTAGAGATCAGAACGATGAACTTGGTTCCCCGTTGACTGTTGACGAGCTCTGGAAGGCAGTGGCGAAGATGAAAGGCGGAAAGGCGCCTGGGTCCGACGGTATTCCGGTAGAATTCTATAAACGCTTCTTCTGGGGTACCGTTGGACACGATCTCCGCGATGTATTCGTCTCTGCTTTCCTTGCTGGCACATTGAGCCCCTCGCAGCGCACAGGCGTGATAACTTTGTTGCCCAAGTCAGGAGACCCCCTAGAACCGAAAAATAAACGGCCAATCACCCTGTTAAATGTAGACTACGAGATTCTGGCGAAAGCCCTTTGTAACAGGCTAGGCACAGTTATGCCGGATCTTGTAGGGTCCTTTCAGACATGTGCGGTGCGGGGACACAGTATTCAGCAGAACCTCTGGTTGGTGCGGGACTTAGTTCATTACGTGATGGACCGTGATCTTCCATGTGCGCTTGTCTCCCTCGATCAGGAGAAGGCCTTCGACATGGTTGATCACGGATTCCTCTTTAAAATTTTGCAGAAGTTTAGTTTGAATCCAGTTTTTGTTAAATGGACCTCCCTGTTGTATAATAGCGTATACAGTCGGGTTATCGTCAATGGCCTACCGTCGGACCCCTTCAGAGTCCATCGTGGGGTACGGCAGGGGTGCCCCCTATCACCTCTACTCTATGTATTGTTTAGTGAATCCCTTGCAAGAGCCTTCCAAGTTGAGCCTTTGTTTCGACCATTTCACATACCTGGTGGTGCTGAAGTTAAGTGCCTTCAGTATGCTGACGATGTCACATGCGTAATCTCCGACCTAGCTTCCTTCAGGGCCCTTACTGGCACGTTGTCTAACTTTCAAAGAGCCACAGGTGCCAGACTGAACCCCGCTAAGACCAAAGGACTCCGTCTAGGTAAGTGGCGGTCAAAAAAACTGCCCTTCGCGGCATCATGGGTAGACGACGCCATAAAGATCAATGGCATATGGTTTGGTTATGGTTCACCCGAGTTACTTACCTGGAATGAGAAAGTGGACCTAGTGGAGGCTAGGTTGAAGGACTTCGCCGATCGCCACAACAGCCTGTTGGGAAAGGTAACAGTTATCAATCGTTTTATTTACCCTCTCTTGTGGTATCCGGGCACTGTTCTTGCTGCTCCAGAGGGTGTCTTGGCACGACTCGAGAGGGCTGTGTTTAGTTTTTTTATGGTCAAGGGGGACGGAGCTGGTTAGAAGAGGGGTGGTATACCAGGATCTTAGGCGCGGAGGGTTGGGCCTTGTGCATTTTCCTTCCAAGCTCCGTTTTCTCCTGACCAAGTGTGTTTACAGTGCTGTGGACAGCAGAATGCCTTTTGCCTATTTTGTCCGTTATTGGGGGGGATTATCATTCCGTCGGTTTCTTTGCCTCCCTGTTTAGTAACAGTGAACCCCACAGCTGGAGACCCACGGGGGCATACAGTCAAATGAGGGAAACGCTCCGTATTATGTCAACAGTGGGAATGTTTTCGCAGTCAAGTGCAAGGGACCTATACCGGGGCTGTTTTTGATGAATTGGTTGGCCAGTCCAATCCAACCACTTTGCTTCAGGGCCAGAAGTGTGGCGTGTAGTCCACAGCAGATCATTATATTACCGAAGGCGAGACCTGTTGTGGCGAATCGCACATGACGCCATTGTAACTAATCTCAAGCGCCTTCGGTGCGTCTTGGAGATGGCATTTGCCCCCGCACTACATGCACAAAGTGGGAGAGTGTGTCACAATGTGTTTTTTGGCAGTGTGACTATGTGGCCCTATTCTGGGGAATGGTTTCAAGTCCTGACTGACCGCCTAACGTTGTTAACACCTGGGCGGTCAGCCAGGACTATGCTTTGTATGGTCTTTCACCTCCGCCATGCAATACAAGTGTTCAGGACATACTTACCTTTGTTTCGGCCTCCATAAAGCTGGCCTTATGGAGAGACCGATGTAACATTGTATTTAGGGGGGTGGGGAGGCCTGCTGATGTCGTCCTGGCGTCGGTGAGGGCGGAGGTTAAGCTGAGGGTGGAGTCGGACTTCGTTCGTTTGCCAAGGTCGGCGTTCGGTAGGCGATGGGGTCCACTTGTTTCAGTGAGGGCGGACCGGGTGGTAGTTAACTTGTAAATACTGACTTTGTTTGTAAATATGGAACTACTGTAATTTGTAAATAGGACTGTGTTTGTACATATGTGGCTTGTGAGGTACTTAGTTGTAAATATGTTGTAAATATGTATATATGTGTATGTAAATATCTGTACATATAGTTCTATTACTGTAATGAACATAATTTTCTGTTTGATTTAGTTGTTTGTAAATAGTTTGTATTTATGTTTCTGCCCGATCCGGTTTGAGTTTTTGTTTTTGTTTCTATGTGCCGTTTCGTTGCACTTAAAAAGCACAAGCCATAGTAGGGAAGTAATGGGAGTTTCCACGATCATATGACTTCCTCGGATACCCCCCAAGTGTGTGACTGGGTATAGCCCCTCCCACAAGTTCCAGTACGAGCCCAAAGTTTGAATAGTGTCCAAATATTACTTTATAATTTTCTTGTTAAACACTCCGCCATTTTGGCTCGGCCACACGACATAGATAACAGCTGGGCATTTCTAATCATTTTGGTAAAATAGAGCAAGGCTTTAGCTTTCAGGCAACACATGATTTGTCGTCGTACCCCCTTCCCACAGCCAAAGTTAGGAATATGATTTTGTCGGGAAATTTCTAATAGCCACATGTGTAGTAGGTTAGTTAGTTAGATGGGGCTTTACGACACACCAACACGAAGGTGTTATATAGTGTCACCAAGATGAGAAAAAGGGCAATGTTGAGTACAAAAAAGGGTGGAGTCAAAAGTGTCAAATTCCACTGAAAAAAAAAAAAAAAAACTTTTCAGGTTTCACAAAAATATCAAAGCAAAGTCATATCCAAAATTTCTGTACAGTTCACTTTCCTTGGGAAAGCCCAGAATAAGGAAAGGATCTGTTCGCTCAGATAAAGTTTGCAGGTCTGGCACAGCGCAATACTTCTGACGAATATGGGAGTATTCATGACAGTCAACCAGAATGTGACTGACGGTGACAGCACAATCACAGGGTTATACAATATGGTCTTTCGTTCCCGTGAAGTAAATTGGCATGGGTAAGGTAAGTGTGGCCGATGTGAGCCCTAGTCACATGTGTAGTAAGTGCAGGTGAAGAGGGCGCTGTAACGTATTAGCTGTTATTTATTATAAACATCGTAACCCCAGGACGATTTTCATGGGTCATCGACTAATTTTGAGGTAATCGCACACGGCGAATCCAAAAAATTGCACTGTTGTCTTCGCCAGACCATTCCTGGGGGCATTACTGCGGAAAGGGACTCAATTGGCTACCACGTGACTTACGTGCATTGCATCAACTCGGGATGATCATTTTTGAAATTTACGTGCCCGAAAAACCCCGGGGAAAGTACATTTTGTAACCTGGCCCTCACCTATGTCGAAATGCTGGACCCCCCACCCCAGGGGGAGAATTTTAATCATCACGTCCGCCATAAACATTTCTTCACCCTTTGACTCGGATTCCGCGTCAATTTCATACGCCGAATCTAAAAATCTACCTCTCGTCTTCGTCAAACCCCTGCTGGTGGGTCTTTATTGGGGAGGGGGTTTAAGGGGCACTCACGTGACTTGCGTGCATCTTATGAACTCGGGATGCCCATTTTTGAACTTGCCGTGCCTGAAAACATGCACAGAAATTATTTTATAACGATTAACGTAGGGGAAGACGAAACCTCCATTCCCAGCCCCCTCCCCATTGGGGCAGGATAGCTCAGGCATAGACTATCCCCAAAATAGACGTAAATAAAAATTAGGATTCGGCCATGCTCATTCCAAATATGAAGTCCGTTTTCCCGTGTAAGTCCTCTATTAGAAGATGTGACCCTTCAAAAGGGCCCCCACGGGTGGGGGGGGGCAAAAATGGGGTTTTGCGCCGTAACTCTCACACGAAACATGATATCAGAAATCCGACTTCAGATTTGGAATCAACACCCTCGAATACGTATATAGCATTACTTTGGTCAATTTTGGGGGACGCTGATGTCACACCCAAATTTCATCCCATGGGGGTAAAAAGTCGACCCCCCTCAGATTTAGACCTCTATGTGACCCAGTGACCTTTAAAAAAATTGAAAAAATCTTGACCTTTCACCTGACCTTGGGGAGGTCAAATTCATAACTACCCCTTGCTGACCTTGAATTGACCCGAAATTGTGGCACAAGATTTCCCCGGGTCAAACTATTACCTGACCCAAAGGGCGTTACCCTGTGGCCTTGGGAAGTATTTTTTTTTTTTTTTTTTAATTTTTCCCCTCACCATATTCACGGACCAAACGCGGATCATGAGTTCAAATTTGACTATTTTTGGAAGCGGCCCCAGAGTTTATATTTGCGGACCCAGAGTTCATATTTGCGGACCTAAAGTTCAAATGGTCCGGACCCAGAGTTCATATTGGACTTAGAAATTTTTTTGGCGGACCCGAAGTTCAAAGTTGTGACACCGGAGTTCACAAATGCGGACCCAGAGTTCAAAAACCTGCGGACTCAGAGTTCACTGGTCCTAACCCAAGAACCACAAACCAACTCAAAACAAAGTCCCACCCATTAACTGGACCGCGTGTTTGGTCTAGCGGTAGAGCATCCGCCTTTCACGCGGAAGGCCCGGGTTCGATTCCCAGGTCGAGTAATACCAAAGACTCTAAAAATGGAACCTACTGCCATTGCGCGTGATGTTCCGCGTAAGCAATGGAGTAGGGAAAACAAGCCAGTGAGCCACAACTGGAAAAAAGGCCGTGGCCGGCTCGACTTGAACCATTAGGTTGGAAACTGGGCCGTAAAACTCCATCGAACTAACCCACCCATTAACTACACGCTCAAAGGCTACCACACGCCCGAGGACGACACCACGCCGGAAGGCACCAACACTCCCGAAGGCAACACCACGCTCAAAGGCAACATTACGCCCGATGGCAACACTACGCCCAAAGGCAACAGCACTTAAAAAGCTCTGGGCAAATACAGGTGCACTTTGACCAAGGGTGCCCCAGAGGCAGTTGTGGCAAAGGGTAACCTCATTACTCCCACGTTTAAACAAACTCCACAACCGGAAGTTTTCCACAGTCCTACCCTTATCTGTCAGAAATGTAAGTAGTTGGGTCAAAAAATGTGCATCGCTCTTAGTACTCATCTCCTTTCAGCCTGTTTAACTATTACATTTACCCACCAACAGTTTCCACATGCCCACTGAAACAAGTTGCTGTTACTTCCTGCCAGTGAGCATGAGTTTAAGTTGCTATGTAGGATTACAATATTTAGCAGGTAGGGTAACAGGTTTGTATTGTATTTATCGTAAACCAGGTCTAAAATGTTGAGGAATTTTCTGCTTAATATATCATGCGTTACTGCAGATTCAGTGTAACCACTACTGTAGCAAAACGTTTCGTGAGTGCAGTTTAGTTGTGCAGAGTTGCATTATACAGATTCTAATTTTACCAGAATATTTTTTAGGCACTGCTTCTAACTTTTGTTACCTTTGTTGAGTGTATGTGGGTGATTGCATAAATAAGGGAGCCAGTAGATTTGGTGTCCCAATTTACATTGTGATATATTTCACCTTCAAATTGGCTGTGCATTTTAGCATTTAAGTAGAGGGAGATGTTCTCAGTCAGAAGCTTTCGTGGTTCCTCATATATTCTAAATTGTACTAGACATATCAAGAACTCGTTATGATATTATGTGCCAAAAACTGATTTTTTCCCCCAGTTTAAATGGAACAGTAAGGATGTGCCTTTTACAAATTTAGTAAAGCGTTTTTCCTTATTACAATCAGCTGTATAAAACCCCTAAATCTTGACTAGGATTTAAGATTTATCTTAAGGAAGCATTTGACCAGTACTTTGGAATATATATGCGTCTCTAGTAATTCCATTCGTGCAAAATGGAATAGCACTGTGAACAGAGTACAGACTCCCCGTATAAAACTACGTTTAAATTTGGTGTCCCACTGCAAATATAAATTTGTCATTTTACTACAATTTTACTTAAAATATTTCAAAGTATCTTTATGTATTTCCAAGTACTATGTAGCCACTATTAAAGTAATGCAAAGTTTGCCCTATTAACAAAGCTGCTGTGCATAGTCAAGCTTTGAGAAAAAAAGTTACACTTGGTAAACAGAACACTTGGTGTCCCGCTTTTATGGGGTACCTTTTCCAAAAGCTCAACCCAATCTCATTTTATGCATTTCCGTTCCATAGAAGATCAAAGAGCATACCATCTACATTTTTGCACATACATTTTAACAAGTCTTAAATTATGTTTTCAGTATTATATAGAAAATCTTGTTTTCGGTGTCCTATCTACACAGGGAAAAATGTGCCTATTTTGAACCGTAACTATTTTTAGGAATAGTTGTATTCAAATTTTTGACATGATTTGCACTTTTCCTCTACCCAAACATAATGTTAAAAGGTAAAATGTCTAGTTTTAATTATGGAACTGGAAATTTTACCAAAATGTCACAAGTTGGCTCCCTTATTTTTGTACTCCACAAGGTAGATACAGGTGTGTATATATATCATATATATATATATATATATATATATATATATATATATTATCTATATATATATAATATATATATATATATATATATATAAAGACTTTGACTTGGATTTATCCAACTGTTTTCATGCATCTACACAGTCGGATAAACTCATCTATGGTTAAACTTTTAATATACTGACCGCGAAGTATGTCAAATTAAAACCTGCACTATTATCGCAACAATGAAAGACAATGCTATATCTTCACTGAGATTTTTCAAAATGTTTTAAATAGGTTCTGCAGGTGCTGTTATATGATTTCACATTACTTCCAAAAGGTGCCGATCATTTATTTCTTGCCTCCCTATCCATTCTTTCAGTTTGCCAAGAAAATCTATGTATGACGGTATGTTGAATCTTATGTTCAACAAGTATCCCAAGCTGACCTATCCGAAACCTAATCTGCCTGTTGGCAACATGAAGGTAAGTTTTCTCTTGAGGCAGTTTAACACGATGTTCAGTTACAACTTGCAAGTGTTTGACCTTGTGCAGATAACTTGACATATTTACCAGTGCTTTCAGTAACTTTTTATTCTAATGTCTATGTGACTTTAAGGCATTGTTCAAAAGCTTGTAATATTGTTGTGTCCCACAACAAGCTTGAAACCCTTCGAAACGCCCTCACTTATTTTGTCAAATTGATGCTATGTACCATTAGAAATAAGCAGAACAGAGGTAATTTTGTGTCCTGTCGAATGCAGGTTAGAGGTTCACTTCAAGTGCAGAGCTGTCCTTTTTCTTTGTCTTAGTTAACCCATGTTTTGGTGTTGGTGATCTACAGCGAGCAGGTACGCATCCATCATTGTCTTTATTGGCCATGTATTCTCTTGTCTGGGACGGTCGTAAATTTGTAGAGTAGCCTAGACCTGTCTTTTTCGACTTACTAGAATCTTTGTTCTAGAGTGAAAATGTTATTTGTCTCCTTTATCAAAGCTTTTAGTTCACGGAAGGCTGATGAAGCCAGCTGTCAAAATTGGCAAACCATTTTCTATACCTGCTTAGGTCACGTGACTACCCTGCTATCTTTCTGTTTAGCCTAGGCTTATGTATTTGTTGAAATGGTCCTTAACTCGTATTAAGCTTAAGACTACCGGATGATGCATCAATCTTTACTGCCGAACTCCAGGCACTAAAGATGGCATCCCATCTGATTGAAAACTCTGACAGTCACCAGTTCATTGTGTTCACTGACTCACTATCAAGCCTTTTAGCACTAAAAGGCCATGGGCTAAAACACCCTTCAGTAACAGCTCTCCGTGAAGCTTACTCCAATTTGGTTCAACAGCAAAAATCAGTTGTGCTAAGTGTGGGTGCTTTTTAAGTGCATCGAAACGGCACATACAAACAAAAACTCAAACCGGATCGGGCAGAAACATAAACGCAAACTATTTACAAACAACTAAATCAAACAGAAAATTATGTTCATTACAGTAATAGAACTATATGTACAGATACTTACATACACATATATACATATTTACAACATATGCGCTTTTTACGTACGTAGAAACGGGCACGAAGAAACAAAGTAGAACTTAAACCTGACTGGACAAAAACATAACTCTGAACTATTTTCAGAATTCTTTACATTGCGCTAGCAAACAAAATGTCTGTGCTAACTATGTACAAAACCACCCCAAACCCAAGCCAATCACCGAGGACTATTTACAATTTCAATATTTACAAATTAACTATCACCCGGCCCGCCCGCACTGAAACAAGTGGACCCCAACACCTGCCGAACGTCGACCTTGGCAAACGGACGAAGTCGGCCTCCACCCTCAGCTTAATCTCCGTCCTCACCGACGCCAGGACGACGTCCCGCAGGCTTCCCTCTCCCCTAAAACCACAAATATTACACCGGTCTCTCCACAAGGCCAGCTTTAATGCGGCCGAAACAACCCCCAGTGACCCCAAATGAACTTTGATCTCCACCAAAAATGATAGGGTTCTTCCTCTTACTATAACGCATCTATATACAAAGTATGAAACTTATTCAAGCTTCCTACCTTGAGATATCGTGTTAACCAGGTTTTCACCCCCGGTGACCCCAGATGACCTTTGAACCCCACCAAAAATACTAGGGTTCTTTCTCTAACTATAAGGCATCTACAGACAAAGTATGAAATTCATCCAAGCTTCCTACCTCGAGATAGTGTTAACAAGGTTTTCAGAGTTTGACCCCAGGTGACCTTTGACCCCCACCAAACAATAGGGTTCTTACTCTTAATATGGGGCATCTATGTACCAAGTTTGAGAACTGTCAGAGCTTCCCTTCTTGAGATATCGTGTTAACGAAGTTTTCAGGGTTTGACCCCAGATGACCTTTCACCTCCATCAAAAATAATAGGGTTCTTCCTCATACCATAACGCACCTACATGCAAAGTATGAAATTCATCCAAGCTTCCTACCTCTAGATATTGTGTTAACAAGGTTTTCAGAGTTTGACCCCCGGTGACCTTTGACCCCCACCAAATACATTAGGGTTCCTCCTCAATATGGGGCATCTATGTACCAAGTTCGAGAACTGTCAGTTTCCCTTCTTGAGATATCGTGTTAACGAGCAAAGTGTCACAAACACACACATACATACACACACGCCATCATGAATGCATAGGTTTCTCTTATCATCGAAACCAAAAAGTCGAAGGAAGTATCTACCTTTCAAGATCAAATCAATGAAGACGTGTAACAAATGTAAAAAAAAAAGTTCCCTGGTAAAGATGCTGATCGGATTGGATGCACAAACTGTCCGCGATGGTTCCACAAAAGTTGTACTGATGTTATGGACGTCGATGAATTGTCAGATACCGAGGGTCGATGACCTGGTATGGTTTTGCGAAAACTGCCTTTAAGTTTGCTTTCTCCCGTTTCGTAAATATTTGTACATGCCCTTAATCTCCATGGAACTACAATTATCCTTCATTGACAGTGTTTTTTAAAGCAAATAAGGTTTTGTATGATGCAATATTTTGTACTTAAATTGTTAATTTTGTAACATGCCAATTGTCAATGCATTTCGTAACATGTCAATTGTGTTTGTCTTTTATTAGTTTAGGGAGATGCTCACACAGTGGTGCAATTTCGTCTTACTCATTTACCACTTTGAATCTTATTGATCCGTTTCAATTCTAAAATGTGTACATGAATTGACTATGGCTTAACTCGTTATCCTCACAAACATTTTCGTAAACAGTGTCTTTCAGCATGCTAAACTAAATATTTTCCACATTTTCCAGTATTAAGTAAAATTCTGTAGGAAAACTTTCAACCTGCAATAACTGCACTGCAAACTTAAATGTATGTCACATCTGCCAGTTTCAGAATCCGCTCCTACTCCCAATTATGTTATAAAATGATTTTTATACAAAACTGGTATGGGAGTTGCTGTTTCTTGTTTCAGTTCATTATCTTTAAAATGTAAAAACAACAGAAGCAGGTGAATCTGACTTTTTACCATTCCTTATCTTTATTTTTGTGATGCAGCAACAATTGTTTTGTCAACAGATCTTTCGGCTTGATGTAGATCACCAATCAACGGAAACAGAATATTCACTTGAGCCCATATAGCCGTACAACTGTCATTTAGTTTTGAGCAATATTGTTTTCTTATTTCAGATACTATTTCATTCATTATCCTTACGTTTGTGACGATTGAAAAAAAAAACGCCTTTCATTGTGACATGATCTTTCAGCTTTACTCCGATCATTAGTACCTTATTTCATCTCTAGAGAAACGGCGATTTCAGTGATTTTTGTGTATTTTTAAAATGTGAAATACTTTACTCAAACTAAAACCAGAAAGCTAAAAGGCTTAGTGATTGCTTGCCGAATGGGAATGTTTTGTTGCACTGAGGTTTGTTTATCCCTCAAATTTCTGCCTGAATACATTAGTTTACGATGTTTAAAAAAAATCCGACCTCTGCAAAAGCATAGGCCAGACTTGACCTTCGTTTCATCAAACACGAAGTTAACATTCCTTTCGTGTTTTTTGAAGTTCTCGATGTCCCAGTCATGAAAGAACCTCAGCAAAAAATCAGGCACAATGTGTTTTAGGCTGTACAAAGTGGGTATAGCTAAATAGTGTATCGGGATGGGGGGAGGCGCATGAAACCTGAATCACGTATCGTCCGATATCCTGCAGGTGATTTTGAATGGATGCCAATTGCCCATCTTAGCAAATCTGGATGTCATCTCATCTGTTTACTTGGTGTGGTATGGGCCTTTACTTGCTGCTCCCACAACAACCTACTGAATGAACCCTCTGGCAAAAATTTAAATAGGGTGTCCTTATTGTTGCCAATGGATTTTGATTCCTTGCCGAAGGCAAAGGAATCTATGCATTCATGATGGCGTGTGTGTATGTATGTGTGTGTGCGTGTGTGTGTTTGTGACACTTTGCTCGTTAACACGATATCTCAAGAAGGGAAACTGTGACAGTTCTCAAACTTGGTACATAGATGCCCCATATTGAGAGGAAGAACCCTATTGTTTTGGTGGGGGTCAAAGGTCACCTGGGGTCACCAGGGGTCAAACCCTGAAAACCTTGTTAACACAATATCTCGAGGTAGGAAGCTTGGATATATTTCATACTTTGTATGTAGATGCATTATGGTAAGAGGAAGAACCCTATCATTTTTGGTGGAGGTCATAGGTCATCTGGGGTCACCGGGGGTCAAACACTGAAAACTTCGTTAACACGATATCTCAAGAAGGGAAACTGTGACAGTTCTCAAACTTGGTACATAGATGCCCCATATTGAGAGGAAGAACCCTATTGTTTTTGGTGGGGGTCAAAGGTCACCTGGGGTCACCAGGGGTCAAACCCTGAAAACCTTGTAAACACAATATCTCAAGGTAGGAAGCTTGAATGAATTTCATACTTTGTATGTAGATGTATTATAGTAAGAGGAAGAACCCTGTTGTTTTTGGTGGAGGTCAAAGGTCACCGGGGGTCAAACCCTGAAAATCTTGTTAACACAATATCTTGAGGTAGGAAGCTTGGATGAATTTCATACTTAGTATGTAGATGCATTATGGTAAGAGGAAGAACCCTGTTGTTTTTGTTGGAGGTCAAAGGTCACCTGGGGTCACCGGGGGTCAAACCCAGAAAACCTTGTTAACACAATATCTTGAGGTAGGAAGCTTGGAGGAATTTTGTATGTATTATGTAGATGCGCTATGGTAAGAGGAAGAACCCTATCATTTTTGGTGGAGGTTAAAGGTCATCTGGGGTCACCAGGGGTCAAACTCTGAAAACCTTGTAAACACGATATCTCAAGGTAGGAAGCTTAAATAAATTTCATACTTTGTATGTAGATGCCTTATAATAAGAGGAAGAATTGTATATTTGGTGGAAGTCAAAGGTCATTTGGGGTCACTGGGGGTCAAACTCTGAAAATCTTGTTAATACGATATCCCCAGGCAGGAAGCTTGGATAGATTTCATACGTAGTACGTGGATGCATTATGGTAAGAAGATGAATCCTATCATTTTTGGTGGAGGTCAAAGGTCATTTGGGGTCCACGGGGGTCAAACATTGAAAGCATTGTTAACACGATATATCAAGGCAGGAAGCTTTGATAGATTTCATACTTAGTATATAGATGTGTTACAGAGAGATGAACCCTATTGTTTTTAGTGGGAGGTCAAAGGTCATCTGGGGTCACCAGAGATCAGAAAGCAAAATTTCCCAAGAATTCCCAAGAATATTACATGGGATCACCAGAGGTCAAAACACAAATTTCCCAAGAATTCCCAAGATTAAATAGGAACACAACACTATTTAATTTTTTCCATCATGTTAAGATAGCATTTGACCAGTGACTGAAAGATATTGGACATCATGGCATTATTTGGAATAGAACATATATCATCAAAACCTCAATGCATTTTTCCATTCTGGTTTCATTTTTCTGTTTTTCAAATTTTGGTGGGGTTCAAAGTTCATGTGAGGTTAGCAGGGGTCCAATTGTGAACACATCATAAAAAATGATGTAGGACAGAGGTATAAATTTGAGGGATGAACTTCTGTGTAACAAAGCATTCCCTTTCGGCAAGGAATCACTAAGCCTTTGGGCTTTCAGGTATCAATTATATTTGACTGCTGTGGTGAAACCTTGACACATTCTACTTCTAGCAATGCCTTCTACCTTTTTCTCCATTGATCTTATTTTCCGCTGCAGATCTGCTTTCTCTGTTGCTAGCGATGATGCTTTTCTTTTCAGCTGTGATTTGGAGAGATATTTATTCCCTACAAACTTTGAAGGTTCCGTTTTTTCTTTGACCCCTACTTTGTATTGCTGCCAAAGTACACTTATACTGAACACATACTTCACACTGTGACTTTGTTCTTGCAAACGATGGCAACTCCGATACCTGATTGTTTTTTTTTTCTTTTACAAGAGTTCCTCCCAAGCAGTAATATTCGTCCAATGTTGCAACAATCATGTCGCTTTTCTTCCGCTGTCTCAGGAATGGACGGGTTCCCATAGCAAACAGAACTCTATGATATTCTCGCGACTGTTGCATCTACACCTGCAAATGTTTCTACTTCCCTTCCCAAAACTTCCACCTTAATAGTACCGTTCATTTCAAACTCCAGTCGCTTCAAAACCACCCGTCCACTGTCATCTACCAGAACTTATCACATTACCAGTCTTTGCCAGCCAGGAATATAGCCCTCTTGTTTGACAAAAGGCTGTTATCTTCTCCGAAGGCCATGCTCTATTGCATATTTCGCAATCTTCCAACAAATGTTCAGCAAGTTTTCACCACAATATTAAGAGTTTTTGATTCCTTGCCGAAGGCAGGCAAGGAATCTATGCGATGGTGATGTCGTGTGTGTGTGTGTGTGTGTGTGTGCGTATGTGACGGCTTAGCTTGTTTACACGATATCTCAAGAAGGGAAAGTTGGACAGTTCTCGAACTTGGTACATAGATGGCCCATTATTGAGAGGAAGAACCCTATTGTTTTTGGTGAAGGTCAAAGGTCATCTGGGGTCACTGGGGTCAAAATCTGAAAACCTTGTTTACACAATATCTCAAGTTAGAAAGCTTGGATAGATTTCATGCTTGGTATGTAGATGCGTTGTGGTGAGAGGAAGAACCCTATTGTTTTTGGTGGAGGTCAAAGGTCATCTGGGGTCACTTGGGGTCAAAATCTGAAAACCTTGTTTACACAATATCTCAAGTTAGAAAGCTTGGATAGATTTCATGCTTGGTATGTAGATGCGTTGTGGTGAGAGGAAGAACCCTATCATTTTTGGTGGTGGTCAAAGGTCATCTGGGGTCACCGGGGGTCAAAATCTGAAAACCTTGTTTAAACGATATCTCAAGTTAGAAAGCTTGGATAGATTCCATGCTTGGTATGTAGATGCGTTGTGGTGAGAGGAAGAACCCTATTGTTTTTGGTGGAGGTCAAAGGTCATCTGGGGTCACCGGGGGTCAAAATCTGAAAACCTTGTTTACACGATATCTCAAGTTAGAGAGCTTGGATAGATGTCATGCTTGGTATGTAGATGCGTTGTGGTGAGAGGAAGAACCCTATCAGTTCCTCAAACACCTTCCAGGTAGCTCTTTACGGGTACTGTTAGATATTTTCAACGGTATATGGGAAAATGGCAACTTCCCGGCTGCTTGGCGGGAAGCCACCATCATTCCCATCGCCAAGCCGGGTAAGGATCCGACAAAAGCTACAAACTACCGCCCTATTTCCCTCACTAGTTGCCTGTGCAAGACGTTTGAACGAATGATTAATGCCCGTCTGGTTTGGTTCCTAGAAACCAACAACCTCATAACTAGTTCCCAAAGTGGCTTTAGGCATGGCCGCAGTACCACTGACCAGCTCGTGCGCCTAGAATCAACAGTTCGTGACGGATTTGTACGCGGACACCATGTTGTATCGGTCTTTTTTGACCTAGAGAAGGCATACGATACCACTTGGAAATACGGCATTCTGAGAGACTTGTACTGTGCGGGTCTTAGGGGCCGAATGCCGCTTTTCATACAAAATTTTTTGAAAGATCGTGTGTTCCGTGTGCGTGTAGGGAGCGTATTGTCAGAACTACATAACCAGGAGATGGGTGTTCCTCAAGGCAGCATCTTGTCAGTTACCCTTTTCATCATGAAAATAAATAGCATCGCTAATGTGGTGAACACTGGGATTGAGAACTTTGTTCGTGGATGACTTCTCTATTACCTGTTCCTCAAGGAACATGAGGTCTATAGAGAGACTAATGCAAAACTGCCTCAATAAGATCCAACAATGGGCTGACAAAAACGGATTCCGTTTTTCTCGAACAAAGACTGTTTGTATGCACTTTTGCAACCGGAGAGGTACTCATTGCGACCCAGAACTAAATTTGAATGGTGTTCACATCCCAGTTGTTCCTCAGACCAAGTTCCTAGGCCTTATACTCGACAGTAAGCTGAACTTCAAAGCCCATATCGACCATCTAAGGCGGAAGTGCCAAGGGGCGCTGAACCTGTTGAAGGTCGTCTCAAAGATGGACTGGGGCGCTGATCGCCCCGTTTTGCTTCGACTCTACAGATCCTTAGTGAGGTCCAAACTTGATTATGGTTGCGTTGTTTACAGCTCTGCACGTGAGTCATACCTCAGGAAACTCCTCCCCATACATAACCAAGGTCTTAGGATCTGTTTGGGAGCGTTCCGTACCTCCCCAATGCAGAGTCTTTACATAGAAGCGAATGAACCACCCCTCCACATAAGATGGAAGAAGTTATCACTTCACTTTGCCCTCAAACTGAGGAGCCATAGACACAACCCGGCCTTTGCGACGGCCTTCAACCATAAGTTTAGTGAAATATACATGAGGAAACTGTCAGCTATCCCGCCATTTGCTATTCGCGTGAGGGAAGCTCTATCACAGGTGTGCAACAACCCTGACTCTGTGGCACAGCTTACTTTCCCCGTCACTCCTCCCTGGAAGTTAGACGAACCAGCTGTTGACCTTAGTTTTAGAAAATATCTGAAGAACTCAACAAATGAACTTGTGTTCCGTGCCAGCTTTATTGAGCTGAGACATAAATATCATCGGTATCATGCAATCTATACTGACGGCTCCAAAGCCACTAACAGGGTTGCGGCCGCGGCGTCGGGCCGTCATGCATCCTTGCAAGTCAGACTACCAGATGATGCATCAATTATTCACTGCCGAACTCCAGGCACTAAAGATGGCATTTGATCTGATTGAAAGCTCAGACAACTACCAGTTCATTGTGTTCACAGACTCACTATCAAGCCTTTTAGCACTAAAAGGCCATGAGCTAAAGCACCCTTCAGTAACAGCTCTCCGTGAAGCTTACTCCAATTTGGTTCGGCTACAAAAATCAGTTGTGCTAGCATGGGTCCCTAGCCACGTGGGCATTCAAGGAAATGAAAGGGTGGATGCACTTGCTAAAGAAGCCCTACAGATGGACGTCACCAATATCTACTTGCCTCATACTGACTACCGGCCTAAGATCAATGGCTTTGTAAAATCAAAATGGCAAGAACTGTGGGATTCCTTCCCCGAAAACAAGCTGTACCAAGTTAAACCGAGGGCTGGAACTGGGGGACATAGAGCAGCCCCCAGCAAACGGAGAGATGATATAGTCCTGGCTAGGGCTTACATCGGCCACACTTACCTTACCCATGCCTATTTACTTCACGGGGACGAGAGACCATATTGTATACCCTGTGATTGTGCTGTCACCGTCAGTCACATTCTGGTTGACTGTCACGAATACTCCCATATTCGTCAGAAGTATTACGCTGTGCCAGACCTGAAAACTTTATTGGAGCGAACAGATTCTTCCCTTATTCTGGGCTTTCTCAAGGAGAGTAGACTGTACAGAAATTTTTGACATGACTCTGGCATTTGCTTGGTTTTTTTTTAGTGAAACCTGAAGTGTTTTTCTAGTGGAATTTGACACTTTTGACCCCTTTTTTATTTTTTGTACCCAACATTGCCCCTTTTTCTTTCTACGTGACACTATATAACACCTTCGTGTTGGTGTGTCGTTAAACCCCATCTAACTAACTTCCCTATTGTTTTTGGTGGAGGTCAAAGGTCATCTGGGGTCACCGGGGGTCAAAGTCTGAAAACCTTGTTTACATGATATTTCAAGGTAGGAAGCTTGGATAGATTCCATACCAAGTATGTGGATGTGGTATGGTGAGAGGAAGAACCCTATTGTTTTTGGTGGAGGTCAAAGGTCATCTAGGGTCAAAATCTGAAAACCTTGTTTACACGATACCTCAAGTTAGAAAGCTTGGATAGATTTCATGCTTGGTATGTAGATGTGTTATGGTAATAGGAAGAACCCTATTGTTTTTGGTGGAGGTCAAAGGTCATCTGGGGTCACCGGGGGTCAAAGTCTGAAAACCTTGTTTACATATTTCAAGGTAGGAAGCTTGGATAGATTCCATACCAAGTATGTGGATGTGGTATGGTGAGAGGAAGATTTCTGTTATTTTTGGTGGAGGTCAAAGGTCGTCTGGGATCACCAGGGGTCAAACTCTGAAAACCTTTTTTTATACCATATCGCAAGGGAGGAAGCTTGGATTGATTTCATATTAAGTATGTGGGTGCGTTATGGTGCGAGGAAGAAGCGTAGTTTTTGTGGAGGCCAAAGGTCATTTGGGGTCACCAGGGGTCAAAGTCTGAAAACCTTGTTT
This sequence comes from Holothuria leucospilota, assembly GCA_029531755.1. NCBI lineage: Eukaryota > Metazoa > Echinodermata > Holothuroidea > Aspidochirotida > Holothuriidae > Holothuria > Holothuria leucospilota. The sequence goes on along the minus strand of CM055961.1, from coordinate 66,750,871 downwards.
ACACAGTATCTCAAGGTAGGAAGCTTGGATAGATTTCATACTAAGTATGTGGATGTGGTATGGTGCGAGGAAAAACCCTATTGTTTTTTTGTGGAGGTCACAAGCCATTTGAGGTCGCCAGAGGTCAAAAACTGAAACTTTGTAAACATGTCATTACAAGGGAGGAAGCACAGATAAATCCCTTCTCATACGTCTTATTTTTTTTTTTTTTTCATTTTTTTGTGGTTATTCAAGTTTCGGTTTAAAGGTCATGTGACATGAGCTGATGTGAGCAGGGGTCAAATTGTGACCACATCATAAAAAATGATGTAGAAGAGAAGTATAAATTTGATGGATGAACCTCAGTGTAACAAAGCACCCCCTTTCGGCAAGGAATCACTAAGCCTTTTGGCTTTCTGGTTTTTTCACCTTCTGCTGTTTCCATTTTGACAGTTTTAGACGGCAACAGTTACAGATACTATCTGGGTGAACTTGGCTATTATCACTGAAATTCAACCCAAGCGCTGATTGTACTCGCCTTGTAAACTTCCACTCTGGTGTTCGACTTTCTGGTTTAACATTATCTCCACAAAGTCTACACAGGGTTCGGGGCATCTCAACATGAAACTACATCTGTATACGACAAAAGAAAAGAAGCAAACCCAACTTAAGAAAAGAAGCTATTAGAAAACAGAGTTTTGCACGCTTGACTGAAAATTAAAACGCTTCTGTATCAGGCAGGGGTAGCTAGCCAGATTTGAGTGCAGGGTAATTGTCTGATCTGGGGAAAGCACCTCACCCCACCCCATAGAATCTACCCCACTTTTCAGCCATTAATTTTTCACATTTCCCTCATTTTACTTTAGGGAGTAAATTTAGGGCTGCTTTTAGGTCTTGCTATGCAGATTTGTGGTGGGCGGGGAAACGTGTTTGCCTGGAGGCTTGGGCGGGAATATCGAGTGCTGGGTGTCACTGCCCAGCGCCGCCCACCGTAGCTACATACCTGGTATCGTCTCTCTTACAGATGTGAAGGTTGGGAATCCAATAAACCTTGTACAAGTCCATCTCCAAAAATTTAAGAAATATCACAATACGATAGATCGACAACACAGTTAACACAGTTACCATACCTTTCTTTCTATGAAATTGTGGTATGCATTACTTCATCACTGGGTACGCGCAGTTTAAAGAAGTGATAATAAGCTATAAATCCTTGCCACATGTATTCCTTCGAATTTAAAACAATTTTAGATGGTTTTACTTTTCTTTACATCTGTTTTTACCAAACAGGATAACCCTTTACTTCATCCACCCGTAGGTATAACCCATGAGAGCAACCTTTCTGACCAGATCTGTTTTAGCTATTTGTCCTCTACCCTCAAGCAAAGGAAAGTAACAGGCCTAGTGGTCCTTTCGAACTATTTATTATGGACTGATGACTTTTATTTTGATTCAAACTGATAAAGTAGAAGGTAGTGATGGTGAACCACCTTGATTATTGGTAGCCCTAGAAGAAGCCTGTGTTAAACCATGTAGAGGCCAAGCCCATGTAAGAACTTAATGACACAACCCATTACCCCTGGGCATGGCTAGTTTTTGTTCACAGTGTCATCAACAAAACATTTAAATTTTACAATGACATACCCACCAATCACTTGTTTAACGGACAACTTGATACAAAATGACACAATACTTACGCACCACAAACAACACATGGGTCACCAAATTAACTGACAGGAAAAAAAAAGGTATAGTAAGTATACAAACTGACACTCAGTGATTCACCCATTGATCGCTCCAGTGACTGACCAATGATCTGACGGCTGACAAAAATGAAATACATGCATACATGTGCAGACGTATGAATCACTGTCTTTGGTCAATGGCCATTATTTGACAGACCATGCCAAAGGATAGTGTGGGTATGCCATACAATTGGTAAGTGCATGGCATACACACAGGTAGAAATTTTTTCTTGGCTTGGAAGATTGGGCCCCAAAAACAAAGTGACGTGCAATGGAGAGGCGGGTTCGCCCTTTTCCCCGGAGAAAACCCTGCATTACGTTACATGGAGAAATACCCAACTTTTCCTTAAAATCCTTTTGGTGGAAAAGTTTTCACTCACCACAGCCCCAGATTTACTATGGGGCTCTAATCCCATGCTAATATGTCAATACCTTTGCCAAGGATTACTGCACCTGTCAATTGAATGATGCATCCCACTACCTCTGGACTTGGTCAGCCATTGTTCACAACTTCACTTCAGTTACTGACAACTGTAAAATAGCACTTACACCCCACCCTACTGGACCCCACCCCACCCCACCCCACCCCACCCCACCCCACCCACTAAACTGATGAACAATTTGCCATTTTGATGGACACATGTGAGTCACCAACCTGTAGTGGGTTCATCATTCAATTGACAAGTGCATACTGTATGTCTGGCCTCACCATTTCCATTACTTGCCAATGTGCTTTTTCTAACACTTTTATGGCCATTTTTCACTTAGCACCCATCCATGCACCCAGAACTAGCACTTCATGATGGCCTAACAGTGGGCTTAGGATTAGCACAAGCTTTTAGGCCAAGTCGTGCCCAAATCAACTCGACCCCACGCCAAGTCGGTCCCATACCAACTGGGCCCCAAACCAACTCAGCCTTAGGTGAGAATCCCCTGATTAACATATTTTTAGGACAAGTTATGACAGGGCAGTTGTCCACTCAAAATACCTTTGAAAATGTTAAGGCATACTGTTATATTACACATTAATTATGAGAGGTAGATTCCAAACTTACACTGTGTGAAAGAACATGTCAAAGAGGAAGTGAAGGCAAAGGGAATTGGAAATCCACCCTTTACGAAATTTTATATACGCAAGATAACAAACTGGCAACTCTGTGCATGGAAAGTTTGAACCCTACTAGACAAGGCTACGAAAAACTGGAAAGAAGTTTTAAACAAAAAACACTAAAAATTCAAATTAGACCAACAAAAACCATGCATGAAAAGATAATATTGAGCAAGTCACTTTTTTCCGCAATGATAAAGTACTCTATCAAAAACAAAATGTGACTGGAATACAGACACTTCTGTCATCATTTTTCGTATTGGGGCCGAGATGGCATGGAGTGTAATGGTATTAATTAAATGTACCTAGTCACTCAGGACTAGATTATTATGCAAATGAATATCAAAACACTGAGTACACTATCCTTACGCAGTGCACCTTAGTCACTGTACCATAAGTGCTGTGGCATCCTCTTGCCATCCCGTCTTCTAGTGATACACCTTAGTACATCCTATTTATATTCAAAGAAGTGTTTTACCTTCATTTGTCTAACTGACTGGTTTATACCACAACGGTAACATTAGCACTACATGGGGATGCGTTGGTGTGGGGCCGAGTTGGCATGGGTACGAGTTGGCTTGGGGCCAGGCTTAGCCTGTTCCCGAGCACAAGGCCTAGGCCTCCTCTAGGCAAAGCAACAGTTGCACAGATGTAGGCCTATAGACCTAGCCTAGCCTAGCCTAGACATTCAGTTCAGTTCAGTTTGGGTTCCCGAAGAGAGTGGACGTTTCCGATCCCCTGCCGGGCTCGTTCGATCTCTTTGGAAAGTTTTGTTTTCGTTACGTGTAGATAGTTGTGTATACTGTAAGTAAACTGTAAATAGTGATTTTAATGTAACAAGTGGACCCCCCCCCCCATGCCCCCCTGCGCTGTGGTTGCCTTGAGGCGTGTTGTTGCCTTTGGGCGTGTGTTGTTTTGAGATTGTGTTGTTGGGTCGTTGGTGGTGGGTGTGGTGGTTTCTGTTGGTGGTAACACACTCCAAGAAGCCGTACCGGAGCTGGAGTGTCCTCGCTGGTCGAGGGATTCGGTCTGGTGTTCTGGGCGATTTTGGTGGTTTGTGTTGTTGGTGTTAGGTTTCTTGGTTGTTGGTCATATGTAATGATCCTTTCGCCGGTCTGGCCGTGTCCGTTTTTAGCACGTAAAAAGCACACCTTTGTATATAGTCCTTTGTACATAGTAACACAATTTTTTTTGTTTGTAGGTGCATGTAAATAGTTTTGCTGTTGCGTTTTTGCCCTGTCCGGTTTGAGTTCTCGCCCTTTGTTTCTCAGTGCCCGTTTCTACGTACGTAAAAAGCTGCCTAGACATTGGCCATACTGCCGTAGCCCACACATTAGTCTAACCTAGGCCTAGGATCAACTGATGTTAGCCTTGTTAGGCTTAGCTTAGGCCTAGGCCAGTAAGTGAGCTTTTTAAGTACGTAGAAACAGGCACTGACAAACTAAAGGATAATCCCAAACCCAAAGAAAAACCCTGACGGATCACGAACACAATGTCATACAGACTACACATACCATGCAAAAAGGAACAAAAGAGTCTTTGTTACTACTGAGATTTAGTACTGCCGCTGCAGCCAACCCAAAAACAACACTCCAGCCCAACCACCACAAACAACCCCAAAACAAAGTCCCACAAAGACCACACACCCAAAGGCAACACCACGCCCGAAGGCAGTAAGTTCAGCCTTAGCCTACAATCCCCGACAAAACAAATGGAACAAAATTGCCGAAACAAAGGACAAAAAAATAGGATGAAGTAAAAAAACACAAGCTACACAAAAACAAGGCGCGGTCGCAAACAAATGGACACGATCAGACCTACTTATCAACTACAACACAAGCACGCTATAAGGGCTTTTTAAGTACATAGAAACAGGCACTGCGGAACAAAGAACCCAAACCGGAGCAAAACGGAACCGACAACCACCCACAGAATCGCCAACATGCTCTCACGATCCACATCCAGCAAAGGAAACGAAAGTCCTGGGTAGGACTTTAAAGTGCATCCGGTTGTGGAGTTTGTTTAAACGTGGGAGTAATGAGGTTACCCTTTGCCACAACTGCCTCTGGGGCACCCTTGGGCAAGGTGCACCTGTATTTGCCCCGGTGCTTTTTAAGTGCTGTTGCCTTTGGGCGTAGTGTTGCCTTTGGGCGTAGTGTTGCCTTTGGGCGTAGTGTTGCCTTCGGGCGTGGTGTTGCCTTCGGGCGTGGTGTTTGCCTTCGGGCTTGGTGTTGCCTTCGGGCTTGGTGTTGCCGTCGGGCGTGGTGTTGTCTTCGGGTGTGTGGTGGTTTTGGGTGTGTGGTCTTTGTTTTTAGTGTGGCCGGGGGGAGGTTGGTCTGTGGGGTATTTGGGTTGTCAGAATGTGTGTGTGTGGTTCTATTGTTGTAATGAACATAATTTTCTGTTTGATTTGGTGGTGTGTGGATGGTTTTGCCTTTATGTTCCTGTCCGATCCGGTTTGAGTTTTGTTTTTTGTTTGTATGTGCCGTTTCGATGCACTTAAAAAGCCCCCCCACGAAAGAGTCTTTGCCACCGCTAACAAACAGAAACCACCACCACCACCACCGTCCTGGGTAGGACGTTAAACTGCATCCGGTTGTGGAGCTTGTTAAAGCGTGGGGATAATGAGGTTACCCTTTGCCACAACTGCCTCCGGGACACCCTTGGGCAAGGTGCGCCTGTATTTTTGGCCCAGTTTTGTTCAGTTTTTTGCTTTTGTGTAAATAGTGTATATAGTGTACATACTGTAAATATAGCAAGTTGACTCCACCCACAGGCGCCCCTGAACATTGTATAGTATACCATATACTATGTAGTATATATAGACGGAAAGGTATGTCACAAATCTCCTAGCTCGAACAAACAACTTACGTTTCTGGCACAATTACTGCACTTTTCTTGCCAAATTTGTCTGTGTCGAGACTTTTGATCATAAGAAACCTCAAGGCAGCTCTTTTTCCCGAATAATTTCACTTGGCATTGTCTGAAGGATGAAATTTCGATGGAGTAACAGTATGAGGATGGTAGCTGCTGATAGGAGAGCATTCAGCACTTCCACACTATATAATAAAATACTCATAAAATATTCTCTAAAGTTCTCTTAACTTTCTGAATTGCTTCCAAATTTGTCAGTTATGTTTTGCTTTGATTATTACAAATCTTACAGATACATATTAGCATTAATATGCAAGATTTTTGAACACAGAAATTCATAAAATTTGAAAACCTTTTGAAAAGTGGAAGGGCCTGCATTTACTATGAGCATTTGTGGCAGTTGAAGACTGTACAACAGTTACAGTTTAACTGTCACAAGTGCGTGTACAAAATGCTAGCCCTTCCACTTTTCCAAAGGTTTTCAAATTTTATGAAATTTAATGTTCAAAAATTGTTCATATTGATGCTAATATATATCTGCACGATTTGAAATAATAAAAAGTGAATCATAATTAAACAAATTTTGGAAGAAATTTAGAAAGTTAAGAGAACTTTAGAGAATATTTTAGGAGTATTTTATTATATAGTGTGGAAGTGCTGAATGCTCTCCTATCAGCAGCTACCATCCTCATACTGTTACTCCATCGAAATTTCATCCTTCAGACAATGCCAAGTGAAATTATTCGGGAAAAAGAGCTGCCATGAGGTACCTTATGATCAAAAGGCTCGACACAGACAAATTTGGCAAGAAAAGTGCAGTAATTGTGCCAGAAACGTAAGTTGTTTGTTCGAGCTAGGATTTTTGTGACATACCTTTCCGTCTATATAATACATAGTATATGGTATACTATACAATGTTAAGGGGCGCCTGTGACTCCACCCCGGACCGCTCGTGGCAGGTGGACCCCGCCCCGGACCCCTCGTGGCCCCTTGGGGCAGTTTGTGATGATTGTTTGGTCTGGTGTTTTGGTTTTTTGGTTGTTGTTGGGTGGTGGTGGTTTGGTCTGGTGTTGTCTTTCGTTGGCGGTATGTAGTAATATTGGTTTAGGGTGGCCGGGGGGAGGTTGGTTTGTGGGGCATTGGGTTGGCAGTGTGTGTGTGGTTCTATTGTTGTAATGAACATAATTTTCTGTTTGATTTGGTGGTGTGTGGATAGGTTTTGCCTTTATGTTCCTGTCCGATCCGGTTTGAGTTTTTGTTTTTTGTTTGTATGTGCCGTTTCGATGCACTTAAAAAGCCCCCACCACCACACCCACCATCAACAATCACAACGCAAGGCCAAAACAATACACGCCCAAAGGCAACAAACACACCCAAGGCAACAACACGCCCGACGGTAATCACAGCGCGGAGGGATACGGGGGTCCACCTGTCACAGTCAAATCACTATTTACAGTTTATTTACAGTATATACAACTATTTACATGCCACAAAGCAAAACTCCCAAAGAGATCGAACGAGCCCGTTTGACCTAGTGTCTTACATGCTTTTTAAGCGCATAGGAACGGACACCATCAAACAGGAAGAACCAAATCCGGACCGGCATGAACACAACCACCAACTACTTACAATCACTTACAAAGTTACCTTGCACCAAGGTAGCAAAACAAAACCCCCGTGGCCAACACACACGACACCCCCAGCCCACCCACCACACAAGACCACTCACAAACAGGAAACAACACACGCCAGAAGGCAGCAACACACCCGAAGGCAACCCCACGCCCGAAGGCAACACCACGCCCGAAGGCAACAACTCGCCCGAAGGCAACAACAGGCTGAAAGCACAGGGCAAATACAGGTGCACCTTGCCCAAGGGTGCCCCGGAGGCAATTGTGGTATAGGGTAACCCCATTATCCCCACGCTTAAACAAGCACGCTATAAGGTTTGATGCACAATTTCCAGGGAGCTTTTTAAGTGCATAGAAACGAGCTTTTTACGTACGTAGAAACGGGCACGAAGAAACAAAGTAGAACTTAAACCTGACCGGACAAAAACATAACTCTGAACTATTTACAGAATTCTGTACATTGCGCTAGCAAACAAAATGTCTGTGCTAACTATGTACAAAACCACCCTAAACCCAAGCCAATCACGTAGGACTATTTGCAATTTCAATATTTACAAATTAACTATCACCCGGCCCGCCCGCACTGAAACAAGTGGACCCCAACACCTGCCGAACGTCGACCTTGGCAAACGGACGAAGTCGGCCTCCACCCTCAGCTTAATCTCCGTCCTCGCCGACGCCAGGACGACGTCCGCAGGCTTCCCCTCTCCCCTAAACACAATATTACACCGGTCTCTCCACAAGGCCAGCTTTATGGAGGCTTTACAGTGTACCAGACCTGAAGACATTGTTTGAACACACGGACCCCACTCTCATCTTGGATTTTCTCAAAGAAAGTGGCCTTTACAGGAAATTTTGACATGAACCCCCCCCCCCTCCCCATTTGCTTTTGTCAAGACTTTAGGATTTTGCCCAATGTTTTAATTCTTTTTTACTTTTAGTTTTACCCTACCTTTACCCTGTTCTATCTAGCTGACACTACATAACACATTCGTGTTGATGTGTCGTTAAATCCAATCTAACTAACTAACAAATTTATGGAGGCCGAAACAAAGGTAAGTATCCCGCGAACACTTGTATTGCATGGCGGGGGTGACAGACCATACAAAGCGTAGTCCTGGCTGACCGCCCAGGTGTTACAAAACGTGAGGCGATCAGCCAGAGCTTGAAACCACTCCCAGAGGAGGGCCACACTGCCAAAACACATGGGGCACACTCTCCCACCCTGTGCATCCAGTGCTTTTTAAGTGCATCGAAACGGCACATACAAACAAAAAACAAAAAACTCAAACCGGATCGGACAGGAACATAAAGGCAAACCTATCCACACACCACCAAATCAAACAGAAAATTATGTTCATTACAACAATAGAACCCACACACACACTGACAACCCAAAAACCCCACAAACCAACCTCCCCCCGGCCATCCCAAACCAACATTACTACACACCGCTAAGGAAAGACAACACCAGACCAAACCACCACCACCCAACAACAACCAAAAAACCAAAACACCAGACCAAACAATCATCACAAACTGCCTCAAGGGGCCACGAGGGGTCCGGGGCGGGGCGGGGTCCACCTGCCACGAGGGGTCCGAGCGTAGTCAACTTGCATCCAGTGCATAGAAACGGACACTATCAAACAGGAAGAGCCAAATCCGGACCGGCAAGAACACAACCATGAACTACTTAAATCTTTTTATTTTCCTTTAACGTGTTTCGAAACGGACACGATCGAAAACAAAACCAAACAAAACTCGTCTGATGACAAATACAATATCAAAAACCATTCACACGCTGCAAAGAAAACGGAAGTCTCTGCTACCACCTGGTCCTGGTCCTGGTCCGGTTGTGGAGTTTGTTTAAACGTGGGAGTAATGAGGTTACCCTTTGCCACAACTGCCTCTGGGGCACCCTTGGGCAAGGTGCACCTGTATTTGCCCCGGTGCTTTTTAAGTGCTGTTGCCTTTGGGCGTAGTGTTGCCTTTGGGCGTAGTGTTGCCTTCGGGCGTGGTGTTGCCTTTGGGCGTAGTGTTGCCTTCGGGCGTGGTGTTGCCTTCGGGCGTGGTGTTGCCTTCGGGCGTGGTGTTGCCTTCGGGCTTGGTGTTGCCTTCGGGCGTGGTGTTGTCTTCGGGTGTGTGGTCTTTGTTTTTAGTGTGGCCGGGGGGAGGTTGGTCTGTGGGGTATTTGGGTTGTTGTCAGTGTTTGTGGTTCTATTATTGTAATGAACATAATTTTCTGTTTGATTTGGTGGTGTGTGGATAGTTTTGCCTTTATGTTCCTGTCCGATCCGGTTTGAGTTTTGTTTTTTGTTTGTATGTGCCGTTTCGATGCACTTAAAAAGCCCCCCCCCCCCCCACCTGGTCCTGGGTAGGACTTTAAACTGCATCCGGTTGTGGAGTTTGTTTAAACGTGGGAGTAATGAGGTTACCCTTTGCCACAACTGCCTCCGGGGGTATATACTTCATGTACGCCAACCTCAAACTGAAGTGAATAGACACCTAACTAGTCCTATTCACTTCAGGCTATTCAGACTATTCATCTCCCTTCAGATGTCTATTCACCTCAGTTTGAGGTAGTCTTACATGAAGTATCTCCCCTCCGGGGCACCCTTGGGCAAGGTGCACCTGTATTTGTCCAGTGCTTTTTAAGTGTTGTTGCCTTTGGGCGTAGTGTTGCCGTCGGGCACGATGTTGCCTTTGTTCGTGGTGTTGTCCTCGGACTTATAGTAGCCTTTGGGCGTGTGGTGTTGCCTTCGGGCGCGGTGGCCTTTGTGGCCGGTTGGTTGACGGGTGGGACTTTGTTTTGGGGTGGTTTATGGGCTAGGGTGTTGTTTTGGGGTTGGCTGCAGTGCCAGTTTCTGAACCTCAGTAGTAACTAAGACTCTTGTGTTCCCTGTTGCATGGTGTGTAGTTTGTTTGGCATTGATTGTGATCCGTCAGGGTTTTTTGTTTGGGGTTGGGGTTCTTTAGTTTCTCAGTGCCTGTTTCTACGTACTTAAAAAGCTCTCCTCTCTGCTACCACCAACAAACAGAACCACCAACACCTCCGCACTTCACGCAATCCAGCAGTACCTTGATCAAAAATTGCGCGGCGCCCGCGTTCGTGCTCGCGTGCATTGCGTGGAGGCGGAGGAAAAACCAACTATCAAATTCTACCGGGATGTCACAAAGTATGCCATCGATCGCCGCATAAGAGCAGTCCGTGACGTCCATGGTACAGTACAGAAGGACCCTCTCGACATCGTGGAAGTATCTAAGACCTTCTATGAACAGCTTTATACGCGGGCAGATGTCGATGAAGGCCTTCAAGACTCCCTTTTAGATAATATTAACAAGACCCCCTCTAAGGAGCAGAATGATGGACTTGGTTCTCCCCTGACTGTCGACGAGCTCGGAAAGACGCCTGGGTCCGACGGTATCCCAGTGGAATTCTACCAACGCTTCTCCGTGATGTATTCGCCTCTGCCTTCCTTGCTGGCTCATTGAGTCCCTCGCAGCGCACAGGCGTTATAACATTGTTACCAAAGTCTGGAGACCCCCTAGAACCGAAAAACAAGCGACCAATTACCTTGTTAAATGTAGACTACAAGATTCTGGCGAAAGCCCTTTGTAACAGGCTAGGCACGGTCATACCGGATCTTGTAGGTTCTTTCCAGACATGTGCGGTGCGGGGACACAGTATTCAGCAGAACCTCTGGTTGATGCGGGACTTGGTTGAATATGTGATGGACCGTGATCTTCCATGTGCACTTGTCTCCCTCGATCAGGAGAAGGCCTTCGACATGGTTGATCATGGGTTCCTCTTTAAAATCTTGAAGAAGTTTTGTTTGAATCCAGTTTTTGTTAAATGGACCTCTTTACTATATAATTGTGTATATAGTCGGGTTATCGTTAATGGCGTACCGTCGGCCCCCTTCAGAGTCCAACGTGGGGTACGGCAGGGGTGTCCCCTGTCACCTCTACTCTATGTATTGTTTAGTGAATCCCTTGCAAGAGCCTTCCAACTTGAACCTTTGTTTCGACCATTTCACATACCTGGTGGAGCTAAAGTCAAGTGCCTCCAGCATGCTGACGACGTCACATGCGTAGTCTCCGACCTAGCTTCCTTCAGAGCCCTAACTGGCACGCTGTCTACTTTTCAAAGAGCGACAGGTGCCAGACTGAACCCCACCAAGACCAAAGGTCTCCGTCTAGGTAAGTGGCGGCCGAAACAACTGCCCTTCGCGGCATCATGGGTAGACGACGCCATAAAAATCAATGGCATATGGTTTGGTTACGGTTCACCCGAGTCACCTGGAATGAGAAAGTGGACCTGGTGGAAGCTAGGTTGAAGGACTTTGGCGATCGCTACATTAGTCTGTTGGGGAAGGTAACAGTTATAAATCGTTTCGTTTACCTTCTCTTGTGGTATCCGGGCACTGTTCTGGCCGCTCCAGAGGGTGTCCTGGTGAGACTCGAGAGGGCTGTGTTTAGGTTTCTTTGGTCAGGGAAAACGGAGCTGGTCAGAAGAAAAGTGGTGTACCAGGTTCCTAGGCAGGGGGGATTGGGCCTTGTGCACTTTCGTTCAAAGCTCCGTTTTCTCCTGACCAAATGTGTTTTTAGTGCTGTCGACAGTCAGATGCCGTTTGTCTACTTTGTCCGTTATTGGGGTGGATTATCATTCCGTTGGTTCTTTCCTACCCTGTTAAGCAACAGTGTACCTCACAGTTGGAGGCCAACGAAGGCATACTGTCAGATGAGGGAAACACTACGTATTATGTCAACTGTGGGGGACGTTTTGCAGTCCAGTGCGGGGGACCAGTTCCGGGCCATTTTTGATGACTTGGTTGGTCAGGTCCAACCTAACGACTATGCGTCAGGGCCGGAAGTGTGGCGTGTAGTCCACAGCGGGACACTCGATCACCGCCGGCGTGACTGCTGTGGCGCATCGCACACGACGCCATCGTAACGAATCTCAAGCGCCTTCGGTGGCGTCTTGGAGATGGCATTTGCCCCCGCACTGGATGCACAGGTTGGGAGGGCGTGCCCCATGTGTTTTGGCAGTGTGGCTTTGTGGCCCTCCTCTGGGAGTGGTTTCAAGCTCTGGCTGATCGCCTCACGTTTTTTAACACCTGGGCGGTCAGCCAGGACTACGATTTGTATGGTCTGTCACCCCCGCCATGCAATACAAGTGTTCGCGGGATACTTACCTTTGTTTCGGCCTCCATAAAGCTGGCCTTGTGGAGAGACCGGTGTAATATTGTGTTTAGGGGAGAGGGAAGCCTGCGGACGTCGTCCTGGCGTCGGCGAGGACGGAGATTAAGCTGAGGGTGGAGGCCGACTTCGTCCGTTTGCCAAGGTCGACGTTCGGCAGGTGTTGGGGTCCACTTGTTTCAGTGCGGGCTGGCCGGGTGATAGTTAATTTGTAAATATTGAAATTGCAAATAGTCCTACGTGATTGGCTTGGGTTTGGGGTGGTTTTGTACATAGTTTAGTTTTGTTAGTTTTGTTTGCTAGCGCAATGTACAGAATTCTGTAAATAGTTCGGAGTTATGTTTTTGTCCGGTCAGGTTTAAGTTCTACTTTGTTTCTTCGTGCCCGTTTCTACGTACGTAAAAAGCTCTCTACTGTCTCCTTTCAGCCTCCAGAGTCATGGCCAACAGGGAAGGGGTTCTGGAAAATGAACTATAAAGAAACGGTAGTATCTTCAGTCATACCATTAACTAGCCCAGGGTCTGTGGTTGTCCTTGAGGAACAAGCCATTGAGTCTGAAGACGAGGAAGGCACGCCGGTCACGTTGGGAGGAGTAGTAACCGGTGACGGGGTAGGCAAATTACTTCCCGGTCCTGATGAAGAGTGCCCGGTGAGTGGAGATTTTAGTGTTACTGACGATCTTGAAGTTGAAGGCCTAGAAACACTGCAGTAAGGAGCAGTCCTGGGTAGGACGTTAAACTGCATCCGGTTGTGGAGCTTGTTAAAGCGTGGGGATAATGAGGTTACCCTTTGCCACAACTGCCTCCGGGGCACCCTTAGGCAAGGTGCGCCTGTATTTTTTGGCCCAGTTTGGTTCAGTTGGGGTTCCCGAAGAGAGTGGACGTTCCTAATCCCCTACCGGGCTCGTTCGATCTCTTCGGGAAGTTTGTCTGTGTTACATGTAAATAGTTGTGCATAGTGTAAATAGACTGTAAATAGGGATTTAAATGTAGCGACTGGCCCCCGTATCCCCCTGTGCTATGGTTGCCTTCGGGCGTGTTTGTTGCCTTCGGGCGTTGGTTTTGCTTGTGGATGTGGTGGTTGTTTTAGGAGCTGGGGTGTCCTCGATGGTCGAAGGATTCATCTGGTGTTCTTTGCGGTGTTGGTGGTTTTGTTTTGTTTGTGGCGGTGTCGTTGGTGTTTGGTTTGTTTGGTTGTTGGCCATATGTAGTGATCCTTTCGCCGGTCTGGCCGTGTCCGTTTTTAGCACGTAAAAAGCCCCCCCCCCCCCCCCCCACACTGCAGTAAGGAGCTGCCATGATGTTGTTTGGGGAAACCTGTCTCAGCGGTCTTAGTGGTGAAGATGGAGGTGGCATACTCATCAAGTCGGTTTCACCATCGCTATCTGTCTCTTCATCGGAGTGTTTAAGACGCATGGTAAAGAAAAATGACATGAAAGGAGGGAGTACCGTCTGAACTATATCTCGCAGTTTCGAGTAAGTATCCCCAAGCCAAGCGCCACCGTGACAAAAGCACATATCGTCACTTACCGTGGTAATTTTGTTTCACAGTTCTTTTTGACTTTTTTTGTGTGTGTTCTGTTTTTGATTTATTTTAACATTTAGTGCATTTTTGAGGCCCCGAGAAAGATTAGACTAGGCCAACCGAGTCACTCTCTGGAAATAACGTTTAACTAAAAATGAATAGATAAATACAGGTCGAGGGGCGGCTCTAACCATGGTTTCATTAATTCGACGAGTAGTCCTTCGTAAAACAAACCTAGGCCTAGTAATGGTCCAAGAAGAAAGGTTTTGCTCTAGGATAAATGATTTCAGGATGCAAAAAGAAGCTATGTTCCACTAACACACTGCAACAAGAATTAAATATAAGGCCCTTAAGATCTAAATTAAAAGAAATCAAACGTATTGAAAAAATTAGGGCTTTCCATGACGGACTTATAGTGGACGCACTGCTTACATCAGCTTTATAAACCTGTAAGATGAGATTTACACAGGGTAACCCTGCCCGAGGTAAGGTGTTTACATTTGATCTTTTCACTTACACCTCGAGGTATAAGTGAAAAGACAGTCGAGGAAGACCCGTTACCACAGAGGGTTACCGTGACTAGCTGAGATTGTACGCGCATTTACCGACGTACATTTACTGCAAAGGTACGATAACTTAGCAGCGCTTGTGTTTTTTCCATTTTATTTCTATGGGTTTTTTTTTTCAGCTAAGTTCTAGGCAAAATGGCCGTGATTGCTGAATAATATAACGAAGACAATCTTTATATCGTAAACTTAGGTGAGTTTTGAAAAGATCAAAATGGATTGCACATCTTCATGCTGTGAAATCGGAATGCAAGTGTCAATGGAAACGCCCAGCCGTATGGATAGTGGCCGTGGTTCAACTTTTCAACTGGGTGGATCAACGGGAACTAACGTTAGGCCAAGACCTTCGTCTACCACAGCATGCCAGCCTTACAAACCTACATACATTGATTCAGAGGTAACACTGCGACTGTACGTAGTTACTGTTGTTAACTGTAAGCCTAGGTCTAACTTAGTTCGGTTGTGTCAGAGTGTTTATAGTGCGTGGCCATATTGGAACGGGTCCTAACTTCTATGCAGACTTGCCAACCTCAAAAATGACAACCATACATCTGCGGTTCAGTAATAACCAAACCAGCAATGGAGGGAAACTTCTTTGGCACTGCCTCAAAGTGATTTTCACCGTGAGATCAGGTATAATCACCGTGAGATGATTCCTGAAACGTTGAGACTTGTGAAACGGGAGAATTGGCAAGTCTGCCTATACTGTATTCATCTGCCAGTGGGCATTGATAATCTCTGCCATTTTGATTTAAAACGTGTTCGAACTTACCCCCCCCCCACCACCACCATGACTGTAACATTAGGCGTATAGCAAAACGTGGTATTAATTAGGGGACAAAATATGCAAGGGTGCCCTGTCTTAAATGTGATTCGAGACCAACGATGACGTCATCATAGAGGCTGAGCGGATCGAGGCAACCGCTGAGGTCCGCTGCCTCTGTGATGATGTCATCGGAGGTCTCAAATCACATTTAAGACCAGGCACCCTGCTTTTATCCCCATTCATAAACACTCAACATTAGAATGTTGGGAATCGACTAAAACATTTAATTTTCGACAAAATTTTACAGATCACATTTTAATTCACCCAGCTAACTTAGGACTCTGTTATGACGTCATGTTTAGTTTCTTGCGATAGTAGCGAACAACTTTAAGCCAAAAGAAAGTGGACAACCACGCAGATATTTTCACTTTACATATTGATTGGAACCTCAATTCATCGGACAAAATTTAGATGTAACGTAAAATCTTTTATCTCTGAATTGCCATACATCGTTGTAGAGACGAGGCTGAGCATTAAAACAAGGAAACTAACTTCTAGCTGGCTGAATTATTTACAGTGAAGTTCTCGCTCTATTAACACTACAAAAGGTTCAACAGTGCGGTACAGTAAATACACAGTGTGTGCAGTTAACAGTGTACTGCAATACTGTGCAAAGTGCTGCATTTAACCACATAAGGACATTTTGAGTCGAGCAAGCCAACGCACTTGCATTCAAGATCCATGGATCCAACAGGAGCAAAGACTATGGAAAACAAAGACGGTGATTTAAGCTGTCTTTTAGCCTCTTTGGAAGAGGGTTATAGTGTTGTTAATTTTGAAAATGTGTTCAAGCTTTTAAATAGATTATGCAGGCCTAACATAAGACCTAGCTTGAACTATTTAGTTTATTAGCCTAGCGCGTAGAAATAAAGACTGTGCTAGCCTGTTACGCCTGTTACTGTTTAGCGGAATTGGTTCAAACGTTAAACTTGACACTGTCAGTTAAACCTGTGTTTACCGTTGCTCTGCATGTCATTGTTAGGCACCATGCTGGCATTAACAGCACAGAGACCAAATTCACTTTTCTTCACCACTCCAACTTAGGGAAATTAGGAGTGGAATATCTGTAACAGGCAGACCGTGAACAAAATGTACCTATGGAGTATAAGGTTATACACTCTTTTTAAATAAAATGTACCCATGGCGTGTAAGGTTATACGCTCTTTTTAAGCGTATGAGCCATACCACTGCCAGTATCCAAGAAGAAGATGAATATAGGCCTAATTTTTCTAGCATTCATTCATGGGATGGAATTAGCATTATGCTTTTGAGTGGTTATAGCTACAGGGGTGCTAGGCTTAACAGTGTAACAATAGTTCACAGTACTGTTTTCTTACTCGGATATTATGGTTTATGTTGCTATGGTAAACACATGGACGAAGCGTAGTGCACAGTGCAGTGGTAACAGTGATATTCAGTTCATCTTTAAAAAATAGTTCTCCTAACTGCCAAAGGCGCGATTCGAGACTGGTCTCGAATGGTTTTCAGCCAATCAGAATGCAGGAAATCAATAAAGGTGTTTATGAATTACATTTTAAACATCCCCGCCTATGAATGATATATATGTAAAACCTCTAAGGTACTGTATGTAAAACCTCTTTTTAAAAGCAAAGTTTAAGTTTTAAATAATTTGTTTCAGATATTAGAAAATCAGTTACAGTTGTTTGGGTTTAAGAACAGTAATAACAGAACATGCAGAAAAAGTAGCACTGTGCTAACAGTACAGTAGCAAACCTGTGCCCACTGTACTTTCTCTCTGCAATACCTGCATGACATGTACAGTAGGCTATATACAACACATAAAATTGCATTAAAATTATTGCAGCTGTAAAGTGTTTTTTTTTATATTTCATTTTCCTTGAACAAACAGAAACCACCCTACTAGATATCATTAATAATTTTACAAGGAACTGACCAAATAGTTAGTAGTTACAAAACTGTTATGAAACTACCAACAACGATTAAACCTTGGGATGTTTTGGCAAGGTGACTTTTTGACCAATCGCGGGGAAATTTTTTTACAGGGACACTTTAGTAAAGGGGTATTTTGACTGGTATTCCGGTGTGACTTGGCATTATACGTACAATGGAGCTGTCCACCTGTTTAGTCAGCAAGGTCACAATGGCAAATCTTACAAATTGGAATGGGAAAATTGTTTAAATAGCCTATGTCTCAAAGTATGTGTAACAACTATCAGGGATCATGGCCACTCTCCGTCATCCAGTTGGGCTATTCCATTATATAACGGGGGTGTAACCATCTTCAATTTCACATTTTTGTGGCAAATGATGTGTCCTTCTCAAAATAACTACTCTCTGAAGACAATTTTTAAATATTAAGTAGTATAATACAATCAATAGCATTTTGAGAACGACTGTCTTAATAACTTTTATTTGTATTAACAAAAAAGTCTGAAAACTTCATTATGCCTGGTGGGCATGTATCACAATATCTACATACATGAAGCTGGTGGGTAGTAGTGACGTATAGTACTGTAAGCTTAAGATGGTCATGGTCATGTCCTCCTTTTGGGGAATTTGGAAATGGTTAGTATAGTACTGTATAGCTGAGGGTGTAACAAATACTGATGTGAGTACTGTACAGTACTAATGGCAAACAATTTTATAGCAATAATATTATGGCAGCCTGTTGATAAAAAACTTTTAACTATTTCCATTAGAAAATGCCTGTGCCCTTGTAGGGCACAGGCCAAGAATAAACTCTCCTCATGAGGCTTTTATGTTTTTTTTTTTCCAGCATTACATAATGAAGGCCTAGTCAGATTGCCTATTGGTCAGACTGCATGCACAAAATTCAATTCAAATGGTGTCATAAACCAAAACAAACGTAAAGGATACCAGGGCTGGATGTGAGTCAGTAAGGTCACTTTATTCTGACCGTTACACTGTAGCCCTACAATATCTGCTACATAGAAAGAATGGAATGGTAATTTCATCACAAGTTTTATATTTAGGTGCATGATAATGTATCAAAATAAATGCATAAATGTCCAAAGCACACCATAGTAATTCTGAAGTCAACTTACACCTTTTTCCTTTTCTTGGGGGTGACATCTTCATCATCAGTCTGAAGGTCTGACGTGTCCTCAGCCCTGCGCAGTATGGTTTTTGCTCTTTCATAGTTATCTGAAACGGGGAACAATTTAGTATTCCAATTTTGTGTAGCAGTTTTGGAAATTTTGTCCTTCTGTAATGTAAAATCACTGAAAACCCTGTGGTTATGCACACAAAAAAGCGCTACACATTTTTGAATTTGTGTAGCAATTTGGCTAGCTTGTGTAGCAAATTGCGATGCGAAACCGGATAAATTATTCCCTGTGAAATATTTTCAAGTACTGTATATAAGTCCTTTTTAACTTTATCTTTCATGTATTTAAGGCTTAAAAGACATGCCAAGGAATTCCAAAGAGGTCACAAAGGAAATGACTACAATGTATAGAGCAGTATTCACTGGAAATACTTTATGTGGGGTGATGAGTGAATGCATGCCTTGAGATTGTATTTTCAGTGCGGTCTTTGCCACTAGTCAAAGAATAATTTAAGGACAGTGCTACGTGCACTTCACTTTGGGAGGACTTGTGGTGTAATTTTTTTCTTTCTTTCTTTCGTTTTGGCAGGTTAATTATCTTGTGGATGGTGGCCTTTCAACAGATTTGAGCGGGGTGAATCATATTTGAGCACCTCTTACCTGCTCTGCCCAATATCCGAATTCGATGGGTAGACCAAGATGAGTCAGGCTTTTCATTTAGCTTCACTGCTTTTTCAAAACGCTGTGAACCTTTGAATGGTGGCCAGTTACACTTATCCTTGCCGATTGTCCAGGACAGTGAAATAATTCCAACATCTTCCTCGCCAGGAAATTCTACTATTAAAAACGTTGGCATGATACTGAAAGGAAACAAGTGCAACAGGTGAAAATTTGCACAATTACTTTGTGTGCAGTAGTGGCATGACAGTGTAGTCATTTTTTTTTCTGGGATGGAAACATACTTCCATAGTATGTCATTCAATTTTGCCACTTTCAGCTTTTGGCTCATTTTCTTTGACCTGAAAATACCAAGGACTGTGGAATCTAAAGGACTCTGGTAAAATGCTTCCACAATGCTAAACTTTTGAAATAGTACATAGGGCTCTCCATTGCTCACAAAGATATTCCTCACCAAGGCAACATCATTTCCAATTTGGAAGCAGTTGTCTCCCTCACTTAATTTGACTGTAAAATGAGAAAGGTTTGCCATAGAGAACTGTTCCCTCACAACCATATTGCTGGGTAATGGTCCATTGTGGTGTGGTTGCTGGAGGATTTGACCGCTGGCACATTGCAATGTTTCACCCTGCTCTGAGAGCCGTCTAACCACTTGTTGAATTGGTGAAGCAGGCTTTCTGACCATTTTCTTTAATTGGCCAAGAAAGTTTTCAAATGGAAAGCAGGATACTTTGTCCAGTGATCCGAACTTTTGGACGTCTTCTGATAAGTGAACAAGGCAATGGACATTGTAAGTCACCATGTCCCTTCCGTAAAGCACTGCAATCTGCTCTACAAAACGAACTAGCAAGTCATGGCCATACTGTGTTAAGGTCTTGCAACAAGTGGGACTAAGAAAAATAAACATCCCAATGGAAAAAAGCATGAAGTTTTTGTATAGCTTGGAGGGAATACAATGCCGAAGAACAACTGGGCCAGTGTACAAAAGAAACTGTCTGAACTCGGTAGCTTTCCAACGCTCGAGGTCCCTCAAGGCACGAGGCTTTCTTGCAAATTCAAGTGGAATATTCATCCTCAGTGCTAACAGAGAAGCAGAAATACCCCTGATTGCCTGTGGACCCTGTCTTGTCTTTAGGGGGCCTTTAATCCACAACTTGAGTAACCTTCTCATAACACCAAGACAAGCCAAGTGCATATAATCCAGGGGGAAGATTGATACCATTCCAATGGATAGTTGGATAAGTGGTATTTGCCCATGGTGATGTGTCTCTTCAGACATTGTTGCAAAGGACTCATCTGTTCTGGCTTGACAGTTCACCAGGGGGAATATGACCTTGTTTTCACATTATTCACCTTTTTGTGTACATCTATCACAACCATAATAACCTCCATGACCTTTGACATTCTTTACCATTGCTCTAGCTGGTGCATCACAGGTAATGGCAGAAATGGTGACTGGGAAGTTGATCCCACTATAGTTAATACTTTCATGAGATAGTGGGTTCTATATTCTGTTACAAAGTCATCCAAAAAGTCTAAATTTGTTGGTTTTTTTGTCATTGTAGTACAAACCAATCACGAAAGGTGGGACAAAATTCTCAATCATGCCTAAAATCGGCCAGAATTGTGCATTTGAACTTTTAAAAAGAGGAAGGCCATCAATGTTTACTTGCAGATTAATTTGCTTCTCCTTAGCCACTGAAGTAATGGGAACTGATTTTAATGCATTGGAAATACCTTTCACTATGCCATGATGATAATAGGATCCTCCAGATACTGTTTTTGTGTCTATTTGGTAACAGTTCCGAGAAAAGTTCTGGGATCCTTTGGGAGGTGAGGGTGTTGTTGCCTCAGGACATCTAGGAGTCTTGAAAGGGCATTGTGGGAAATATTATAGTGATTGGCCCATGAAGATAGTTGCTGTTGTAAAGTGTCATTAGCTTGATCGTAACCACTATCATCAGAGTCAAGTGGGTCATGAAAATCACTGTCCTTATCTACATAAAAGTTTGTTTCACATACTGGTGCGGCAGTTAGATCACGGTTACTTTGAACTTCAGTAGATGTAATGGTATTCCCTGATGCTTCAGTGCCAATCAATTCTTGATCAAATCGTGACTCGTTGTTGGGTGCAGGTATTTCACTTGAGATTCTTTGAATGTATTCTTGGACTTCTGCCAGTACTCTCCTACGTTTTGTGCGATTTCCATTTTGTTCATTTGCCATTTTTTTTTTTTTAGCACAGTTCCAAAGCTAGGGAGAGACAGGAAAAAAGGGCGTAGTTTGTTTTATCCAAAAATCATCTGATCATTGTAAGTTTCATTGTTAAAAGTAAATGCTTTTTGAATATCAGTGACAATAATGTTTTCCGAAGTTCCGACATTTTTCATTCATAGCCTGTTCAAAAATTCCAAGATTCGACGAAGATAATGCAAAAAGGTTCTTTTTGCTGTTAGGACTTCAAAACAGGAGCACAGCATACTGAAAGCAAGTGTACATTTATTTATAATTCTTCACCCTACATCCTTTTCATTTAGACTATTGCAACGGGTTCCAAAGTTAAGCATTTCAGTATTTTTTTCTCTCAAGTAGGCCATCTTTTTATTACAGTTTGGAAATCTCTGGACAACTCAACCCCTCCCCTATCCCTCCCTCCTCTGATTCCAGTACAGCACGAGCAATATTTCAATTGGTTTGTTCATACCGTAGGTACAGTAAGTGATATTTCACTTCTGCATTGATTAACAAAAATTTACATTGTCATTTGTATGAATTACCGCGCTTCGAGTAAATTACTGGTGTAAACAAAGACAGTACCACTTTCTGAAAGGCAAACTGTTATGTTAACGATGTGTGTGAGATGTAGCACTTTAACTGTTGATTAAAAATTTCATAGTTCTGACCACTCACTAACATTCTTATATGATATGAAAAAGGTTGCCAAAAAAAATGTAAGTCTGCCACCGAGAAGCAGTAAAAGTCTGCCAAGCATACAATAAGAATCTTGTTCCCCAACCTACAGAACATTGGACGATCCCAAGTGCATTGTATACCTTTTCGCGCTTGTTTGAAAATACAGTACGTGTACGCTTAAGCAGTTGCACATGCCACGTTTCAAATGTAGTTTATAGTGCGAGCAGCGGGTAGATCTGAAATGTGTTTCTAACCATGTGGGCCTATATTAACAATGGTTTAACGTTCCACATTTGCTGTACTGACTAGCTGAAACTGTACAATGTCAACGTTAGTGTCACACGTGCGCACAACGTATAAAATGCAGCGTAGGATTTTAGTCTGCACTCTGAGTCTTGAGAGTGTTGTGTGTGATTTACATGCGATTTTTGCGGACCATAACAGTACGGATATTTTTGGATTATAACATTACCAACCGCAGTTGAAAAGACAGTTATTTACAACGGTGTAACTCTGAGGTAGCCTAGACTGGTGGCAAGAGGTACGTAGGCCTAGGCCTACCGTTAGTCTTTTTGAGGAAGTTGAAGAGGACCTTGTAGCTTAGTAGTACCTTCGTTAGAGTTACCTATAGGCCTAGGCTACTCCGTCAAGGCCTAGTGCGGATCCGGGACCGGGGTAAAAACAGTGTAGGCTACGTAGCATCCTGTTCCTGTTCAATCAAGGACTAGCCTAACTTAGGCTACACTAAGGCATAACATAGCTAGTCTAGGGCCTAGCCTAGACCCTAGACTAAGTTAGAACTAGCCTAATGTAAGACGAAGAAGTCAGAACTGCTGAATCATGTAAATACAACTTTCGCTATAGCCTAGCCTAGAGGGTCTTAGGGCCCTAAGCATTTTCACTAGGCCCTATGCAATGTCTGGACTTCTACATCGGCAACTCGATGTTTTCTTTTTCATCTCGGGTGAGGGGGGGGGCAGGATCACATAGGCCCTACTAGTACTACTAGCCTAGGCTAGGCTACAAATTTTTGGAACACACATCCTCGGCCTAACGTTAAGCCTGCTTTTTTCATGGTTCTGCTGAGCATAGGCTATATATCAGCCTAGCCAAGGCCTATATGATGTGGTCGTCCATGATTGTGACTGTGAGTTGTGGAAAAGGGGTAAATTTTGAACCAGAGGCAGAGGCATAGCCGCGTAGGACTAAGCCCTTGGATAGACTAGGCTAATTGAAAATCACCGTAAGACTAGGCTAGGCTACCCTAGAGAAAATCGTGCCAAAATTTGCATCTTTTTTTTTTTATTTCAAACCAGATCAATGGAACGTTTTTTTTTTTTTTTTAAGGGGGGGGGGGGGGGATTGTTAAAACTTTAAGCAGAAAAACCACATCCTTTTCTCACAATGAAGCCTGTTAACCTAAGGTAACAAAACATAACAGGTTAAAGGGCAAAGGAGGGCTAAGGCCCCATAAGATGCCCTGGTGACCATATTTTGGCGGGTTTAAATCAGGGACGCTACTAGACCAGGCACCGTGTAAGTAACACTATACATTGTTAGTGTGACTGGCATTTGGCTACAGTAAATATGTGTGTCAGTTAGAGTGTGATCATAGTAGTCAGTACTACAAAATCAGTGATGCTCTTGACTTTCGATCTCTGTGATTGCAGATAGGGCTAGGCTACCCGTTATTTGTTCGCCGCATAGAAATAAAAGTAAGGCCTTTTATTTTTATGGTTGGCCTACGTAAGTTGTACATGGGCGCTACGATATATACCTCAACGATGTTGATGTAGGCCTAGGCCTAATACTATTACTAGATCTATGCCTAGTCCTATAATACATTACTAGCCTAGTTAGCCGGCCGTTCAGCTCCCGTCCGAAAGGTACACAGTAAGCTACACAGTCACCTTCTTTTTACAACATTTCGGAAATTTGAAATTTCAAGGACATTTGTTTAAATCGGGGACATTTTCGGGGACGCTTCTTCGTCGGGGACGGAACACTAGATTCGGGGACTGTCACCGAAATCGGGGACGTCTGGTCACCTTATGTTAACCAATGTTTGTTTTCGTAGATCGACGCATAGGCTAATTGCATTTCTGCATCTAGCAATTGAAATGAGCACTAATTTAGGCCTAGGCTAGCCTGTTTTAAAGGAGCAACTTGGGACCGTTTCAGAAGTGTCGAAAAAGCCCCCCCCCCCCCCCCCGCTCCCCGATCTGCAGTTTCGGTAAAATGTGCGTTAAACGTATTGGAAGGTGATTGGAAAACATCGGGACAAAATGTGGTGACATTCGAAGACGGGATAATTTTAACCACGGGAACTATCACTTGGACAATCCACCCCATTAGTAGGCTACTACTACTATAGACGTAGGCGTACGGAAAAAAGCATTTTACAGGGGGCAGAGGGTGTTTGTACTGAAAATTTTGCCCATTCTCCATTGGAAGTTTCATAACATCAGGGCATGGATCAAGCCAACATTTACCTGAAATGTGGTTATCTTTAGCTCAAAGTCGAAATTTCGTGTTTCAAGCAACTGGCCAAGGCATGATAGCCGTATTATTATACACGTATGATTACAACTTCAAAGCCGAGGTTTTAGATATCGTAAGCCGAAATGTATCTCCGTCGTCGTTCCTACTAGAAACCCTTTGCAATGTTTACTTCATTTCATTTCAATTGAGGATTCTCAATTATTTCACCCAATAAATTCTACTCCTTAATAAATCTGGTGCCATTTTTAGCTCAGTGTAGTCTAAAATGACTGTTCTTCAAAGAATCTAGTTACAAGTCCCACGCATGAAACCAAATTTCTTAATTTTACAAACAGTGATTTGTTCGTTTAAACAGAACAATAAAGTTTGTAGAGTACTGTAGATAGGGTTTAAAACTTGTGTTAAGGTTCCATAGCATGCAGTAGCCGAGTAACGTTGTATAAGCAATTTATTTCCTCCCCTAATATGGAATCGTCCATTTTATGCATACAGCCGCCAATCGTACGTGCTGTGCTCGGCTGCTATTAGTCACTCCCGGCTGTAAGACTGCTACATTTGTTACAAAGGGATAAATTGACATGTGTCCTCGGATCAGACTTCTACGCCTAGTACATTCAAACAGGTCGGGGATCCCCGCAATGTATGAGTCCTGGTATAGTACTACGTACTAGTGCCTGCTACTCGGACGGCCAGTACAGAGAGTTTTAAAGTAGGCTAGCCTAGGCCCATTTTATAGTTTTCATAGGCCTATAACGTTACCTCCCATGGCTTGAGGAAAAACGATCGGATCATTGCGGCGTTATTTAGAATAAAATAAGTTCACAAGCAGGTCTAAAGCTCCTTGCGTGTTAATGCATCATGAAGGGGCTGTGTCAGCTTTAGTCCTCAGTGGCTGACCTTGTGTTTGGGTCGCTTTGTGCATCCCACATTCCTTCAGCAATAATTAAAGGTCAAGGCTACGTCATTTGAAAGCCGAGGTCCTTTGTGCAAAATGTAATTTTACTTCATGGAAAATAAACATTTTAATTTTAGTCGTGATGGCAGCAGCAAATGTGAAGCATCTTAGTAAAATAAGAAACGATTTGCTGAAAAATACAAAGCATTTAGCCTAGCCTAAGTCTATTTTTATTTATTTTTTATTTGATTTTGAGTACTTTCTTCATCCTTTAGCCCTAATTTCAGTGGTAAGGCCTAATTATTTAAAAACCAAGTATCTGATATTTTATCACAATTATTTGTTGCCTTTTCAATATTAAAAAAATATCAACGAGTGAATGAAGGAATTAATTTTGATAGGCTAGGTTAGATAGCCTACGGCCTAGGCCCTAGGCATAGGCTAGTAGGCCTAGGCCTAGTAGCCTAGTAGCATTTTTGTAGACAACCTCAGCTGTGTTATGTAGGCTATAGGCCCCTATGTATGGTTGAATACTAGCCTACATAGGGCCTAGGCCTACCACTTTAAGTGGAGCCCAGTATTTAACCTCCCATAGGGCCTGGGCTAGGTCTAGGCATAGGCCTAGGCTAAATAAGAAAAACTGGCATTCACATTTGGATCCTTCAGGTTCGTGACTGGTCTTGCTAGGCCTAATTCAAATTCTCGGTTCCTACAAATACTGAAGTAGAAAGATCTTCAATTGGGGAAAAATCGACTGAGTATTTTCATAACAAGAAACACTTAACTGACTTGTAAGGAAAGTTCATTTTCCGAACTTTTAACCTAGGCCTGGGCTAGGCCTAGCTCACTTCTCACTCTCAGATTCAGAGCATTGACCCGACTTAATTGGCCTGTGCCTTCTTTAGTCATAGGCCTGGCCTAACCATTAATATGCATTTTGTAGGGGGGGGGGGGATGGCAAAAAATCATCTTTCAGGAAAAAAAAAATCAGGAAACTCTTGGGAGTCCTCTTATTTGCTTACAAGTACCTCTGAGAATGTTTTAGAATATAACTGGAACAAAAAGGGGTAAAAGAAGGATTTATTCCCCATGAATTTAACAAATAAGTAACCAAAATATTGTCACATGATTGCAGGGTGCCATTCCTGAATTAGTTTTACGGGGCACGCTACTTCAAATGAGGGGGTGGGGGCGGGACTGCATTTTCCCTTTAACGGACCGGTGGACCATATTGCGTTTGTGAGAGATTTTAAGTAAGCCTGTGTGCTAAATGGTAGTTTACTACTTATGATTTATATGAACAGAGAGATGTCCTTCAGACCTTTCTTTTAGAAATCACATTTTTAAGTTTTTAGCCCCCATAAGTTTTGGCAGGATTGCACCATCGTTTGACTGAAAGTAACCCCGACTTTTTGGGATAATAGTATTTTTATTTATACTACATGGAAAGTAGAAAATCAAGGATTTTCTTCTAGAAATCACATTTTCAAGTTTTTAGCCCCTATATTTTTTGGCAGGATGGCACCATCCCTCGCCCCCACGTTCGACTGAAAGTAACCCCGACTATTGGGACAACAGTGTTTATACTACATGGCAAATATAAATCAAGGAATGTTACTAACCTGTGAAATGATTTCCTTCTGTTTCACAGTGGTTGATGCAATATACTGCTCCTTGCAGTGAGGCCATGCTGATTTTAGAGTTGGGGGGAACAATGGAAGCATCAGAGCCTAACATCTGCATCGTTACAATAGAATGAATATGGATACATAATGCTACTCTCGCAACCATATCCACACGTTTTGATTTTGGCGGCAAAGTTCCATTTTTTATGGCTTCGTTCATTTCTGTTATGAACTCAGTTTCCATCTCTCCCCAAAACAGGGCAGAATCCTCCGAGAAGGAGAAAGTTTTCAACGAATCCAAAGTAGTGGTAATTGCACTCATGATCGTGTCAAAATCAGGGCAGTTGGCTAATCCTTCCAAAAATTGCTTTGCGTTATGTGACTCTTGAGGAGTTGGACAAAAACAAAGAGATACGTTAAGCAAAAAACGATCCAAAAGCCCTTGGCCTTGATTGAGCAGAACGAATAATTTCGACATTGGGAACATTTGTATGCATCCCAAAATCGAAAATGGAATGGTCGAAAAAATGTTAGTCATGCTCTTAGTGGCATAATTAAAAGAAACTTGTTCGCCTGAAAGAGTTCACATAACAAAGCGCTGTCATTTGTATCGTTGTCGGGCTTGTAAAAGTCGGGAGAGGGAATCAAAATTTCTGCGCTTACAAAAAAATCCTCGTTCTCCGAGAGCTTCCTTGTCAATCCAGACAACGTTGACGTATGTATAACTGGATCTGGTATGTCCAGGTCTTCCGTCAAAGTTTTTATTGGATCTAATGCAAACTTCTTTAGAGCTTGGCTCTTCCCTGTGGATGGTGGTCCTACAACTGGCTGAAAAATGTTACTGTTCTGGGTATGCCCATTACGCATTTTAATTAACGTCTTCCTGGACGATATAAACCCACAAGTTGTTAGTAAACATGACAGGGCATATCCCGTGCAAGAGCCGATTGCTTTGGCTGAGCATCTCAATAAAAGATGCAACCTGCACACAAAAAACACTCCCCAAATCAAAAGTCAATAAAAGTTAATTGCCTGTGAAATCCAGTCCATGTTTCCTCTTGCTCTTTATTACTCTTACTCAGTGCCATGGCGAAGTTCCCCAAAAGTATAGTTACAACATTATTGCTGAATAATGTTAAACACCAATACAACCCGAAAAGAGAAGATCGTGATCAAAATGAAAATACCGTAAGTTTACGGGAAAAAATGGTAAAATAAAGAGTTCGACAAGAGGTACAAATATTACTGCGACTGGAGAAAAATCCAAAAAGTACCTTCCCAAATCAAGGTCAACCTACAACCGCTCTAAGATAAAGAGAATATAACAGCAGGTCGCGATCCAAAGTAAAGAAAGACTTTGACTCAGGCGCGATTCTGAGGTTGTGTGTACCTTTATGCTATATTTGCGTATATTGAAAAAAAAAAAAAAAAACCGGCCAAAAAGATCTGTTAGGCCTACATATATACATTTGAGTCTTGTTCGCAAAAACACCGGTATGCCTACTCTTTAGGCCAGAACTCAATGTGTCATGCAAGATAGGGCCTCATACTGTGATCTCGTTTCTTGTATACCACGCCACGCACATAAGCTACATCTTGTTTTGATTGTGTGTTGTACAAGTCGACGACCACGTTTCGCCCTATTACCGTACTGTATCGTACCGTACGCCTGGGTCCGACGGTATCCCAGTGGAATTCTACAAACGCTTCTGGGGTACCGTCGGACACGACCTCCGTGATGTATTCGCCTCTGCCTTCCTTGCTGGCTCATTGAGTTCCTCGCAGCGCACATGCGTTATAACATTGTTGCCAAAGTCTGGAGACCCCCTAGAACCTAAAAACAAGCGCCCAATTACCTTGTTAAATGTAGACTACAAGATTCTGGCGAAAGCCCTTTGTAACAGGCTAGGCACGGTCATGACGGATCTTGTAGGTTCTTTCCAGACATGTGCGGTGCGGGGATACCGGGCGTGGTATCCGGGCACTGTTCTAGCTGCTCCAGAGGGTGTCCTGGTGCGACTCGAGAGGGCCGTGTTTAGTTTTCTATGGTCAGGGAAGACGGAGCTGGTCAGAAGAAAGGTGGTGTATCAGGACCCTAGATGTGGGGGATTGGGCCTCATGCACTTTCCCTCGAAGCTCCGTTTTCTCCTGACCAAGTGTGTTTTTGTGCTGTTGACAGCTGTCGTTTGCCTACTTTGTCCGTTATTGGGGAGGGGGGGGGGGGGGATTATCGTTCCGCTGGCTCTTTCCTTCGATGTTTAGCAACAGTGTACCTCACAGTTGGAGGCCCACGAAGGCATACTGTCAGATTAGGGCCACTTTCCGTATCATGTCAACTGTTGGGGACGTTTCGCAGTCCAGTGCGAGGGACCTGTACCGGGCCATTTTTGATGACTTGGTTGGTCAGGTCCAACCCAGCGACTATGCGTCAGGGCCGGAAGTGTGGCGTGCAGGCCACTCGATTACCGCCGGCGAGACCTATTGGGGCGGATCGCACACGACGCCATCGTAACGAATCTCAACCGCCTTCGGTGGCGTCTTGGAGATGGCATTTGGCCCCGCACTGGATGCACAAGGTGGGAGAGTGTGCCCCATGTTTTGGCAGTGTTGCTTTGTGGCCCTCCCCTGGGAGTGGTTTCAAGCCCTGGCTGATCGCCTCACGTTTTGTAACACCTGGGCGGTCAGCCAGGACTACGCTTTGTATGAGAGAGACGGGTGTAATATTGTGTTTAGGGGAGAGGGGAAGCCTGCGGACGTCGTCCTGGCGTCGTTGAGGACGGAGATTAAGCTGAGGGTGGAGGCCGACTAGGAGGCCGACTTCGTCCGTTTGCCAAGGCCGACGTTCGGCAGGTGTTGGGGTCCACTTGTTTCAGTGCGGGCGGGCCGGGTGATAGTTAATTTGTAAATATTGTGATTGTAAATAGTCGCTATGTAATTGGCTTGGGTTTGGGGTGGTTTTGTACATAGTTATCACAGAAATTTTGTTTGCTAGCGAAATGTACAGAATTCTGTAAATAGTTCAGGGTTGCGTTTTTGGCCGGTCCGGTTTAAGTTCTACTTCGTTTTCGTGCCCGTTTCTACGTACGTAAAAAGCAAGCACTGGGCAAATACAGGTGCACCTTGCCAAATTTGACTAACTAACTTGCCGAAGGGTGCCTCGGGGGCACTTGTAGCCCTGGGTAGGACTTTAAACTGCATCCGGTTGTGGAGTTTGTTTAAACGTGGGAGTAATGAGGTTACCCTTTGCCACAACTGCCTCCGGGGCACCCTTGGGCAAGGTGCGCCTGTATTTGCCCAGTGCTTTTTAAGTGTTGTTGTACTGGGCGTAGTGTTGCCGTCGGGCATGATGTTGCCTTCGGGCGTGGTGGTGTCCTCAGGCGTATGGTAGCCTTTGGGCGTGTGGTGTTGCCTTCGGGCGTGGTGGCCATTGTGGGCCGGTTGGCTGACGGGTGGGACTTTCTTTTGGGGTGGTTTGTGGGCTAGGGTGTTGTTTTGGGGTTGGCTGCAGTGGCAGTTTCTGAACCTTAGTAGTAACTAAGACTTGTGTTCCCTGCTGCATGGTGTGTAGTTTGTTTGGCATTGTGTTTGTGATCCGACAGGGTTTTTGTTTGGGGTTGGGGTTCTTTAGTTTCCTAGTGCCTGTTTCTACGTACTTAAAAAGCTCACTTGTGGCAAAGGGTAACCTCAGAATGATCTACTTACTTCAGGTCAGTATGGTTTTGTAGCAGTTAAGTCATGTGTTTCCCAGCTAATTGAAACTTTTGAGGACTGGAAAAAATCATTAGATGAGGGTCTTAATGTTTATGTGGTTTACACAGACTTTATGAAAGCATTCGTCCCATTCTCGTTGACTGTTATGAATGACTCTCATACTCGTCAGAAGTACTACACTGTACCAAACCTGAAGACATTTAAGCACACACACCCTTCTCATTCTGGGCTTTCTGAAGGAAAGTGGCCTGTACAGACATTTTCTACATGACTCCAGCATTTGCTTTTTCCTAGACTTTTTGTTGAATTTTACCCCATCTTTACTTTTTTCAGTTGAATTTTTACTCCCCATTCTAGCTTATAAGACATTCGTGTTGGTTTGTCTAAATCCCATCTTACTCTCCATTCTAGCTGACACCATATAACACATTCTTGTTGGTGTGTCTTTAAACCCCATCTAACGAACTACATTGATATACTTGCTGCCGTGACCTAGGTATCTCTGTCCTGGGTGACTAATTGCCACGATCCCACCGTCTGACTGAGAAACTTTGTTGTAAACTACTGCAGAACTAGAACCATCCTGGAGTGCGTTCTTTATCAGACAAAGAGTAGCTTCTTTGTGTGGGGTAGAATGGCATGTCCCCATGGGGCAGCAAATCAAATCCCACCTTGTCAGGTGCTACTGCCCTAGGAATGTGACACTGCAGTAGGCATCTGTTGTCAACTATTTCACCGTACTTGTTTAAAAGTGTAAATATAGATCGGCACAAACCAATACGATTCATTTTAGAAAGGATGGCGAGATGATACTGCTTTTCTTCAGCTTTTGGAATGTCTACTCTCTAATTGTGTAAAATATTGACAGTCAACTGGATCCACGAATATTGTTCATGTTTCAATTCGTAGAAGTTTGCTGTAACGTACCATTCCTGGCAGCCTTGACATCTTCAGGTGAAGCCATGCAACTGGTGTCAATAAAAAATGCAGTTTTCCCGCACACTCCAGGGAAGTTTGGTGCATTTGTCGACTTCTTCCTTTAGCAAGACTTTTACTGCTTCTGATGTTGTGAATCTTTCCTGCTTGCCATGTAAATAAACAGAAAGTTCTGGGTTACCATTGTAGAATGATGCATCTCCAGTGCCCTTCTCACAGCTGAGTGGATTTGTTTCATTATCTGAAAAACAGCATAGAGTAGAAATGCAATAGACTAGGCTCACTGACCACTGTCTTGCTGCTTTGAATTTTTTTTTTTTAAATAACATCAAGGAATTACCATAAAAGGCATACACAGTCCCCCTGTAGATGTGCTAAAGGCATGTAGCGCTATCTAACATAAGCTCCTCACATGGTACAGTTATTTTAAATTCAACTGGCAAATTTTTAAACTTCTGCCTGTGAAGTTATTGCAAATTTCATGATAGTAACGTTGATAAGTGACCACTTACCTATTTATGCAATTCAGCACAGCTTTAACCCAAGGTTTTCTACACCTGATAATGATTTTTTCTTTAAAAGGGATACTTCTACTACCTCGTTGCGAAAATTTTCTGATGAACTTCGTTTAGTAGACTGGCATTTTATCTACAATATCTCCGATGTTAACAGTGCGTATAATAATTTCGTTCATGTTGTTTCTACGTTGTATAACAAGAACTGTAAGTTTAAAAGACTGCGGAAAGGAAAATTAAAAAGTAACTCCCCTTGGATGACCCGGGGTATCTTGAAATCAATAAAAACTAAAAACAAACTCTTCAAAAATTTTCTTAATATGCCTGCTGTCAGTAACAGGACCAGATTTACTGTTTACAAAAATAAATTAACTAAAATTATTAGACAGGCCAAAGAAATGCATTATCAAAATCTTTTTGATAGTAATATAGGTAATCTGACTAAAACATGGCAGATAATTAAAGATATCACTGGATCTAATAAAAAGAAGAGTAATAACATCTCCCTTATCATTAACAATAAAGTTGTAACCGATAAGCACGAAATTGCAGATGCCTTAAATAATTACTTTACTACTATTGGTCCAAACTTAGCGAGCAAAATTCCTGATTACTCTTCTACCTCTTTCGACTCAGCGACCAAAATTTCAAACCCTAATTCTTTTTTTCTGTCACCGACAAATGTCTCCGAACTAATTAGTGTGATTAATAAGCTTCCAACCAAGGCTGCCCCTGGTATAGATAACATCCCCGTGAGTGTTCTTCAGCATAATTGTCTCTTTATTGCCAGGCCGTTGACCCACATTGTTAATTTATCTTTTGCCAATGGAATTTTCCCCGATCATCTTAAACTTGCCAGAGTCACGCCTGTATTTAAAACTGATGATCCTATGAGTATCTCTAACTACCGACCTAAATGCTGTCTCCAAAATATTAGAAAGGCTAATGCATACTAAGCTTTCTCAATTTCTTGATAAACATAAGCTCCTCACAGACAACCAATTCGGTTTTCGTAAGAAGTATTCTACGTACATGGCCTCTCTAGATTTAACAAATTATATTGCTGCTGGGTTTGACAATAAAGAAAGTACCTTGGGTGTTTTTGTGGACTTATCTAAGGCCTTTGATACTGTTAATCATAGCATTCTCTTACGTAAACTCACTCATTATGGAATTAGAGGTATAGCTCATGATTGGTTTGTAAGTTATCCGTCTAATCGTAAGCAACTTGTATCTATTAATAACTGTTCTTCATCCTTCAAAGATATTTCTTGTGGTGTACCCCAGGGGTCTATTTTAGGACCCCTGTTATTCCTCATCTACATCAATGACCTTCCTCTTTTTTTTTAATAAGTTAAAATTTGTACTATTTGCAGATGATACTAGTATCTTATTTAAAACCGATGATCCCACCTTTAATGTTTCTATAGTAAATGCTGAGCTTCCCCGTGTGTGTCATTGGTTCAATGCCAATAAACTATCTCTGAATGTCAAAAAGACGCATTTCATGCTGTTCCAGTCTAGTAGAAAGAAACCACCCGATATAAGTATTTGCATTGACGGTTCTATTATAAGACAATCCGATTCTGTAAAGTTCTTAGGGCTTCTTATCGATCCCCACTTGACTTGGAAGTGCCACGTTGACTTATTATGTAACAAAATCTCTAAGACTTTGGGCGTCCTTCATAAAATCAAGCATTTTGTACCTCGTCGTGTTCTGCTTTCTTTGTACAATACTCTTATCCTTCCTCACTAATCTTATTGCAATATTGCGTGGGGAAACACCTTCCAATCTTATCTTAATAGACTTTACGTACTGCAAAAAAGGGCCATTCGTTTAATTACTTCCTCTCACTATAGGGCTAACACAGCTGACCTTTTTAAAGAATTAAATATTTTGAATATTTTCGACATTTATAAGCACCGGATGGGTATCTTTATGTTTAAAATTAGTCATGAGTTATTACCTCCTATGTTTCAGAATATCTTTCATCTTAATAATACTGTCCACAACTATTGTACCAGGCATTCGGAAAACTATCACTTATATAGAGTTAATACTGATGTCAGTAAAAAGTCATTTGTTACTTCTGGCTCTCAACTCTGGAATAACCTTGATCCCCAGCTAAAACGCATCTCCTCACTTCCCTTATTTACCAAGAAATTCAAATTATGTTTAATTGATAAGTATTGATGTCTTTTGTTACCTATGATCTTTTTTATTTTACTCTGTCATGGATGGTGGGTGGTTGGGGTTTAGTGGGAGGGAAGGGGGCTGTTACTATTGTCTGTGTTATTTGATTTCTTTATTGTGTCCGTATTTCTTGTTGACTTTTTATAAAGGTGGCCTGCTTTGTACAAGCATTTGCTTTTTGCAGGCTTCCTCCACCGCTTTCTGTAAATTTATATCTGTCTATATTTTATGATGTTTGTGGAAAATAAATGAAATGAAATGAATACGAGCTGTATGTATAAGTCATGAGGGGGACGCTGATTACATTTTGCAGACTTCAGAGGCCGTTTGGGGTAGCAACTTACCAGGAGTAGACATTCTTTCGGCATTTCATACAATAACAAGCGTTTCAACTGACATTACATCATCACATGACTTTAGTTTATCTTAAAGCCATTAGCCAAGCAATTCTCAGAAGTGGCTGTTTTCTTCAGTCGAAACGGTCGGGACTGCAGCCCCCAGAAAACAGAGAGGATTTGGTACTGCTCGCATAGGTTACACTTGCCTAACCCATGCGTATTTGTTCCACGGGGATGAGAGACCATATTGTATCCCCTGTGACTGTGCTGTCACCGTCAGTCACATCCTCGTTGACTGCAAAATGTTAGATTAATGTACAAACATGTTAACTTACCATTCCAACATATTTATAGACAATTCACATCAAATTACATTGACTACATATTTGGTGCATAAATAGGAATACAAAAAGAAAGTCAAACATGGTGAATGAAGTATAGACCAGCACATCGGAACCATAGTATGAGGCATGGAAATGTAACAGCAACATCTCAGCCCAACCAATTAGGAATACCCTACACTGCCAAAACACACGGGGCACACTCCCACTTTGTGCTTGGTGTGTCGTTAACCCCCCCCCCCAGGGGCGTAGCCAGGTTTTTTTTGTGAGGGGGCAAAATCGACCCATCGTCCCTATTCTTGACCAGGACCCCCTCCCCTTTTGGAAATATTTTTTGCTGCCTCCAAGGCCTTAGATGCAAAATGGGGCTATATTTTGCTTCTTTTTTATACTAGATCAATATGTGCTGAAAATATCCTGATTCCATGCAATCATATTTTGAAGATTGTACAAATTTTTGCATTAAAGTACCGAAAGCACTGAAGACCTAGGCCATACAGTCACCTCCTGGAACTCACTTTTCAATGGCCTGTGCAGTCCATTGTACACCATATATAACATTGGATTAATAACAAATATAGATTAGAATGTGAACCATAACAGCATCGATAGCAAACATTTCTAATGAATAACAGCAAGGTACATGAAAGTGTGCAAGATGATTTATCAGAACTTAAAAAAAAATTATTTCCTGTCTTTCATACTGCTTTTTGAATACAGGGATTTTAATGACCTCATCGAAAATACTGATTCCTGTATATTTTAATTTCAATCAAACACAAAAGAATGACTGTCGCTTTGAGAATGGACTGAATGGTATCGACGTGGAATACAAATTACTGAGGGAAGCTAATTTTTACAAATAGGTTGCAGCAGGTCACTGAGCTTTTTTCAAAGCCACCTCAGAAGATATTTTCTGAAGATTTGGCACGTTTTCACAGGAAATCACCAATGACTCTAAAATTAAATAGGCTCTCGAGGTACCCCCTGAACTTGTTACTGTACAATGATCCGTATTTCTACTATTGTATACACTGTGAATACAAGTTAATTGAATGAAACTATGAATGGCATAGATTAGCATACGAAATGAAGAATTGGAAGTAAAACAAAACAGTATCGATAATGAATATTTCTAAAGAATATCAGTATGGGAGTGTAAGTGTACAAATGATGATGACCTATCACAAAATAGAAACTGATTTTCGTTCTTTCCATATGGCTTTTTAAATACAAGTAATTCACAAACATCATCAAAATACTGTTTCCTGAATATTTTAAACCTCGCATGTCCCAATCAGCATATGGCTGGAGATAAGAGCAAAGGTGCAGTGTTTTGAATTGTATCGGACTTGGAAAACTTTGTGATGAAAACCCATTTGTACAATTAGGTTGCAGCAGCACACTAGGTGTTTTGCAAAGCCACTACACAATTGAATTGAACAAATAGCATGCAGTAGATTAGAACATGAGAAGACTCTAAGTAAAACATAACAACATCAACATGAAACATTTCAGTACATGTAAGTGATAAAATTGAGATGTGCTCTAATGGAGTTTCATGCGGCGCACTGACATTCGACTGAAAGTGTCAATTACTGCATCAAAGTCAACGTGTTCAGTGAAATCGCGCTCAATACTCAAGATAGCCAACGAGGAAAGGCGAGTTTCTGTCATCGTAGATCTTAGGTAGGTCTTCGTGAGCTTCAGGCGGCTAAAAGATCTCTCACTTGTCGCTGAAGACACCGCGATGGTACCTAGTATTCTGTATAAAATAGTCAGGTTTGGAAAAGCGTTGCAAATATCCCATTGATGTATCATATGCAACATCTCTTGTACTGTTTTCGCCGGATCGCCTGGATTTCCTGTGAGCTCTGGTGTCATATCATAAAAGTGACAAAACTGCATGTACTCCGCTTTGGCAATGTCTTTGTCGACATCATCTGCATACATCGCTGAAAGGTTTTCAAAAGTTTTGGGATCATGCATGTGACCAGGCATAAGACACTTGAAGGGGACTACCATTACCTGGAAATCACTAAAACGTGGCCGTAGTTCTCCCGCTAATGTGTCGTAGATCGCAAAATACACATTAACCTTGAATTTGGCAGTAGGATCACTTATCGGCTCATCGGAAGCAATCTCACCGACCATGCGTTTGCGTCTGCGCATTCTTGTGGTTTTGAACTCAGTTGTCACCCCTTCGCGTGTGGCTATGGCTCGTCCTTGTTCCAAGATTCCATTGAATACTTCGTTGGACCTTTGTTGTTCCAAATTCTTCATCGCAGCGCCTATGAGACTACTCGCTGTAACCAGATCCATTGATACTTGCTGCATATACTCGGAGAGTGTGCTCATCTCATAGAGAACTTTGGACCACATGCCGATCATGAACACAAATTCGAATGTACTCATGAATTCCAATAAACCTCTGGCTTCAGCTTTTGTTTCAGGGAATGTGTCGTTTTCTGCGATGTCTTCTATGGCCTGCAGCAGTGCAGGATACAATACTTTGATAGCTTTGACGCTATCATGCCGGCAATACCGTCTGGTTTCACATAGACGTTGTAATTTTGTTTTCTCCATGCCTAGGTTTTCCTGGGCTTGTTCTAATCTGTTCAAGCGAGGTTGGCTTGAAGTGAAAAACGTGTACACCTTCTGTATGGTTCCAAAGAAGGTGACAGCTTCGGCACAGTTTCCACAGGCATCTGCAAGGACTAGATTGAGGTTGTGTGCACAACAGTGAACGTATGCAGCACTCTTGTTCACTTCTTTAACTCTGGCCTGCAGACCGGAAACATGTCCTCGCATGTTAGCCGCACCATCGTAGGACTGTGATCGTATCATCTGGATATCCAGCCCCAAATCTGTCAAAGTCTTCTCCAGAGTCTCAAATAGGGTCTTGGCATCACTCTTCTTTATCTCTGTAAACAGAATGAATCTCTCTTGAATGGTGAATTGCTCATCAACATAGCGTAAGCAGACAGAGAATTGGTCGACGTGTGAAATATCAATTGTTGAATCTAGAATGACACCATAATAGTGTGCACTCTTCACTTCGCTTATTATAGAGGATCTGACATTGCTGGCAAGAGTGCTGATGAACTCGTTCTGGATTTGAGGGCTGAGGTAGGAGGCATTCATCTGTGCAGTGGCAATGTGGTTAGCTAAAATGCCATCATATTTAGACAGTAGCTTGACTAGTTCTAAGAAGTTGCCTTCATTCTGGACCTTCCCTCCACAGGTGTACTGAGTTTGGCGTGTGGATGGTAATGTTTCTCGATGTCCGCGAAGAGGGAGGTTCTGTTTTGCTAGATACAATGTTGCATCAAGAAGGCGGCAAAGAACTTGCCGATTTTGCTTCACCTGTCGTTCATGGGCACGAAGCTGTTCTTCGTTGACCGTTTTGCCCAACTTCAGTCGTTGTTTCGCTTACATCATCAGATGAACAGCATCACAATGTGCTGGTGTGTGCTCATGGGTTTTGAATTTGTCGGTTGCCTTTTTCCAGTTGTAAAAACCATATTCACCAAACGTGGACTCGTAGTCTTTGCCGCATCTGTTGGCGAAACCCCAGCATGGGAAGCAGTAGGCTCTGTCAGTGGTGGGTGAATACGTCAGCCATTCGCGATACGATTTCATCCCATTTTTGAGTTTAGGAAGATACCATTCTCTGCGGAATGCTCGCCCCTTGTTGTTACGATTGAACTTGAACGTGTCGTTTAAACCTGGTTGACAAGGTCCATGAGCCAGTGCAGCTTCAATTAGTCCAGGAGTTATAGCTTGTTTCGTAAGCATTGCGGGGTCTGTGGGGAACTCTTGGGTTTTGTCCAAAATATGTGTTGGTACTGTGTTTCTTTGACTGATGTGTGTAGTAGTCTCATCAGGGTCTACATCTGACATGACCTCATCTTGAGGTGGGCTGTCTTCTCCGCCAGACATATGCTCAAGAAATGCTTGGTTAGGGCGATCATTTCCCCCACTATCACGGCTACGTCCACTACTTGAAGGTTGGAATGACGTCGTACTATCACCAATGTCCTCTTGGGTACCTTTCGTTTTCTGCCTTTTGAAAAGTGATGAGATATCTTGCCATCCTTTTTCTTTAACTTTTCGGCGTGGGTGCTTGGATCGGGTGTGAATTAGGAGTTTATCGCGTCGACATCTATGATCGCAATAAGCACACTGTGCCTGATCTTTCTGTGTTGCCATTCTTGGGTCATAGGCTGTCAAGGAAAATAAAAAAAATATGAGCAACAAGGTGGATTGAGTATAGTGCCCCATAAACTTCACCAAATCAGCCAATTGGGCACTACCAGTATTCGAAGAGAACCCCCATTCTTTCATGCAGTCCAGGATACAGACGGCAAGTCTGTCCTTCATATTGTCTACATTAGTATGAAGAGGGAGATTTCACTTTGTATCCATTTCAAGGGTGGCATATGGAAACTTAGAACCTAAGCTTCCTTGCTTCCATTAACTCAATGTGCTATTTATTTATATTTAACACAAATTTAATACAAGTTTTACTTCAAAAGGTAGCATTTGAGGCAGCAGATTGCATACAAGGACACCTAGTTTTTCAGGACATCCCTCCCCTAGCTTAGACCCCTCCCCCAAGCCAGTGATCACACAACATACTGCATGACACCCCCCCCCCCCCCGCCTTGAGAGAAATCTTGAGTACGCTGCACTGTTCGAATGCATTAACGATGTACCCATGGTCATTATTACTACCGTCCTGTAAATTGTAATTATCTAGGAAATTCGGATCTCACAACTATGTCAATAAGAGATGGTCTCCGAGAATGCAGTTGGTCCCAAAATAGTTCCCACCCCGTCCTACCACCTCTTGCGAATTCATGTATATACGCTCCTGATTTTACCATATTTGGGGATTTGGGAAGTAAAATGTAGGTTCTTTCATCACTGGGAAAATCCATGCCTACGGGGAGGTGATTTAACCACTCAAATGTAGTCTAGCTAGTGAGCTGCAATATCTTTATGAGAATGAAGCTGTTTTTCTCTGGTTGGGAATCATAGAACTACGCACTGAGGTTTTTTGAGCTTGAAGTGTTAATAGTAGCGATCATTTCAGTACGGCACCCTGTGTCAATAACTTCATATTATGGAAAGACTAGCCTGTGCCTAGGCTAGTAGGCCTAATTACTAGGAATTTATGTGTTACAGAGCTAGCTGAACTAAGTCCCTAAATGTGACTTGTGATTCCGATAGGCTTTACTCATCCCCATATTGACGTCATGCTCTAGAATACGTATGATATTGATCCACCTTAGACGTGGCGCTGTACCACTAACCGCTATATTGGGGGAATCATGAATATAGACCATGGGATGGTTGCTCATATTGTTCACTTTTGTGAATCAAATTTTTGGACCACTGCAACATGCCAGATTAAGATGCCAATATTTTAGTAGACCTCTAATTTCAATGTTGTTTGCGATATTTTTTGGTCTTTCGATGAGAAAAAATGAGAAAAATGCTGATTTTAGGTAAAGAGACTTATCCAATCACAGGGCACATAAGATAAGCGATTAGCCAATCACAGCAGCTCTTTTATAGTTTACTCTGTTGTTTACAATATTTCCAATATGGCATCAGACTCAAGTACTGAGGATGAAGACCAGTCTTCAAACTTGTGCTGTATTCACGTTTGTTCGGACGTATCAGAAAACCTAATACCTTTCAAAGAGAAAAGTTGGATTAAAGTTTTGTCTTGTGCTCCTCGATGGCAAGAAATTGACTGTATTGAGGGTGAAATCGCAAAACAAACTCGAGAGAAGTTTGGCATATTAGATGACAGTGACTCTGTACCTATACCACAAGGTGCTGGATACCACGGAACTTGTTATCAAAGGTTTTGTCACGTCAGGAGATTACAGGCAGCAGAGGAAAGGAAACGGAAAAATCCAAAAGGCAATGGTAAGGCAACATTCAGGCCATGCATTTTTGTTTGATTTGTGAAAGGAGGTTGCAATCGAAGAGCATAGTCAAGTCCCAAGTCTGTGTAACGTTACTAGCCTAGGCTAGGCCTAATACTCTGCAGTACTAGCAGTAGCCTTCAGACAGGCTTAACGTTAGTGCCGTACTGTTAGGATAAACAGTACTGCTATACATGTTATTTGCATGTACAGTTGTGTAGGATTATGCTAACCTCTATACTAATAGGTACCGTACTGTTAGGATAAACAGTACAATTCCTCAAACTGTGATGGATTGGAATATTCTCCTTGCTAATGTAATTAGGGCTGCC
Source organism: Holothuria leucospilota (assembly GCA_029531755.1). Classification (NCBI taxonomy): domain Eukaryota; kingdom Metazoa; phylum Echinodermata; class Holothuroidea; order Aspidochirotida; family Holothuriidae; genus Holothuria; species Holothuria leucospilota. Next base: position 66,709,448 of record CM055961.1, on the reverse strand, counting down.
TCAATCCATGGACCCTATCACTGTTATTGCTGGGCATATTTAGCCATTTTTAAGCCTCTCGACGCATGCGTGGTGAATGAACATCCTTGTGGATGTGTCACCTTTGTAAAGAAGTACTGCTACACATTATTTACAATGGTGTAGGATTATGCTAACCTCTATACTACTGTACTGTTAGGATTAACAGTACTGCTAAACATCATTTACAGTAGTGTAGGATTATGCTGTGTCTTACGTTGGTGGTTGTACAATGTACAGTAGACATTGTTTTATCAATCTCCCAGCTCGCATTGTGGGTAGTCATACTTTTTTTTGTCATAGCATTATGTTCAGCCCATGCAATTTTTAGGCAGGCCTGATGAATGTGTGAGACGATCTCTGGCTTAACAAATTATTGTACGTTGACCACAGAATACAGTTCAGGTTTGAGAGCTCTGTGCTGAAAATCTCAGGCCTCAGTAGGTCAAGTACAATAGCTGACTGTGCTTTCCATTGATTTTAGAGGCAATTCCTTTGAAACAATGATTAAAGAGGCAACAGGGACATGCAGCAAGAAATATTTCATGAATGTACCTGAATTACCTTTCATTAACTTAATTTTTAAAGGCAATTGTTAATGTTTTTTGTTAGAGGATATGAGGACACCTATAATTTAAGTTCTGTCAGTAATTTCAGAGTGCCTGCTTTTGAAAGGGAACAGAAATATGCATTATAATTTCAAATGTTTCAAAAAGGTAACAGGTATGCCGTTACTGCTTGGTCTACAGTCTACAGCCTATGGGAATAAAGGCTTCATACGTATATAGCAGGCATTTGACTTTAAAGAGGCTACAAGGATACATAGACAACATAGCATGGAATAATTTAGTATTCAAATTTTGCATAGCAGTTTTGAGAATGTTCCCTTCTTTAGTGCTACAAAATGCTACACATTTTGCATTTGTGTAGCAATTTAGCCAGATTGTGTAGCAAATTGTGATGCGATACTGGATAAATTATTCCTTGCATAGCTCCATGGTCCATGAAGGAACAATCTCACATGGTTTTCTGCAGTGTGCTGTTGTTATAAATTGAGAGGTTTATCAAGGTAAAAGATGATACATGTAGCATTTTGTTTATGCTATGGCCCTGGCAGGGCTCAGAAGTATGAGCATATAAGCCAGACTGAAGGGGCTGGTGTTGCTAGCTATTGTGATCAAACTGGAGGTATGCTTTGGAGAAAACCACACTGCTTACTCTGACAGTATTTTTGGATAATCACTACACTTTTCAAAAGTCCTTAGAAACTAAACAATTCTTGTAAACATTAATACAGCACTGAGGTTATTGAAAATTATAAAATAATACATGATTCTCATTAATAGAAACATTATGTTAAATATCTTTCAATTTGCTTTACAGATACAGACTCTCATGAAGACACAGACCAAAAAGAAGCATCTTCAAAAAAACAGGCGACAAGCTCAAGAGTCCTGCGGTCAACATTCACAGGGGTGCAGCACGATGTAAGAAGACCGCATGTACTGCCTGATCTTTGTATTATATGTCAGTCTACCCTGCGTGAGATGCGGACCACTGGTGGACGATGTAAAGCAAAATTGGTAAAGTGTGAGAAAAAGGAAGCAAAAACTTTCCTAGATGCAGCAAGATTGCATGGTGAGGAAAGGGTTCTTCTGCAGATTTAAAATAAGGACATGTGGTCTTACAAGCTGCTTTAACATTACCAGTTGTCTGCACACTATTATCATCGTCTATTATGAGAAGGGCATGGGCGGCAATAGGTGAGGGAACAGGGGGGACATGTCCCCCAATATTTGAGAAATCGCCCACTGACTTTAATTTTTTCACTCAGTGAATTATATGAAAATGGGGTGATGTCCCTCCTCCAATATGTAGAACAAATCTCTGCTGCAGAAGAATGGGGCCTCATTTAGAAGTGTTGGTTTTCAGTTGAGTGTAGTAGAAGTTAACAGGTGATTATCAGATGTGTGCTGTATGAAGGGGGACTGGTGTTTCAGTTATAGTGTGCTATACATAGTTATTACCTATAATTATTTCTGTACATATTTCATTTGTTACTTTGGGAATTACAGTACGTTCATTAGTTTGGGATATTTTGGGAATTCTGTTCAGAGTTAAGATTTCATTGAGGTACCAATATGAAAAGTATTACGTCATTATCACCTTTAGGGAGAGATTAATTCTTTGAAGGAAGAGACCCATTTGCATCATGTAATATACAAGATAATTGTTTCAATTTGGGGATGTTTCTGGTTATCCTATTACTATCACCATGGCAAACCATCTTTCTCCATTCTTTGCCAATTTTTACATACATGTTTGGGTGTAATAATTATTTAGTATGCTTAGGTGTCTTATTTCGTAATGTGTTGAGAACGTTTCTTCGAGATATAAAAACCTTTTAATTTGGAGTGGCAGCCATGGAAGAACCTCGAACATCTTGAAGGGGAGGAGTAGTAATTTTGTTGTGAGGGATATTTTCACCTTAATGTCTGAAAATATTTCAGTTCTGCTGGAACCTCTGCCCTTTCATTTCTTTCTCTCACCCTTCATTTTCATCCATAATATATTAAATTACTCTTCTTCCTTTTTGGGGTGGGCCAGTGGGGGGATGGGGGAAGGGGAGGTGGGGAAGTTGGTGAGGGGGGACAACTAATGTAGTATAGAATTGTAGCAGTTGTAAAGTTATGCCTAGAGCACCAACGGGAAAGGGGAACTATCATCTGTATTGGACATTTCAAGTTGAAATGTACAATATACGTTTCAACGTTTTGTGATTTTATAATTGGCATTAAGATAGGTTCAGCCTGTGGGAAAACTGTATCACCCTCAGCTAACCTCCCCTTCCTCTGTAACTGGCAGAACCCTGTTAAGGAGGAACAGGCAATGACTTTTCCAAAAATGATATTATTATATTTTGCATATTTGGTGAAACTGGTATGACATTTTTGTACTGCCATGCTATTATTTGGAATGTCTGGCAGTGATTCATATCAACTGGACCCCTCCCCTTCATTATCCTTTGGCCAAGGATTTTATCTGTAAAAGTTTGTTGATCATTTAAAGTATTCAATATTTTTCTTGAGGGAGGTGTTGTGAGTGGGAGAGTAACAACGTCTAAAGCTGCAGTATTCATTCGAAAAGGTTCTCAGTTGAGTGATGGGAATTGCAGACCTATGCTGAGAGTACCTAGGGTGAAGGGGCAAGTACTGTCATGTGAAGGGGGAATCGGCACCCATGGTGGGCATTCAGGTTGAGAGAGAAAAGATTTCACAAGGCATTCTTATTTTAAATTATTTTTATTTTCTTGCTATTTACAAATTTCCAGTTTCATACACAAACCTCCTCTCCCAAAGCTGTCCCCCACCCTTGCCCCTACCCTCATCCCTGTCAATGAATCTCTTTAAATGCATGTTTCTCACAGTTTTGCTTTCTATAGAGTAATGAAGATCTGTCTTTTATTAGCAATAGTTGTATTAAATTGATACACGAGGTATGTCTGTTTAATTTCATTTTTTCTTAATTATTTTTAATTAATTAGCAATTTAGAGACACAAAGACCAGGAATATGAGAAAACAACATTCATATTCGTAATCAGCACCCCTGAAAGTACTTGTATGGAAATTTTCAGGTGGTTCAAAAATTTGATTCACAAAACCCCCCAAATAGGCCTCTTTTTGGCAACCATCCCATGGTCCAATAAGCCTACTGAATCATCGACGTCAGTGCTGGAAACTACACCGAGCCGAACAGCTATCATACTTTTCTGCGATGTGCACTTAGGCCGTAATTAATTATTTATGAATGTCCCTCCTGGGGTTAGAATGCATTGCTTATTAAACTGATAGGAAATGAAAAGTAGGCCTAAGCCAGGCCTAGGTTAGGGCGATAGGCCTAGTTCATGCTGTTCAGAAAAATAACTCAATTTAAAGAAATTTTTCTTCCAAAGCTCGAAAGTTTGTCGTTGTGGCAGAACTGGATACGCACTTGGCCAGCAGATAAATAAAGAACTGAAAGATGATCGTTTCCCATCACAAATTTGGGTCAGTACTGAGCATGAAGTTACGGTTTCACGATCGTGCTGGCTGTGGATACTCGCCCTTAAAGAAGTCCTATTTTGGGCTATCCCTGCACAGGCTACGAGGACATGGCGGTTTGTGAAGCGTACCGAAGTAATTTCCAGCCTGATTAAAAGACTAGCCTAGGATAGCCTAGTCTAGGCAGTAGGATGGCCTGGCTAGGCCTAGCCTACACATTGAAATCCACATATTCCAATTACACTCATACCTCTGTTTGTAGGCCTATTCCGGTTGTGGTCATGCATTATGCGACAAACAAATTTCTACCTTAATTAAATACTTCAAGTTTGATGATAAAGAGGAATTGTTACCTTAAAATTACTCAAGAGTTTTGAGAGTCCACCCAGGCACACCGTCTGCCGACTGATTCGGATATTGCAATGGGTTCAGAGTATTGCCATATAGGAGCACCTGTAATCGAACACTTTCCAAAAACAAAAATCAGGCAGGGACGCTACATGATTGTCACTGAGCCTGAAATGATAGTTATCTCTGGGATTTCGAACTGCTCAGTCCATATTTCGGATATTTTGAGACATCATTAGGAGACGAGTAGGAAATTTGACGTAAATCCAATTTAGTAGACCTATCCAGCGTTGTAGATACTAAGACAACGGAGAGCCATAGACCTCGCGTCTGTCCACATATATTCTAGTCTGTTGGCAATAGGTTTTGGAAGTGACAACGACAACCAATACTTTTTGACAGTTTGGGGATTTAGTTTTTTTTTAATTGAGCGTTAGGGTTGGAAAAAAACACAGGAACACTGTTTCTGGAATCTATGCCATCATTAATATCCAAGGTTTTGATTGACTCTTCGGGGAAGAGTTTTGCCAATGCATCCTGCATGAAAATAAATATTCCGACCGTTTTGCTGAGGATTCCATCCCCTAGCCGCATACTCGTATAGGCACTACGTATAAGCAACAGGGGCATGCATGGCCAATCGAAACCTCGAATCAGTTTCACACCTTTATGAACACCTTGCCTCAATTGTGCTGTTAATCTGTTTCGTATAAGTTTTCAATATCATAAAAGGATCACAGTTGTGAAGCCATGTTTCCCTGTTACAACCCCCCCCCCCCATCCCCAACTCCGTCAACTTATCATACCTCCCTCCTCTCGTCGTTTTTTTTTTTTTTTTTGCTCTCTATTTTTTTCGACACCACCCATCGCGTCCCCAAAATTTCTGTGGGGGGCACTCTGCCCCCCTGCCCCCCCCCCGCTGGCTACGCCACTGCCCCCCCCCCATCTAACTTAACCGACTGTGCATCCAGTAAAGGGGCATTTGCCATCTCCAAGACGCCACCAAACCACCAAAGGCGCTCGAGATTGTTACGATGGCATCGTGTGAGATCCGCTACAGCAGGACTCGCCGACGGTAGTCGAGTGACCTGCTGTGGTTTCCGTTCAGGTGCGACAGGGTTTTCGTCCGCTCTTGTCAATAAATTAAGGCTCAAAGAGGTAAAAAAATCATGCGATGTTAAACAGCTTTCCCGTCAGACCTAACCTAGGCCTATACTTTATCCCTAAGATCAATTCTCAACACTGCTAGACGTTTTCAACTGAGTTCTACAGAGCCCTTTAATTGCCTGGTGACAAAATGTTCATAACGCAGTCTATAGTGACAAAGAAAAGACAGCTGCCCATATGTAGTAAACAAATCAAGAGTTGATGACAATAAAAAAGGGTGTTCTTAAAATTTATTGTTTTTCCTTAAGAGTCAATAAATTTGAATTTCATTTGACTTGAATTTCAGTATACACAAGTTGTCCTTGGAATTATTTCTACAGGAAAGGATTTCAACAACTTGTTTGTTACCAATAATATCAGTGAGTGACATGCAAGGTCTTTGTCCAACTACACAAATGCATCAAACATGGCAGTTTACATGTGAAAGTGGCCTAGCTAGAGGGGGCGGGGGAGCTGGAGACCCCGAGTCAGACCTTTTACTCCCCGCTTCCTGCCCATGAGATCTGTGAATTGAGGCAATGCGTTTGCTGATGGTAGATCTTGCCCCGATCCCCCCTTTCGCCAGGTTTAATGAGCTGTGACATAAGTACCGTCGTTATCATGCAATCTATACGGACGGTTCCAAAGCCATGAACAGAGTCGCAGCAGCACCGACAGGCGGAGATACACCTTCGGGTGTTTTTTCAGCTGCCTTGAGAAGTTGGACATTTTCTCCAGGCTTTCGAAAATTTTTGCCTTACAAGTCTTGCATTGTAGTAAGATGTTTTTTTGATTTTATCATATAATTCTGAAACCCAAAAAGCCACAGCCGCAGGTAAATGGGTAGCTTTGGTAGGGAAAGACATCATGATCTAAAAAGTCGTGTTCTCATATGTCACTGTATGAGCACAGTAAACGTGTATGTTAGTCAGGGTAACACCTGCCGCACGCTAACGTGTTTTCATTTTCTTTTCGCTTATACCTCGTTGAAAAAAAAAAAACACCCTTGTGTAGTAGCTCTCCGTGAAACACTCCAATTTGATGAGACTGCCGAAATCAGTTGTACTTGCGTGGGTACCGAGTCACGTGGGCATACGCGAAAATGAAAAGGTAGACACACTAGCTAAAGAAGCCCTACAGATGGACGTTACCAACCTCCACTTGCCCCACACGATTATCGTCCTTAGATCAACGACTACATATTATATAAATTAAAATATTGCACTTTTTTTTTTCTTTTCTAGGTGACACTATATAACACAATCGTGTTGGTGTGTCGTGAAATCCCATCTAACTTACTAACTACATAATATCAAAGTGGCAGGAACTGTGGGATTCTTTCACTGAGAACAAATTGTACCAAGTCAAACCAACGGTCGGGACTGTGGATAATGCAGCCCCCAGAAAACGGAGAGATTTGGTACTGACTGGGGCTCGCATAGGTCGCTCCACGGGGATGAGAGACCATAATGTATCCCCTGTGACTGTGCTGCCACCGTCAGTCACATTCTCGTTGGCTGCTATGAATACTCTCATATTCGTCGGAAGTATTACACTGCCAAACCTGAAGAAGACCCTTCTCTCATTTTGGGCTTTCTCAAAGAAAGTAACCTTTACAGGAAATTTTGACATGACTCCCACATTTGCTTTTTAGACATTTTAGTAGAATTTTGCCCAATCCCTTTTCCTTTTAGGTGATTTCTCCTCACCATTACAGTTTTTATCTAGCTGACACTATGTAACGCATTCGTGTTGGTGTGTCGTTAAACCCCCAACTAACTAACCCAACCCCCTTTCCCCCTTCTGCTGGTCCTCCTTGATCAAACAGTCTAGTTATGTCATGGGAAACATGTTGTAAAAACATGTCATATGAATTAGCCTGCAACGTTTGTCCAATCTTTCAAACATGTAACCACTGTGTTAAAACATTTTGCTTTTAGATAGTATTGATAGACTTTCCAACTCTTCACCCGAATTACACAGTTTCATTAGCATTTCAAACGAAGGTAATAAAGAACTCCAGGTTACTTATAGAATACAAGGTAGAAGGCAATGCAGCTCAAGGTGTAAAATGATTTTCTCTGATAAATACGACCTTTATGGAATCAGCAAACTAGTAAGAGAAGTATTAATCTCATATTGTGAAAAAGTGATTTGGAAAACTCCCCGCCCCAGTGAAAGGCAATTCTGCCCACCCCCTTTCCCTCAGGGGAAGTATAGTCGCCTTCCAACAAGGTCCTATGGCAGGGTGATGTTAAGAAACATAAGTGCTCAAAAATTGCACTTAAGAGGGCTTGTAACTCCCTTTAGGAATAAAATTGATATCTTTCAATTGTGGAACATATTAAATCATTGATTATATAAAATAACGTACAACTTTAATCGGCTGAAGAGCCAAAATTATGGAGAATAGTATTTGTATAAAATGAAAATCAGACTGAAAGAAAGACCATTTATTTGAGTCATTTGAAAAAAAAATGGAGCCCATTTCTTGAGTTTAAAATTGTTTTATCGCACAGCTGAAATGTCAGCTGGTGTATTGACGCATCGGTTAACACTGTTCTAACCCATAAGTATGTCAAATGGAGGAGTTAATCCAAAGGAAAAATTAAAGCTCAAAATAAGAAGCACGATAAGGTTTCTGAGGATGCATTTTCATAAGGCCTACAAGCACTCAGAGCACATCCATTGCATTTCTCTGACTTCAGATTGGGACAATTTTCCTGCGTCCATGATGTCAGTACAGGTGCGATGATACCACCCGGAACAAACTTTGCAGCCAATCCAGGTTTGGTTTTCTCATTCACCTGTAGCGTTTTTCACATGTTGAGCAATGTCAACGACTTCTCTATCCTCACGAACTTCCACTCTTTCGCCGTTTTTCTCGTTGCTTGGACTGGAGGTATGCCCTGACTTTAGAACCCGAAACTGCCATTGGCAGTTGCATAGTAGAAGCTTTTGGGGGGGCTTTGGCTTAGTTTCCTGTGGGAGACGCGGAAGTTTTTCGAAGGCAGGACACAGGCTCACTCCCGATTCAGCCTGGGAAGTTGCTGCAGACGATGGTCCAGGGATGGTAGCACTTGTGCTTGGACCTTTGGCTCCATACTCTTTTCTCTAAATTCAAATTATTTTAAAGGGTATCAGTGGTGAGGTCATAACCTTCTTAGAAGCGCTTTTCGAAGAAACACTTCTCACCACTCATGGCTTCCTCCAAGGCATTGATTTTGAAGAAAAAATGGGAAAATTTCCTCCGGTAACAGTCTGTTTACAGCAAGAACGGCCCAGCGTGGGAAATGTCCAACACGGCTGTTTCCTAAAATAGTGACATCATTTATTCAATCCTCCTCTGGAGAGTTCTTAAAGCAGAGCTCATATAAAGTAGCTTCAAGTCCTGCCATTTCCTTCTATAAGAAAAGGTGACAAAATTTTTCTCATACTGTATAATAAAGTGGGGTCGAGACCTGATGCAAAATACTTCCTATGTGGGTTACTTTTCCCAGTGTAGTACGACTCATAGTGACACACAAGCTCTCATTAGTGCTTTCATAAACGACCTAAGGTTTGTTCCCTGAAGCATGTCTCCCGTTTCATTTGCTTGCGGACTTCGTAGAGCTCTTTTAGAGCACTACCTATGAAGTCATTGGGTACTTGAAGTGTTTTAATCAAATATGATAACCACACTACAACATGTTTATATTCATGTAAGAACGAGACCCAGTGGGTGTACGCGGGTGAAGATTATCGTCCTTGTGGCCTTTTGACTGGTGTAGCATATTAGAACATAAAATGAGTCAAAAATGTTTGTCCGTCCTTGGTTGGCTAGGCTTAGACTGAAGAAAAGTTTCCAGCTCTTCGTTTCACACAGTAACAGAATAAAGGGCTTTCCCCCTTCCATTATCAATTTACATCTCCCAGCACTCACAATAAATAAAAAAAAAGTTTCTTCCATTACGAACTTCACAAGCACAGTAGTTACTGATAGAAAAGAAAAGTTTGAAGTAATTGAGCATGTCAACTAACAAAATTGTGCCATAGTTGTACTTTAGCATTAGTTTTAGATAGGGTTAAAAGAAGTTCAAAAATTTTGAATGAAAGTGACAGGCAGCATCAGCAAGATCTGATGTCCAAATTGCTGGAAACGTATTCTGCTTTAACGAAGAAACAAAAGCTTTCATATCATATGTTATCTTCTTGAACTCTACATTTTAATCCATGTTGTCCCTGAAGGAAATCATTAGATGTCTGTACAAGGCTTCCCAAACCTGAAGAAGAAATTGATGAGTTTTTTGAAACCCTGATGCTTTGCTTACAGCCTAAAGGTAGAACCTTTGTGAAATATGGATAATAAATCAGAAAGACCTGCATCGAGGTAGACCTTAAGTAATGGTGCTTGGCTGTTTTTGAGCAAATGCCAATCACCTATGAATGGTAACATCCATGCCAGTTCCTCACCATACATACGTTTCAATCTTAGAAGAAGCTGGAATGTTTTTCCATCACCTGCAACTACAAGATGTTCAGTTCTTTCCCCAACTTGATGTTTACTATGAAGAATATCAAGAACATCAAGAAGAGTGTTTTGGCTGTCTGCAGGTGCCTGCAACACAGATGTAAAGTGGGCTTTAGATTGCTCAGGGGAGGGAATTATAGATGAAAATGAGTTCTTCAAGTCAGGCAGCACTATATCAGGGAACTGATCTTGACCAACAGATTTGACAAGCATGTACAAAAATACTTTTTGCCCCAACTTGGTTTGAGACAGTTTGTCTTTCTCATGCAGGGTAAAGTCCGAAAGACTCAGTATTGAGTATGGGTTCTGTGAACGTGAATGTCTGGTTAAATCTCTGCTGTGAAATATGGTGCTAGTCTGATGAAATTGTTCTACCACCATAGCTGGTACATTATGAGGTGGACTTGTAAGCAGCCTGTCAATGCCAGTACATGCGCTTTAATTATCCAACCGTGAAGGTAAAATACATGTAGACAGAGGAAGGGGCTCAACTGCCTGAACAGAGGTCCCATGGAAGCCACGATCACTCTTACTGGAAGACACAGATGCATAACTAAAGTTACGATCAATATTGTCGATGGATGCAATACAAAAACTGCTGTTAAGAACATTTACTTTCATTTCACGTATTGACACTTTGTTTGATACCTAAGGTAAGTACTCTTAGACACAGTAACACCAAATTTAGACAGTGTTGAAAAGCATGCAGATGAAGACTTTGTGTATCTGTCTAATACATCAGCAATTAACATATGAAGGTGAGTGAAGCACTGTTCCTTTGTAGTAAACAACAGACAGCTGGATACCAGGTAACGTCTCAAGAATTTGCTGTAGCTGACTGACTGTGAACTATGAGTTTCACCCTCATAGTACTTATGCCAATCAAACTCTGTTTTGAACAACTTTTTCATTTGCTCATTTGTACCCTGAGTTATGGCAGTCACAAAATTCCACACAACGGGATCAATCCTCGAGACTTCTTTGAAATGGAAGCAATCTAATTTTATTCCTTCGACACGATGTTTCCCAACAATTTGTTTAGCAGTAGCTAACAACCTTTTATTGAGATCTTGTGCCACGTCAGTAAGTGCTTGATTATGATAAAATTTGTCTACATCAGAGGACGTTGAGGATTGACCCTGTTGTTTCTCAGCTCTTCCTAAGCCTACCTGACATTGTTCTTGCTGTAGAGAGAAGAGAAGTTTATGAATAGAGTTTATTGTGTTACTACCAGTTCTTCTGATCATTGTACCAAAGCGTGGCTGACCTGAAATTTGAGAAAAAGTAATACTCTCCAAATTCAACTTTCACTGATGTACGGAAGTACTTAAGGGACTTGAGTGGTGGCTCATCACTCTCAGATGAACTGGCATTACACTGTAACTGTGAAAGGAACATTTGCATATTTGCGTGATAAGCATCTTTATACTTGTTATGAAGACTGGTCAGCACTCACTGCAAATGCGTATGATTCACAGCTGTCACAAGACTCAATTGAGCAACCTCGAAAATTATCAACCAATGAAGCAAAGACCTTTTCATCGGAGTTGACAGAATGAAGGTAAGATTCAGACCTGGCAAATTTGTGTAATCCCTGAAAACATGCATTACAAACTTTACTTTCCACATTTACTACATGCTCTTCTAGTTGCAACACATCTGATGCATTCCTTCTCGCAAGGTCAGCATTCACTGGCTTTCTTAAAGTTCCTGTGCTTAAACAAAAACAACACTTCTGCCTCTGCGTATAATTATATAAAGACGAATAGTGAGTTTTGCAGAGATAGAACTGTGAAAAACAATCCTCTGCTACGTCACTGATATCCCACATATCTAGAATGTAAGACGGAAAATTGTTTTTATCGGTCTTTATAATTTTTGTCTTTTCATTTTCACACTGGGGTACAGCACATTGATTCTCTTTGGGAAGTTGTCTTTTGAGAGGACACATGTTTGACCTGTGCTGCCTCTGACAATTTTGGCAAATGCAGTCAGCATCTTCAATCCCACGAGCACGAAGGTTATCAGTAAGTTGATCATGCTGTGGACCTGCTTGACCAATATGCCAGTACCCGCTTTTACTACCATGGCATATCTTACATGGTCCACACTCCTTCCCGGGATGAAGAATACTACCATAGCTTGTCTTTGGCATGTTTGAACCAATGTAATCTACGGCAGCACAGGTACAGGACAAACAAAGGCTAAAAATTACAAATAAAACACCTTAGAAGATTAGAGGGTGCTTGCTATGCTGACGGCAAATCTGCATAGTATTAAAAAAAATTACATTACCAAAGTGTTGATGGAGTTACTGCACAACAGAGAAATTTGTTTTCTTTTAGTACAAGCCTTTGGGGAAATTTCAAAACAAACAAAAGTATTTGCGCCTTCTCCCAAACACGTAGAACTATAAAAGGAGGACAATGACTGGGACTTGGCTCCAAACTGTAAAATATGATACAGTACCAACCCTGAATCGTAAAGTAAGAAAAAACGTTAACCGTCAGATGGCTGTGTGCACTGTACAATGGTTGTATACAGTATGCTGGCATCATTTGTGTTCCCGTGGATGGGAGTGAATCTAACCAAAGAACTAACAGTAATGTACTGCTGAAGGACTGCTCGATATTAGCTGAGACAATATATACAGCAGTAGGCCTAACTGCCAACAAGCAGGTTTAACCAAACGATAGTAAATTTGTTAGTATGCTGCTACGCACTGTCACTTACTCTGTAATAATTCACAGTTAGTTGGTAGAATGTGCTTTTTAAGTGCATCGAAACGGCACATACAAACAAAAAATAAACTCAAACCGGATCGGGCAGAAACAAAAACGCAAACTATTTACACACTACTAAATCAAACAGAACATTATGTTCATTACAGTAATAGAACTATATATACAGATATTTACATACTATTTGCAACAACTTAAGTACTTTACAGACCAACCTCCTTCCAGCCACCCCAAACCAATATTACAACCCCTTGTAACGGCACAGATATGTATACATATACATATTTACAACATATTTACAACTGAAGTACCTCAGAAGCCACATATGTACAAACACAGTACTATTTACACATTACAGTCGATTCATATTTACAAAATCAATATTTACAAGTTGACTACCACCCGGTCCGCCCTCACTGAAACAAGTGGACCCCATCGCCTACCGAACGCCGACCTTTGCAAACGAACGAAGTCAGACTCAACCCTCAGCCTAACCTCCGCCCTCACCGACGCCAGTACGACATCAGCAGGCCTCCCCACCCCCTAAATACAATATTACATCGGTCTCTCCAGAAGGCCAGCTTTATGGAGGCCGAAACAAAGGTAAGTATGCCCTGAACACTTGCATTGCATGGCGGAGGTGAGAGACCATACAAAGCATAGTCCTGGCTGACCGCCCAGGTGTTGCAAAACGTTAGGCGATCAGTCAGGACTTGAAACCATTCCCAGAATAGGGCCACATAGTCACACTGCCAAAACACGTGGCACACTCTCCCATTTTGTGCATCTTATACGGGGGCAAACGCCATCTCCAAGACGCCACCGAAGGCGCTTGAGATTAGTTACGATGGCGTCATGTGCGATTCGCCACAACAGGTCTCGCCTGCGGTAATCTAATGATCTGCTGTGGACTACGCGCCACACATCCGGCCCTGAGGCATAGTGGCTGGATTGGATCTGGCCAACCAATTTATCAAAAACAGCCCGGTATAGGTCCCTTGCACTTGACTGCGAAACGTCCCCCGTTAGTTGGTAGAATACATGTAATCACACTTAATCTCACCCTTACCCAATCTGACAGATAAGAATCTGGCCTTTCGTTAAATACAGTAGGCCTACTAACATTAAGCCTTGTAACTGTCCAGAGTGAAACTAACAATATTATGTTAGCCTAGGCCTAGGTTAACGACAACTGTGTCTTGGCACAGCTAGGTCTGCTTTTCCTCTAGCCTATGCCAGGATTCATACTTAATCCTCGTCCTACAGCCAAGGAATATGAAAAGGCACTAGGCTAGTAGCTGTAGGCCTAGGCCTACTTGTACTGTAGCTTACAGTTACACTGTGCCTGTAGGACTTAAAAAAAATACTTTAGCCGAGGCCGATAAGAACACTCTTAATCTCATGAAACCTAAAAATAAATGGCGTATGACTCAATGAAGCCGTAAAAAATAAAGAAAGGCTACCGTCGTACCTGAAGTACTAAGCCCAGGCCCTTGCCTAAGGGCCTAGTTACTAAGTAATTTACTACAGCGTTTGCTTTAACATAAGACTACATGTTGAAAGTACACATACATATGTAAGTGATGCGAAAGTAAGTACAGTAGGATGCATGGATAAGCCGTAGAAGCACTATGTCTGACGTATCTTGTTCAAAGTGAAGAGAGAATGATAACAAGCAAAGTACCACTGTATTATGAAAATCTAATTTGTTATCTCTATTAAAAATGAAGTTTCAACATTTTCTCACCTTGAAGACGGAAATTGTGCAGTTGGAAACTTCGCAAGTGAGCTCGCATTCCTTCGGTTTCACTCGCGAAGCTTGTCTCGGAAACTCGAGCAAAAGCTTACTCCCTGACGATGGCTATCCGCTAAAACGCGTTCTGTTTGAATATTCAACTTGTTTTTTCCATAAATTGCTAAAGAAAACTCAATTACGTAGCCTCATGAATAAGAATTTGTGCGATTTTAGACGGATGTCCATTTTCGCTGTGCGAAAGCTAGACCAACTGACGTCTCCCAGAATACATTTCACCGTGAGTGCTAAAGGTTTAATGATTGCGTAATAACGGTCGAGAAGGCGAGGTCCGCTTTCCAACCGTTTGCAAAGGAGTTATAATGTAACCCAATTGGTCATTTTATAGGTTGATAGATTGACTGATTTATTTAATCTATCCATTCAATCTGTCCATTCAGATTCTCTTATCTCCTTTTTTTTTTTTTTTGGCCCTTCTAGGGCTCCCACAACTTGGGAGCAGATGAGAGTTTGGGACCTGTGAAAAGAAATGGAAGCAGTGATAAATCTCTAAAATTGGGAAAATGTGTTCATACTTACAGGGTCTAAACATACTAACAATAAACTTAAAAAAGGTTTTAAATAATTAGGTTAGTTTAGAGAATCTCGCAGACAATAAATTTATGTATGCCTTGACAAAAGTCTAGCCAGTGGTGTCACAGTGCTATATGAAACGTCCTTTTTACTGTCCAGTTAAGAGGTAATGGAAATTTTATGCATCACCCTTAGAAACACTTTGTAACAGAAGAGTGCTACTCAAGGTTTGTAGTTTGTTCTGCCGATGAAGAATATTTAGAAGCGTGTTATTTGCTCCACCTCAAATGGAATGTATAAAACATGTCACACCCATCTCACTCTTCAACTTCCTCGCTTTATCTTTTAGGTCAAACCACTGTTTACGTATTGCTGTCCAACCTCCTTCCCACCTGCTGCCTTAATGGACTGGACATACATCTTCCAATACTTTGCCGTTCTTTCTTCATCTTAAAACAATGAAAGAAATGGCATAAATTTCCACGAATACCAGAGACGTGTAAAGACTCCCAAACAGGCCATCTGCAAGACTCTTGAAAATGTGATAAGTTCCTTGTGCTATAGGAACTGAAAGTTACATCGGACTGCTTGAAGTGCAGGCTCTCTATCGCATCAAAACAGATCCATATATCGGCCTTGAGCAGAACGACATTCTGAGGTACCTGGGTAGTCAGATTATGAAGAACTAGATAGGTCACCTGGAAATTTTCTGGTGGGAGTAATACGAGCAACAGGTGCATTCTGTTCATTCATGAGAAGATCCACAGACAGTACCCAGTTTGGGGCATTTCGAGAATTTTGTTGCACAACCTTTCTTGCTCTTAGAACCTGCTTTCTAAAAGATAAGTTCGTCCTGGGTATGACGTTAAACTGCATCCAGGTGGGGTGAGGAGGTCGTGTGTGGCGAGTAGTTTCTCCCCAACTATCGCCTATAAAATGCGCACATAAAACCGTTATTACTCATCCTACGACTGGCGGGTTGTCGGCGCCACAAAACCGAGTAAGCCCCTCCATGGTTGAGCCCCCTGTGGGCTGGGGGTTGTAATATATGCCCACGGTATTTCCGCCTGTCGTAAGAGGCGACTAAAGGGAAGGACTTGCACCGTATTTAAACCTTGCTTGACACTATATAACACATTTGTGTTGGTGTGTCGTTAAATTTTATCTAACTAACTATCTAAAAGATAAGTATTCTCTGCAATTTTAGATAGATTTTCCTCAGTGTCCCAAACAGCCTTCAGGCCTGTAGAATCACTCTCCCAGCCAAAGGTATTTGGATCTGGTACTTCAACATTACTAGAGGATGCTTGTGACCATAATTTAAAAGTCCAACAACATCTATCCCAATGAAAACGAAGGGCTAAAGCAGACGGCATCCAATAGGATTCAACTGATATTGTATGATATTGTATCTTTCAAGAAGAAAAAAGAGAAAAAAAAAAGATATTGTATCTTTGGAATAGAAGTTTCGTGGTGATCAATGGAAGTCATGCCTTCTGAAAAGACTGAACTGAATAACTCTTCTGGACTTTCTTCTGTAAAGCCACCCACATGAGTATGAAATTAAACAGAACCAATCAGCCTATAGAAGGCAAATAAACCAGTTATAGGATCACTTAACATTTTGAAGAAAGCCTTAAGTGAGGTCAGACTGCCACTTGAAAAATGAAACATAGTCGCAACCACTACAAATGAAAATGACCTGTATGAAGGTTGGGGAGTGTTGCACATGGCTACCAAGATCTTGTAAATCAAAATCACTAATTAGAGATGAACAAATCTGATTGACAGATGCAAATAAATCATTACAGAACTGCTTCCGCAACTGTACAAAGACATTTTTGTCCATGAGATGAGTCTGCATCAAGGGCAAACCTATGTGTAGTGTATCTCGATCTGGACTGTAAATTACTACTGACTTACAAGATGTGGCAACAGCATGATACCATACTCTTGAATCACCTTCTTAATTGTCGAGGACAATGAGGGGAAAAGGTTCTACCTCGCCTATTCCATTCATTACGGAATTCCATGAGATTGCAAGATTGGATAGCCAAGCTCAGTGCTTGTTTGGATTTGAAGAGAACGGACGCATTTTGCAGCCGCCTCTTCAAATATGCCAAGTTGGGGTTGTGTTTGTTCTAATACTTTCATGACTCCTTGTAAGACTACTGAACTGTGCTACACTATCTGTAGTTACGTGTATGCTACCTGCATTGTATTGTTAACAATGCGACCTCGACAGTCAAGCTAGCTGGCTGTGGCTTTCATTGAACTGGGGCATTGTCCAGTCGACGTGTGTTACGTAACTGAATCTTAGCATACACACAGAAAATAGTCATGCAATTTAACGCACGTGGATTCACTCTCGTCCTGAACAGTGAAAGCAACGCTTGGTAAGTAAAATATTTCTTAACCCGTGCTGTGTACAGTTAGAGTCTTCCTGGGCTTGCTTGACGTTTCAATTTTTCATCAGGTTAGTGAAAACGTTACACTGCCAGTATTTTGCTAGGCATGTGGTGTTACAGCAAGTATTCAGGGCACACTAAAAGTATTTTGCTTTTTAGTGTCAGATTTCATCACTCCCAGTATTTTGCTGGGTAGAGATTGTCGTTAATTGTTCTTCACGCTTGTGAAAAAAATGTACATTCACATATTATATGTATGTACACAACCTTAAAGCAGTGAAAGTTGTTCTAACTGTTGAGGAAATTGTGCCGTTTGCGAGCAAAATTTAATTGCTCTTATCAAAGCTTTAATTGCTCTTATCAAGTCGGGCGTACCAACGAAGTCTCGAGTCTCGTGTTTGCTTAAATTGTAAATACTAGAGCAGAAGCAATAGTGCCGTTGGTGAGAAAAATTTAATTGTCCTTTCAAGAGGATTTGGTAAAACCATAACAGTTTGAAGCCCTGTGTTGGCTTACGTTGTAAGAAACAGATAGGATATGGACCTACTGGATTATGAAGAAGAGGAAGTGCATTCACTTCCCAATGCCACAGAGCAAAGTCAAGCCACGACATTGGCATCTCCATCAGGAGAAGGCACATCTACAGCCGATACTGACTATAAATCTATGTTGCTGCAAATGCAGGCACAAATTAAACTTTTGTCGGAGAAATTGGTTCCGGCAGTAATTGTCAAGCCTCCGACTCATGAGGTGGATGACTCACCATTTCCAGCAAATCAGGAGGCTTTACATGCGTCTCCTTTTGGAGAAAAGGAGGATTCAGAACATTTTGATTTAGACAATGATCTTGAAGATTTACTGAGTGGTAGCACAAAAGAGCCTGACATTTGTTCTTTAGATGCCGGTGAACAGGTTTTCGGTGATATTACAGCTGAGCTTAATTTGGCTCAGGAAAATGGACCCAAAGTCCAAGACAAAGTAGCAACACTTGTGTTGAATATCTGTAAAGCTAAACTCAAGCCGGCAAAAATCAAAGAAAAATGCAGTAAATACCTAAGGCCAGAAAATGTGGAGTTGTTGGAAACCACTCACTGTAACAAACCAATTTGGGACCATCTACAAATGGCTACCCGTACAAGAGACATGAAACTGCAAAAAATTCAGACATTAAATGTCAAAGCCATGTCTGCATTAACTTCTCTTCTTAATGATTGTGTTGGAAGCAAAGCCATCATGGATAAAGATACACTGCTAATAAAAGTAGCAGATGCTCTGGCACTTCTTGGATCTGCTAACGTAGATCTCAATGCATTTCGACGAGACTTGATGCGCCCTGAGCTAAAAGCAGAGTACAAAACCCTCTGCGATAAAAATACGGAATTTGAAAGTTCAAAATATTTGTTTGGAGATAACATTACACAGCAGTTAAGAGATATTAGCGACGCAAATAAGATTAGCAAGC
This sequence comes from Holothuria leucospilota, assembly GCA_029531755.1. NCBI lineage: Eukaryota > Metazoa > Echinodermata > Holothuroidea > Aspidochirotida > Holothuriidae > Holothuria > Holothuria leucospilota. The sequence continues at coordinate 66,690,448 of CM055961.1, read as the reverse complement.
GTTGCATGGCTCCCTCTCGTGGCAGAAGCAGAGGGTTTGGCCGGAGTAAATTTACCGGTCGTGGACGAACTCATCGTTATCAGCCTTTTTTAGGCAACCGCCAAGGTCGGCAGTACTACAACAGAACGCTGCCAAAGGGGCCAAACACCATGGCCAACAAGAACTCAAAGAATTAACCAAATCAGGTGAGGTGAGTTCCATTTGCTTAAACTCGGTACCAGTACTTACAGCTGGTAGATTGAAATACTTTCAAAAGCAATGGCAAGAAATTACTAGTGATCCTGTAATTCTGAATTGTGTCAATGGATATGACATTGAATTTGACCAGGACAAACCTATAAGATGGTACAAGTCCAAGTGTAAATATGCCAAATTAAACACTAATGAAGAACTGGTTTTGCAAGAAGAAATTGAGAAACTTCTCTCAAAAGGTGTTCTTGAAAGAACTTCACACTCTCGTAATGAATTTATCTCATCAGTATTTTTTAGACCAAAGCCTGATGGGTCCTTTCGAATGATTTTGAATTTAAAGAATTTGAATGAGAGTGTAAAGTACTACCATTTTAAAATGGACACTCTGCAATCTGCACTTAAACTTATGGAACCTAATTGCTTTATGGCATCTGTTGATCTCAAAGATGCGTACTATTCTGTGCCTGTCAGCCAGGGTAGTAGGAAATTCCTAAGATTTCTATACAAAGAAAATGTCTACCAACATACATGTTTACCTAATGGGCTGGCATCAGCACCTCGTATATTTACAAAACTGCTCAAACCTATTTTGTCAGAACTACGTAAATTAGGAATTTCCTGCCTTGCTTATATTGACGATATTTATATTCAGGCCAGTTCCAAACGTGACTGTCTATATGCAGTTACTCAAGCAGTGCATCTGTTCCAAAAAGTAGGTTTCATTATACACCCGGATAAATCTGTCTTAGAACCAAGAAACACTTTAACGTTTCTCGGGTTTGTGTTAAATTCACAAACTATGACTGTCCGGCCCAAACCTGAAAGAGTTGCTGCTACCCTGTCTGAAATTCAAAAGTTTAAGGGTAAGCAAATGAAAACTATAAGGGACCTTGCGCATATTATTGGTATGCTGGTGTCACTCTTTCCTGGCGTACGTTACGGGCCTCTTCATTATAGAGACCTAGAGATGATCAAAATCGAATCATTAAAGAGAAATCAAGGAAATTTTGATTCACAAATTTGTGTTTCAGCAACAGACCTTACAGAACTTGACTGGTGGCAAGAAAATCTTGCCACTGCATATAACCATATTCTTGAATCCGATCCAGATTTAATATTAAAAACAGATGCTTCCTTAGTGGGCTGGGGTGGATATTCACCTACCCTAGCAACTAAGGCACAAGGGAAATGGACTGAAAATGAGAAAACCTTGCACATTAATGTACTTGAAATTTTGGCAATTTATTTCTGCCTTAAAGCCTTAATGGCGGATTGCCATGGAAAACATATCAGAATACTGACTGACAGCTCAACTGCTGTGGCTTATGTCAAATCTATGGGTGGCTTACATTCACCCCAATGTAATTCAATAGCTAAACTCATTTGGGAGTGGTCTTCTGCCCGGAATATTTGGCTATCATGTGCCCATGTACCAGGGGAAAGTAATGCCAAGGCAGACACCTTGTCACGGAAATTTAGGACTAATACGGAGTGGATGTTTAACCCCAAACTATTTCATGAAATAACTCTTTTATGGGGACAGTTGGAAGTGGATTTGTTTGCTTCCCGTATAAACAAGCAAATATGTCAATTTGTGTCTTGGACACCAGACCCAGAAGCTTTTGCCATAGATGCATTTTCCATTAGCTGGCAAAATTATTATTTTTATGCATTCCCTCCTTTCAGCCTGATATCCAAAACCCTACAGAAGATAAAGAAAGACCATGCCAAGGGTGTTCTCATTTTACCAGCCTGGCCAACTCAGCACTGGTACGGCAAAATGTTGCACATGATCATAGATACGCCAAGGTACCTTCCAATGACAAAACGAACGCTTCTAATGCCAGGCGAGCAAAACCAGTCGCACCCTCTACATCAGAACATGAGATTACTGGCATGCCTAGTCTCAGGCAAAGATTGCGAAACTGTGGCATTTCAGAAGACACATCCGCCATACTCATGGCATCATGGCGGCAACCCACCAAAAAGCAGTACAGCAGTTACCAGATCAAGTGGTTTCAATTCTGCTCAACAAGACGGGTTAAACCATTTCAGCCATCTATAAATGAGGTACTTCAATTCTTAACAACTCTGTACCAAGCAGGGCTGAGCTACAGTGCAATGAACAGTGCTCGTTCTGCCCTTTCTGCATTACTTGATTTTAATCACAGATATACCATTGGATCACATCCTCAAGTTAGAAGGTTCCTCAAAGGTGTTTTCGAACTCAGGACCCCAAAGCCGAAGTACAAAACTATTTGGGATGTCTCTAAAGTATTAAACCTTTTAAGGTCCATGTATCCAACATCAGATTTATCACTGAAACAACTTACCCAGAAATTATTGATGCTCGTTGCACTTATTTCAGCCCAAAGGTTACAAACATTACAGTTATTAGATATCAACAACCTTCATGTCACTCAGAGGAAAGCTATATTTATGTTGCCCAACAAACTAAAGCAATCACGGCCAGGCTCGAAGCCAGTGCAAGTTGTGTTAACTGCCTACTATGAAGACGAAACTTTAGATGTATACAACTTGCTGGAACGTTACATACAGATAACTTCACCTTTAAGAGGAAGTGAAACACAGCTCTTTATTAGCTATGTACCGCCGCATAAACCAGTGTCAAGGGACACTTTATCTCGTTGGATTAAAGAAATACTGGGGAACTCCGGTATTGATGTGAGTCAGTATGGCGCTCACAGTACAAGAGCTGCTGCTGTTTCGGCAGCTGTTAGTAAGAACCTTCCAGTGGAAGAAATCCTTCATACGGCTGGGGGGGGGGGGGGGGGCTTTTTAAGTGCATCGAAACGGCACATACAAACAAAAAACAAACTCAAACTCAAACCTTCATACGGCTGGCTGGTCTTCGGAAAGAACGTTTGCTGAATTTTACAAGAAGCCAATACTGGATAAAAAGACTTTTGCAGAGGCAGTTTTGGGAAAATAGATTTTCCAGGACTTATTTCCTTAGTAAGGTTGTTCATGGACTGCTTGTGGGGTTCTGTATACTGTGATTGCAGAAACGACTTGATTTCTTTAATCTCACATCCAAGGGATGTTGTTAACAATGTTGTGTTATTCCTTTAAACAAAGGCTAACGTACCAGTTTGAGCTGGTCTATAGACAATGTATTCATATGTGATCATTACAGAGGATTCATTTATTTGTTGTAGAAATTTGTTCATCCCATACAGTGAATGAGATTCACAGGTTGTGTTAAAATAATTTTATCTGGGAAAGCAGAAGAGTGAAAAAAAAAAAAAGCACTCGAGCGTAACTACACTTTGGTTGACTCAAAGAGAGTTAAAATTTGTTTATTCATATTGAAAGTACATTAAACCAGGAAATACAGGTTAATGAGCCAAAGGAGCAAAAATACTGTCTTTGATTTTTAGTTCTACATGCTAGGAACACATCTTTAAAGTCTCATGGAATTCCGTAATGAATGGAATAGGCGAGGTAGAATCGAACAATTAAACGAGACCCCTAGGGTGAAGTTTGATTTAGATTCTACCGAGACATCACATGAATGGAGGGATTACATGCCCATCCACATCGTTTCAATATTTGCTATTGATTCATATCAATCAATTGCCCACCCCTAAATACAGTGTTCCTTCGCATGTCCTAAGTACTTTGAAAACTGAGCTTGGCTATCCAATCTTGCAATCTCATGTAATCCCTCCATTCATGTAATGTCTCGGTAGAATCTAAATCAAACTTCACCCTAGGGGTCTCGTTTAATTGTTCGAATATCCCTCCGACAAATAACAGGGATACTTGGTCTGTGCTGTAGACTTGCCCCAAGTCTCTCGTGATGTTTTCCTCGTCGTTGAGTTGCCACGAGCACTGGATTTCATTTTGCATCATCTCATTTTGCATCACTCTTTTTCCCTGTACTGTAGCAAGGAGTTGTAGTAGTACGCCACACACCACACTCACACAGTTTTTTCGCTCGTCCACTAGATCACTTCGCCACGAGAGACTTGTAGCTTTTGACAATAATGACGTCATCCTTGCGACTAGAAATATTCAAATATGAATATTCATATTATTGTGGTAAGCCAATGAAAAGTTCACAATTAGTAAACAGACAGTCCATTTGATGGAGGTGAATGCTCTCAAAATGTAAATATTAATACCATAGTTAAAGTTCGAAAAAAACCTTTTTCGACTTTGTAGTATTACATATTTCGAATAAAAAATACTAGCTGTGAAAAAAGAATCTGTACTGTTCATATGCAGAGAATGAGGGGTTTGACAGTCAATACCCTCGGGATTGAAAATAACACGTCGTCTAGGCCCGGCGCCCAAGTACATACAGGTGCATAACGCTAGGCCATGTACGTCTTGGAATCCTGGTTGGGCCTGTAGCCGAAAACAGCTGAAATGGAGAACATACTCCTGTGAACCTTTACAGGCGGGAAAGAAGAAAGGGTGAATTACAGTTTCGGAAGTGCTTTATTTGTTTTGAAGACTTACTTCTTCATACCTTGAATTCACGTAGAACATCATCTGGTGTCCAAATTGTAAAACAAGTTGCCCATGTATTGCAAACCTCCGAAGAAGACGTCTGGTCTGTTGCTGGTCATATTTGTGTGAAATGTAAAACAATAGTAGACAAAGTAGAAAAGTTGAAAGAGCTAGAAAAGAGTCTCCAGTCGTCTTTTCAGCAGTCCAGATCAAGTAAACTCATTGTAGTTTCAAAACGAACATTGGCAACTAGTCCTGCGACAGCAGGGAGTACTGGACACAAAGAACCTCGTCATCAACCGAAACGTCGCCGTTTAGTGTATACCAAAAGTCCTAGGCCCACTAGAACTCATAACCGTGATATTGTTGGCTCTTCAAGCGAGAAAGCAAAACAAGAGACCAAGGTAGGTATCTTTTGTTGCATTATGTAGAAGTGACCTTAAGAAGTATAGGCTTCAATTTGCACAAGTTAAAAAAACTTGCACCACGGGTACCGATCCCCATCTCCCAGGTTAAATTACAACTAGATTTCATATGAAGTTCACATGTAGACTGGGGATGGGGGTAAATTTCGCGGTTTGCACACAGGTGGATACACAGGGCTGAGTACAGATATGTCAGCATACTTTGCAAAATGTTAACAACATGGGTTATTTTTTTACTGTGTGAGCTGCATAAAGCCCTGGGCCCAGTTCTTTAGTGGTATGATATACATATGCTAATACACATGTTATAGGCCTGCATAGCACATGTTAATGTGAACTGTATCTACAAAAAAAAAAAAAAAAAAAAAAAATATGGTGCATTCACAACTTAAAGGTCTAAATGCCCATGCATCAATTAAGTTGTGAATGCACCATATTTTTTTTTTTTTTTGTAGATACAGTTCACATTAACATGTGCTATGCAGGCCTATAACATGTGTATTAGCATATGTATACTTAAGACTTAAGACTTAACTTAAGAGGTATAGTGACATGCAAAATCTTGCAACAGATCAATCTTACAGCATATATGCCTGAGTCAATGTAATTTTTGCTGTATAATGAACAGAACATATGTGATATTAAAGAGAATATAATGGATTAGAGAATCCTGAATGTGCAGCACTATGCAAAAGTCTCTTTCCTTAATCCTATTTTCTCATCTAATGTTGCTGTATCCTTGCTATACATCAAACATTCAGCCTTATTTGTATGGTTATTATCTTGTGCTCTTTAAATAGTACTACTTTCGTAATTTCTGCTGTACGAATGGAAAGGGTGGCCAAACTTATTGAGAAAGCAAAAATACATATTTATTTCTATATTTCGATTGTAGCCTATGCAGCTGTATAACACTCAAATAATGTTGCTTTCATCTTGTTTTAGGATGGATATGTATTAATAGGTCCTGGTGGGAAAGAAACCGTCATTGATCCAGGTGCAGACACCGCAAAAGTTGCAAAAGCATTGCATGAGGGAACTTCTGTTGCAGAGCCTGCTCTTGGATTGAGTGATGCACACCGGCTAGTAGAAGCACTTGTCATAGGAAAACTTTCAGAGGAGAGTAGGAAAGTCTGTCAACCAGATAAACTCTTTATTTAGGAGATCAGATAAGAGTTCACTTCAGGTGAGAATATTTTAGGGTTATGATTGACTGATAAAGACCTTACGAGTATTTCTTTGGGTTTTATTTATTTATTTATTTATTTATTTTTTTTTTTTTTTGAGCAATGATCTGTCATCAAAACTGTTGTTGCAGGATACATAATGGGATATCATAATTCTTAATTGTTTTCAGTGCCCAATTACTGAAAATTATGATTAAAGATGAAGAAATACTGTGAAAAATATCGAGCAAGCAAAATGGCCCAACAACTGGCTGCTTTATACCAAAGCCAGCGGTAAAATTTGACCCTGTTGCTCGAATATCAACTTGAAACAAAATCGACTTTAGCTGGGTAAAGTGAAAGATGATTTATAGACAACTCGGTAAGCCTCCACTATTTTATGCATGTCAACTTGCTAATTTTGTCAAATCATAGTTAAATTATCTCTTCTTCAGTACAATGTATGAAACCATAATATCCTTCCTTAATTCTTCCAGACATGGTCCTACAACAAGCAGGAAGAAGAACTTCGTACTAAAGCACCCACACTGTACAAGTGCCTAAAGGCTGTATGTGTAAACCCAAATTCAGAGAGAAGGCAAGTTAAGAAGGTGCAGAGGGCAAGCATTGGCTTAGTGACTGCAGCTAGTGTACTTTTTAATTGTCGCAACAAATTTATGTGTGCACACCAAACACTGACAGCATTAACGCTGGGAAGAAGTGCTTGTGGAAAACAAGCATTCAGAAGACTTAATGCCAGATTTATGAGCATCTCATATAATTCACTTCTGAAAAAGCAAGTTCAGTTTGGACATAACTATGATGAAAAGGTTAAAAAATGGGCCAGAAGTGTTCAGGAGGATGTGAAAACTTTGAAAGGTATGATAGGGAAAGCAGAAGTAGAAAAAGATGGAGCAGCATGCACAGAAGCGATGCAGACCAGACATCCAGGATACAGATTGGTAGGGGACAATGTGGACCTTCTACTTAAAACCACTATTGAATCAGGAAATCAAGACTTACATTACTACAACGTTATGGCTGTAAAGAATCGAGTGTCTGGCAACCACCTACATGACTCTGAACCCATTGGAAGCATCAAATCAACACCATGGTCAGTCTATCTACCGACAGTTGAAGATAACACATCACTCCGGTGCTAGTTCAGATACCTAGTGACAAAAGTAGTTGCAGAATACCTACCACAGCTGTCTTGGTTAAAGAACCACACTCCATCTTTCCTCTCACATCAGTATGTGCATCTTGCCAAGCAAAAAACAGAAGTGGTAAATTAATTTTCATACATTTCATCTGTCTATAGTCACAAAACTTTTTCAACCTTTGTCTAACATTTCTATTAACTATTTGTGAGTCTAGAAGGAAATGATCAATATTAGGGCATTTATTAAATTCAGTTCTTAAATGTCCATTGGGTTCCTGGACAACTCCCCCTTGGTCAATTGACAGTTAACTGCTAGTCACTATACCTCCCAACCCTTCATCACAAATTTATGAACCATGTGACCATCCGAATGCATTAACAATAATGTTTTCCTTTTGTGTCAGATAAATCTGGGAATTGTCACTGAAAATGAAAATACCAATGAGGGTATTGCAAAAATAATGGATGCAACACACAAATATGTACCTTGTCTTAATGGAGTGCCTGTACGAACCATAAGTGGTGGAGACCTACTAACCTGCGAAAGACAGTTCAATGCCCAAGAAGACCGCAGTGATTGTGATCATCTACAGCATCGATGGTGGGGGCTGGTACCAACAGTTGAAGACTTTCATACCCTGGGATACTTTTATGAGGTATAGTACTTCTATTTGAGTAATGTGCATAACAAACAATGAAAGATAGATGACGATGGGAAAATGTCTTTGGTACTACAGTAAGTGACTAAGTGTGCAAGAACATTAATTGTGTTAATAAGAAAATGGCAAGAACATTATAAACTGTTTCAATAAGAAAAAAGCATTTTGACCAAAGGCCTCAACTTGGAAAAACTTGGCTATTCAACAAAAAGATGACTATTATCAATGATTGTGACAAATTACAAGGTCAAGTCAATAAATGAAAGGTTTCTTTAAAGTAAACATCCTGTAGCATTCAACTTTGCAATTAATTAGCTGATGGTTGAAGTACCTACCATTAAGGAAGAAATTTGCTGCATTGAAGTATTTTGGCAACCAAACATTTGAATTTATTATGTATAGCCCACAGTACAGTAATAAACTTTGAAAACTACACCATTGAAACTTCATGAGAGGGATGTTCATAGCCGAATGAGAATCAGGGAGCTGGCTGCTACCAGAGCTGGTCCAAAATGGCTAATAAATGTTTGTGGCAATGTCTAGAAGATATTTGTGGGTAATACACATATTAATGCAAGGAAGATATAGGGAGTCGCATTAAAAGCACTATAGATTCGTACAACTGGTCACCATGCTGTCTTGATTGCAAAAATTCAGACTAACATGCATGTAACCAATCTACTGAATTGTAATTGGTCACACCTGGCCAGCAGATTAGTGATGTCTAATTTGACGTATGCTTTACCTATGGTGAGCACAGTGCTAGATATTATGGAAATACAAATGGCTGTGTCCTCAGCACAGCTGGCCAGTGAAAGTAATTATTTCCATAATAGTTGGAAGTTTTCCAAGGCAGTGTAATTATGAAGGGGAGTGGCTAGAACCAAACTGGTTGGGAGAATTTTAACTACCTGTGATATGAAGCCAATTATGTCTTTTAGTGTCATTTAATCGTTCCTTTTTGTTTCCAATTGTTGCAGGTAATATGGAAATATTTGTATTCAACCATTTCCTCTGGAGATATTGGCACCCTCTATTCTGCCAGAAACTTCCTAAAAGCTTATGATGTTTCCAGTGAACTATTTAAAAATGTGAATGCTGCTACTGAGTTACTGGACAAGTACACTGATATGCTTACTGATTCCTTGCCGTAGGCAGGCAAGGAATCTATGCGATGGTGATGTCGTGTGTGTGTGTGTATGTGTGTTGTTTGTGACACTCATTGTAATCGCGATATCTCAAGATAGGAACGACCGGTACTTTTCATATTTGGTATGTAGGTTTGTCATGTTGAGAGGAAGAACCCTATTGTTTTTGGCAGAGGTCAAAGGTCATTCGAGGTCACCAGGGGTCAAAGTCCAAAAACCTTGTAATCCCAATATCTTGAGATAGGAATGACCGATACTTTTCATATTTGATATGTAGGTTTGTCAGATTCAGAGGAAGAACCCTATTGTTTTTGGCAGAGGTCAAAGGTCATTCGAGGTCACCAGAGGTCGACGTCCAAAAACCTTGTAATCGCGATATCTCGAGATAGGAATGACCGATACTTTTCATAGTTGGTATGTAGACATGTCATGTCAAGAGGAAGAACCCTTTTGTTTTTGGCAGAGGTCATTCGAGGTCACCAGAGGTCGACGTCCAAAAACCTTGTTATCGCGATATCTCAAGATAGGAATGACCGATACTTTTCATAGTTGGTATGTAGACATGTCATGTTGAGAGGAAGAACCCTATTGTTTTTGGCAGAGGTCAAAGGTCATTCGAGGTCACCAGAGGTGGAAGTCCAAAAACCTTGTAATCGCGATATCTCAAGATAGGAATGACCGATACTTTTCATAGTTGGTATGTAGATTTGTCATGTTGAGAGGAAGAACCCTATTGTTTTTGGCAGAGGTCAAAGGTCATTCGAGGTCACCAGAGGTCGACGTCCAAAAACCTTGTAATCTTGGTATCTCGATGTAGGAATGGCCGACACTTTTCATAGTTGGTATGTAAATTTGTCATGTCAAGGGGAGAACCCTATTGTTTTTGGCAGAGGTCAAAGGTCATTCAAGGTCACCAGAGGTGGAAGTCCAAAAACCTTGTAATCGTGATATCTTGAGATAGGAATGACAGACGGTTTTCATAGTTGGTATGTAGATTTGTCATGTCAAGGGGGAGAACCCTATTGTTTTTGGCAGAGGTCAAATGTCATGCAAGGTCACCAGAGGTGGAAGTCCGAAAACCTTTTTTTGTTTGTTTTTTTTTTTTTTTTCATTTTTTTGGTTATTCAAGTTTTGGTTCAAAGGTCATGTGGCATGAGCTGATGTGAGCAGGGGTGAAATTGTGACCACATCATAAAAAATGATGAAGTAGAGAAGTATAAATTTGCTGGATGAACCTCAGTGTAACAAAGCACCCCCCTTTCGGCAAGGAATCACGAAGCCTTTTGGCTTTCTGGTTGTTACAGCAGCACTTGAATTCTTTGGAATGGAGACAGTTGACAGTGAGCCCACAAAACATCAACTTCACATTTTTGACAATGACCCCACAGGTTTCATAAGGGAAACTTTTGATGAGTTTTTAGATAGGTATGTTATTCACAAAGGGCCAGAGTTGACAAAACCAGTGCTGCTTTCTTGTCCTAATTGCTCAAAGTCCTATAAAACTACCCAGGGACTAAAAAACCATGTAAGATCCAAACACCCTGATCAACACAGACTGAGACAGCATCAACTGGACAGGGGGATCAGGATGCAGTATTCAATTACGGCTGTGGGGCTCTCAGTCTGCCTCATAGCCAGGGATTTCTCTGATGCTCGAAAACATTGGGGATGGTGAACGTATCTTAAGGCTCTACAAATTCCTCATGCTTTACTTTAAGATGGCTGGAAAGACAAAGTATGCATACTACAGCCTTCATCTATTAGCCCAAGTTCATTGTCTATTGACTCCTCGTCTTTCACATCAACTTACATGGAACAGGTTTGTTAATTTATCTGGAGCAGTGGACTCCAACATTGAGATGGACAGAGAAATGGAGTATCAGAACAGAGTTTTTAAAGACCAGTGCAGGGGGTTTCCACGGCAAGGTGACTTTATCATCTGTTCACAGAGTTGGAAGAGCAGCACAAAGTATTGCGAAAATATTGAACGTTACAGACAAGGAATGTGGTGTAAAATCTACATCTGGAAAACACACCAGGAAGGACACAAAAAATGATGTGTTGGCATTGATTGAACATGTACATAGGGAAAAAATTTTCAAGGAGCAACCACCACGAGTTCATTTTGCATATCCAAATTTCCCTAAGAATCCACTGAGCCAACTGGACCTCTCATCTTTTCAAAGTTGGCTGAAAACAAGATTAAATTCCATATCTCAAAAGAGGCTTTACCAAAAGTAATAAGCCATTGGTGTGTGAGTAGAGTAAAAGCTGAAACTGTTTCAGATTGATCACTGTTATACAGTACACAGTACATGAAAAAAATAAAGTAAACAGTGAAAACATGCAAATTCCTTTTCCATACTTAAATTGTTCCATCTTTGGTAATCATGTAGCTTTTAATTCTTCAAGTGGTCTACTTTGTTCATGTCAGTTATGAGTGAAAATTCATAATGGGATGGGATAGGTAGTAGGGAATTAAATTTGGCAAAGATCTCCATCTAGCTTCTCCTATATGCCTTCCTCATTAATGAAACCACCATTAAGTGGTGTATCTTCTGAAATCTTTCAAAATTTTTAAGTGAATCAAGTACTTAGAGTGGAGTGTTCTTTTGTATGGTTTCACCAGATACTTTTTTAATTGCACAGCAGCATTATTTTTACAATATGATGTCAGTACTGGGGAACTGAGTTATGAATACTCAGTATTTTGACCTGGTCATTACCCTTCCATATTCTCTACGCATATCGAGAACCTACCTCAGACAGAAAATTCTTTATGGCCTCTACATCACTGTGGTTAGAAAAATTGTTTCCTGTCTCTGCACTCCTTATTGGGCAGGTGCTATCCACGCATCCAGTTCAAGTAGTACCTCTAATGTTGTAGATATAAATAAACAATTTTCCTGTCACAATTGATACTACCTGTAATGGGGAGGGGAGAGAAGGATATGTGCCAAAAGAATTCTTCACTCTAAAGTTCCTTCAGAATAGTCATGGGCTAATCCCTGGAATTAGTACCAACCAATTAGCTAAGGCGATTTACGAATCAGCATTTATAGCAAGGAGATTACACCGCTTTCCCCAAGTACCGTAACCATAGCTCCACTAAGTCCAAGACATGCTGATATAGACAACAGAGCAGCCTTCAAGTTGCCACCCTAGCTGCTGTGGTGAGTTGTACTAGTAAGATGATTTCAATGGGTACGCCGTCAAAGGTCTTGAAATAGTCAAGCTTTCGTCAGAAGTGGCTCCGACTTCTTCAGGACTGACATGGAAGCAAGTGCAGTGAAGTTATACAGTTATGCTGCAACCCTGATTGGTGGATTCTGTGTTCTGATTGGCTGATTTGTTGGCGTTCTGATTAGTGAGCATGCTCAGCCAAAGCAGAACCTTCCACCTTACCTTGTGGTGAGCTGGTTTGAAGAGAACAGGATCGGCAGGAAACCTTTCTTCAGCTGTCATGTGTACATCTTGACTATATGGTATGTTGTGTGGAGTTAACAATTAATGTGTGCTCAGTATTATTGCAAAATTAGTGCCACAGTGTTCATTCTACCTCATGATCTGGGCTGATAGTCATTTTTGATGAAAAGGTAAATTTTTATTCCATTTTTTTTGTTATTGATTCATTAATATGGGAATATTTCAAACTAATACTTCAAATTCACACGATACTGTGGACATGAAAGATTCACTCATGGGTATAGCATAAATACTGAGAGTTGTCATTTGTTTTATACACAGTGTATCATGCTTGAAAGTGTATAATGCTAAAAGGAGCATGATGATTTAAAAGTAATTCGTTTTCTGTTTCACCATTGCTCTATGTTTTACACTTCTTCCCATTCCCATTTGTTGATTGAATTGATCATCATGTCTCCAGATATAATTACTGAAAGCCCAGTTCATTGTAATTGAAGTACAGTGTGCAGCTCATATAAGGCCATTATGCCAGTTGGCCGCTATGGCAGTACACTATGGTAAATATGGCTAGCTATGGTACACATACTTCTTAACTTAAATGATTAGAATATAGCCTGTATAATCCAATTACTTAAGTTACGAAAGTGTGATATTTCTCAGGCAGCAAGCTGAATATGGGTGGGGTTGGAAATCAGTCAGATTTCATAGTGGCTAATCATTTTGCATACCGCTGTTGTATATATTTACTATTTAATTTTCCTACTTTATGATTTCAGACTTCCAAGTGACTTAATAGAAGACAGTCAGCAGCACCAAACTTCTGTAGTCTTTACTGTACTTTGTCCTCATTAGCCTGCTTACAGTACGATACCCACTATAAAGCACCCTGTGTTATGCCCTCCTTAGGTCCTTTCATGAGGACAGAGTGAAATAGACACATACAGTAAGAAAGAAATAAACATAAGTTTCAAGTTCTCATTTTCTTAATTGTTGGATCTGATTTTCTTTTTTAACATTGATATTGGAGTCCACATTCTATGAATGAGATGTAAAGATATAACCCTTAAATAAAGAGCCATCATCGTACAGTAGCTACAGTAAGTGTCACATACTGTAGGCCTTCCCATCTCTTTGGGAAATTCAATTAAAACTTTTCATGTTTAGCAGAAGCTTTCCTTTTTTTTTATTATACATGTTCCCAGATGTGTATCTTTCCCTATATAAACAAACCATTTCTTTCTAGACCCACATTGTGTGATTTCTCTAAAGCTATGTAAACTTTTATAGGTAAATTGTAGAGAAAATTACATTCAAAAGATATAAAAAAAAATCCTTTTTAAAGAGGTACATGGAGTTTGAAAAACCTGAATAAATACACTTTGCATGTTGCAATAAGTGAATCAAGTTTGGGTTAGGACAATGCATGGGCATTGTTCATAGATACTTGACCAATTGGCTGATTTTGAATCCATTTCTTGGTGGGGACTGCATATGATCTATACTGAAACAAGTGTCAGACTACACAAATTCAAAATTGGATAATTAACCCTGGATTACATGTGAAATAAGTGAAGGGGAATATGAGAATTTACAGAAGGCTTACAGCAAAGATCCAACGTCAAAGTAGTATGTACGAAGAAAAATCAACTGATTTGGCAGAAAATGAGGAAAACAGCAAAATGATTCAATAAGCTCCTTTGAACGGAATACTGTAAACAGTCGCCTCAAACGCAATCTGCAATACCAGCCAAATAGTGCGAATATCCCTTGTCTTCATCACAAATATCTTCCATGATGTTTCATACCATAAACATTGCATATTCAAGATAAATTCTGACTGAGTTTAACCCTATGATTTCCTCAAGATAGGTTGACCTCACACTGTAGAACATACAGGCTAAAGATTGCACATCAGTAATATAATGCATGATTTCAAGTGCCTTTCAGTACACAGAGAATATACTGTAGTAATTACAGCATATATACCACTGTATCTCAGGCTAATACCACAGTACAGAAGAATGCATCAATTACAGTTGTACCTACTGTGCCTTCATTGTTTTTACTCAGATGTGAGCATTACTGTACGAGTGTATCTTTCAAGAAGATATTATCTGTGAAGTCCAGCCATGACTCACCTTACTGTAATTCACAAGCAATTAGTAAAAGACAATGTATTTGGTAATAGAATATCATACTGAAAACATCTTTCCCAATATGTCTTGCATTAAAAGAGATCACTCGTATCTCATAATAAATACAAATGGTTCTACAATAAACAAACAGAGAAATGGCAAGGGGTGAACTTTAAATTCAACACCACTATAAATTCATCAAGTTAGTCCGAGTCTGAAGAATCAAATAACAAATTAGTCTCCCTAAAATCAGACAGGCTGCTAGTTTCAGAACAACCTCCTTCAGCCTTTGTTGGCATGGAGATATCATAGCTGCCTATAGGGACTGTTGCACTGTTGATTATTTCTATTACTTTTGATGCATGTTGCAGGTTCAGCAAAACAAACCGTGCCTGAAGATAATCAACCCCAGTGATGGTGTTAACTTCCCTCACAATGTCTTCTATTAAGCTTTTTGGAAAACCAGATGCTATATCATCACCTGACAAGAGTCTTTTCCCAGAAAAATTACTCTGAAGTAGACTAGCCCTAAACTGTTCCAGTTTTGACCTCAACATTTCTGTTCTATATGACGTTTACCACCTACAGGGTCCCCACAAGCTCCATCTCCACACTTACATCTACAAGCACAAATATCACAACACAAGTGAAGGGTTCTACTAGAAGTGTTGTTTGGCTTGCAACCAAATGGCTCTAAAAGCAATTCCCGTCTACATATTTCTTCATTGTTGACATAATATTTCATACCATCTGATGTTTTATACCGTCCAGAACTTCCAGAGTAGTTGATCAGGATGGCATAGCTCTCTGACCCATCACGTCCACCTCTACCACTTTCTTGACAATAGTCATCAATGTCAGATGAAGGACCAAAGTGCACAATTGTATTTACCCCTTTAACATCAACTCCCATGCCAAATGTTATGGTGGTAAATAAGTCTTATTTCTCCATTAGCAACAGAGAAAGACCTTGCAACCCTGTCTTTGATCGATTGTTCGGTGGTGCTGTGGAACATAGCAGTGACATGTCACAATTCTGGACATTGCTGGGAGAACAATGCATAGAGCTCTCTGCAGTGTCTGTGGGACCTACAAAATATAATGACCCTCTCCATGTCCATTCCTTCTTTCTTCAGTTCTGTGATCAGAGGACCAAAAACTACATTGAGGTTCTGTTGTTTATTGATTTTTATAAGAGAATATCTGACATTTTGTTTCTCTGGTGATTTTATTACCAAATCAGGATTTTTGAGGTTGACCTTTTCTGCAATAGCCATCCTCACTGTCACTGAAGCTGTGGCAGTCAATGCTACAATATGGATACTTTGGGCCAAGTGTGACCTTACTTCTCCAAGTCGGCCATACGAAGATCTGAAGGCTTGGGTCAGTTTTGAGCCAAGTCCCCTACAGAAAGTGATAAAATGTTACAACATAAGTCATTAAGTACATACAAAAATAGACAATGATCAAACGTGGTATCAGTTTACTGGTTACAATAGTATTATAGCTACAGGGAAATTTTCTCTCTTTCAATTTCTATGAACTTTAGACTGCTATGGTACATTTTAAAATGATATGTGTACTGTCAAATAAAAATGCACACTTTTTATTGAAGAGAGGGTTTGGTCTTGGTTGGGTAAGTGCTATTCATGAAGATAGAAAATTGATAGAACATGGACACAGAACATTTGCTATGACGCTATGGTAATTTGTACTAAAGTTACTGTGCAAATTTCTAAAATCCCCAAGTAGACCCTTTATCCTAAAGTTGATTAACAAATTGCTTTTCTTAATCATGTAACATCTGACATTTTTAAACAAACTTGTTGCATGCAAGACAAAGCAATGGCTATGGAAAAACTAAAAGATTTGTAAAGATTTTCTGATCTTTCAATGTAACATTGAGTGGACTGATGAATGGTGATTCACTTTCAATTCTTCCTACAGTGAGTTATGACATGTATTACTGAATATTTCCAAACAGTTACGTTATTAAGATGCTGCATTAATAATATTCGTTACTTTTGGTACTCCTTGAAGCCACTCAAAGTGGAATCAGCCTTATAAAAATATCTCTGCTCAAGTATAAGATATATATTGACCTAATAAAGTGAAAAATAAATAACCATAACTCGTCTCCATTTACATTAATTAACAAGCTGGTCTAGTGTCATTTATAGAAAATTGGGCAGCTCTTCCGTCTGTTCCCACTTTAACTCAAGGCAATAACTGTACCCTAACAAGCCTGACATGTTTCAAATGAACATAAAAAGTTGCTCTTGCAATATACGTACACTAGTTAGATGCAGTAAAATCAAAGATGCACAGACCTGCAGTACAGTAGCATTATACTGCAGCCAAAGGTACTTGTAACAGCTAGCTCAAGCTATAAATTGCTGGCTCATACTATCTTTAGTGTTTCAGACATGGGAAAATATTAAAGCCTAACTTACCATTTTGCTACACAGTGGCTCTCATCTATGAAAAGCCCAACCAGGTTCTTCTTGTAGACTGGATTTTTAAGCAGTCCCAAACCTTGCTTAAAGAGCTGCTCAGGGCTAGTGAAGATATACTGGTATGAGCCAGTGTCCAACTTCTGTTTCTATTCAGCAGATAAAACCCCAAACAGATGTTAAGCACTGAGTCCTTTCTCTTTAAGGGATTTTACCTGCTCTTGCAGCTGGAGTAACAGAGGAAGGCAATGGCCTGTCCCCACTAGTTGAGCTTGTACAAGTTGTAGTTATACCAGTAATACTAGTAGTAAAGTTAGTGCTACTGGTCACACATACGCTCGGACCATTTCTCGCACTACTACTACCTACAACGTTTCTTTTGTGGTAGACGTAATCATGTGCGATAGGAGCAGCTTTAAAGATAAGCGATTTACCGGATCCTGTCGGCAATCCAACAAAAACATCTCTTTGCTGCATAAAACTAATCAATGCATTCTTTTTGTTCATCGTAGATTTTGTCTGGAGATATTCACAGCCTCGTAGAGGCAAAATGTATGGACTCCAAAACTATTTCCTCTTCCATTATATCTCGTCAATGCTCGCCGTCATCGTCGCAGCTAGCCAGCAGGCCTGGCCGAGCGATATGAATATGTATGTCATGAATATCCACCGTATATTTTACAAAACTTAAGTTGATTGGATGGTGGAGGATAATTATCTCCTCAACTATTCATGCAAAATTTCAGATAAGTGAAAAGAGAAACAAGTTAGAAATGATGACGTCATTATGTCAAAGTCTACAAGTCTCTCGTGGGCGAACAGATGGATTATCTGTGTGTGTGTTGTGTGTTCCTGTGGGAACAACGGTATACATGGCTGACTGCATGTAGAGAGCGCGGTGTGGGAAAGTCGCCAGGCATCTGTACGGCAGCGGCGCAAATATCACAAGAGACTTGGGGCAAGTCTATCTGTGCTGTCACCAATGAAACCACCAGCAGTAACTTGGATCTCTGCCAACTTTGCATTGCGTAACATTTCATGTAATAATTCTAGGGGAATACATTTGGCAATGAAACGTGACCAGTTGGATGGCTTAATTGTAGTAGAAGAAATTGAAAAGAATGAATCATCAGGTTTCTCCTGAGTTTTAGTGAAGTGAATGTCCCTTCTTTGCCTTTCAATGTCTTTTGGCATCAACCCCAGGACGCCTAGGATGGTCAAATATGATGTGAACTTCAGATGCTTTGAGAAAGCTCAAAGATTAAAAAAAAATTGCTTGTAAAAAAAGTTTTAACTGCGCGGTCGAGTAAAGTTGATCATGAAAATTCCTTCCATGATAACGCATACACTGTCTTTAACGAAGTTGTGTTTTTTTTTCCCTCCAATTTCACCAGGGTAGCGCTGTTAAAGAGGTAGCGGCAACAGCTTAATTTCCTTTGTTAGGAATGCACTTGCTATCACAGATGGCACGGGGGAAGAGTCATGAAGTGACTGATGGTAGGGACAGCAGCATTTGAACATTTGAAAAATGCCACGTTTACGTAGACAGGTGGTTTGCAACTTAGGTTCGTGCTGCTTTATCCTTTTAGTTGGGGGGGGGGGGGGCTTAAGTTACATAAGCGATACAATTGGCATCTGGATCTGCAAAGAAAGTGGTAAGGTCACTAGCTCTTCGGCAGTCGGCGACCTTGTCATCAAGTAAATGATGCAACTGTGCGTTTTGGTGCTATAAGGGAGGAAGACTCATCGAACGTCTGAATGTACTAGGGGATATTTGCTTCAACAATAGTATGATGGGCATGTTCAGTATTATGATTGGCTAATAACTTCAGTTCTGAAGACATGCCTGCACTGACCTTTGAACTAAATGGAAGATAATGAGTAACTACTCAGTCCTTTGGGGGTTGTTGCATTCGTGGCCATTTTGACTTCTTTGCTAATTCGCACTTCTTGTGCTTCATCCAGTGCATTACACTGGTAGTCAAAACCATTTTTAGTGAAACCTGAAAAGTTTTTCTAGTGGAATTTGACACTTTTGATCCCTTTTTATTTTTTGTACCCAACATTGCCCCTTTTTCTTTCTAGGTGACACTATATAACACCTGCGTGTTGGTGTGTCGTAAAACCCCATCTAACTAACTAACTAGACTTGCTGCAAAGGCACCTGTCTGTAACTCATTAAAGATATAGGACGGACAAGGTTTTAGTGTTGTAACTTTGATGAGGACCACACGAAGGTTAGTTAGATCCAAGGCATGACTGATGGTAACCATATTATATAAGCACCTCTTAGGTCGTAATCCCTTCATCCGATTACCATGTACATTATAGTTCAGTTCAGGTCTTCGACGAGAGCAGACGTGTTTTCGTTTCGCTCTCGTCGTTTACCGTGCTCAACTTATATCACTGTGTGATAGCTGTACTATATATTGCAATTGTGTACAAAACCTTATAGCGTGCATGTGTTGTAGTTGATAAGTAGGTCTGGTCGTGTCCATTTGTTTGCGACCGCGCCTTGTTTCTGTGTTGCTTATGTTTTTCTTACTTCATCCTATTTTTTGTCTTTTGTAAACTAGTTCTGAGGTTTTTTGTCCTTTATCCCGTGGCCTCGAGCCACACAAACTGCTGCTATGCCCGGAGGTCGGGATATCACAATTGTTAGGTTAGAGTTTTCGTCGGGGGCGAGCGTCTCTCCCCCGCAGGCGTTTACTGTGTTGAAGAATAACGGAATACAGGTTAAAGAAATAGAGATGTTGCAGGCGCTTGCCGCCCGCAACACGTATGACATAAAGTTCAGGTCTGATGCTGCTCGTGTTAAAGGTGTGTCTTGCCTGAAGGGAGTAGAGGGGCTCACTGTCACCCCATATGATCGCTCTGTGGCGGTGACAGTGTTATACCTGAACTTTGAGGTCGACCAGCGCCTGGTTGCGAGGGTTCTGAGCCAATACGGAACTGTCTCTGACATGCGATGGTGCAAATATGGTTCGGGCGAGTTGGCCGGCATATTTAATGGAAAGAGGCAGTGCCGTATGGAATTGGATAGGGACATCCCATCCTTCCTCTTCATAGGGGGTTCGAAGGCCCACATAAGGTACTTCGGACAGCCCCGCACCTGTTTCAAGTGTGGACAAGAGGGACACGAAGCCAGGTCTTGTCCCAACAGACGTTGCGGCAGGTGCCTGCAGGTGGGGCACGACAAGGCAGAGTGCCCCAACGAGGTGCGGTGCAACCTTTGTGGAGAGGAGGGACATGTCTCTGGTGCGTGCCCCACATCGTACTCTGCCCATGCCAGTGCGGATGTGGAGCAGGCACCTGAACCCTCGCAAGCAGGCCCAGAATATTCCACTCAGGAATTGGAGGAGGCAGCACAAGAAGTGGAACAAGATTTCCTCGCCTCAAAACAGTGTGAGGGGAGTACTGCGGCTCCCAAGGCGAACTCCTCACCATCCTCCCCACCAACACCAGTGGAAGCTGATAGGATGGCAGTGGAGGAGGACCTTCAGCTCTCCTCAGACTCTGAGTCTGCTATGTCAGATGGTGGGGAGCCTGCCTCAGAGCCTCCTCCAAAGGATCCACCCTCCGGGGAGGGCTGGTTTGATTTGTGTGAGGGAGAGAAGCCTTCATTGAAGAGGTCGGCCTCAGGCGGGATGTTAGACCAAGGGGTTCACCATTCGGAAGACCCCACACCGAGTTCACAAAGTAAAAAGGTCAGGTCCCAGGTAGATACGTAGCCACTCATTACACCATGGCTAATCCCCTGTCCCTCTTGACTCTAAATGTTAACGGCATGAGGGACAGTCGGAAGCGGTCAAGGATATTCCAATTTTGCAGAACACTGGGTGTGGACTTCGTTTTCCTCCAGGAGACCCATATTGTGAATGAGGACGATGTCCACACCTGGTCCTTTGAGTGGGGTGGGGGTTTACATGCTTCCTTTGGTTCAACAACATCTTGTGGTTCAGTTATTTTAGTTTCGCCTAGGTGGACTCCCCTGGTGGGAAAAGTTGATTCTGATCATGAGGGCCGGTTGGTATGCATTACAATAAGACACCCTAGTGGGAAATTTTTCCTGTGTAACGTGTATGCGCCCAATCGGCCTTCAGACAGAAGGGACTTTTTCATGACCCTGCCATCCTTCGTTCCTGGCAGTGCCCCGTGTATCCTGGCAGGAGAGCTTTTTAAGTGCATCGAAACGGCACGTACAAACAAAAAACGAAAAAACTCAAGCCGGATCGGACAGGAACATAAACGCAAAACTATCCACACACCACCAAATCAAACGGAAAAGTATGTTCATTACAACAATAGAACCACACACACACTGACAACCCAATACCCCACAAACCAACCTCCCCCCGGCCACCCTAAACCAATATTACTACATACCGCCAACGAAAGACAACACCAGAACAAACCACCACCACCCAACAACAACCAAAAAAAAACAAAACACCAGACCAAACAATCATCACAAACTGCCCCAAGGGGCCACGAGGGGTCCGGGGCGGGGTCCACCTGCCACGAGGGGTCCGGGGTGGAGTCAACTTGCTATATTTACAGTATGTACACTATATACACTATTTACACTATTGTCCTGGCAGGAGACTTAAACTGCGTCCCCGACACACAGCTTGACCGAATGTCCACATGTACGTCTTCGGGCTGTGGTGTCGGCACGTCGGAATTGGACATGTTCGTAAAGAATCACGACATGGTTGATGTCTGGAGAGCACAACATCCCGGCTTGTCCGTGTTCACTTGGCACCGCCCTGATGGCACGGATGCCTCAAGGTTGGACCGGGTGTACTCTCCACCTGCACTGTCACCGAGTGACTGTGAAGTTGTGACATGTCCAATTTCGGATCATGATGCAGTTACTGTCTCCTTTCAGCCTCCAGACTCATGGCCAACAGGGAGGGGGTTCTGGAAAATGAACACAGATATTCTAACGGAGGCTGACTATAGCGAACAGTTTGAAGCCAGGTACGAAGGGTGGCGAACATTGAGGCCGGCCTTCTCAACAGATTTAGAGTGGTGGGACGACGTAAAGTCCCGCATCAGACAGTTTACAGTTGAGTACTGTGTAGCAAGAGCTCGTCGAAAAAGGGAGGAGTTCCTCTCACTCTGCTCTAGGGAGAGGAACGGGGACACCTCCGCACTTCACGCAATCCAGCAGTACCTTGATCAAAAATTGCGCGGGGCCCGCGTTCGTGCTCGCGTGCATTGCGTGGAGGCGGAGGAAAAACCAACTATCAAATTCTACCGGGATGTCACAAAGTATGCCATCGATCGCCGCATAAGAGCAGTCCGTGACGTCCACGGTACAGTACAGAAGGACCCTCTCGACATCTTGGAAGTATTTAAGACCTTCTATGATCAGCTTTATACGCGGGCAGATGTCGATGAAGGCCTTCAAGACTCCCTTTTAGATAATATTGACAAGACCCCCTCTAAGGAGCAGAATGATGGACTTGGTTCTCCCCTGACTGTCGACGAGCTCTGGAGGGCGGTGGCGAAGATGAAAGGCGGAAAGGCGCCTGGGTCCGACGGTATCCCAGCGGAATTCTACAAACGCTTCTGGGGTACCGTCGGACACGATCTCCGTGATGTATTCGCCTCTGCCTTCCTTGCTGGCTCATTGAGTCCCTCGCAGCGCACAGGCGTTATAACATTGTTACCAAAGTCTGGAGACCCCCTAGAACCGAAAAACAAGCGACCAATTACCTTGTTAAATGTAGACTACAAGATTCTGGCGAAAGCCCTTTGTAACAGGCTAGGCACGGTCATGCCGGATCTTGTAGGTTCTTTCCAGACATGTGCGGTGCGGGGACACAGTATTCAGCAGAACCTCTGGTTGATGCGGGACTTAGTTGAATATGTGATGGACCGTGATCTTCCATGCGCACTTGTCTCCCTCGATCAGGAGAAGGCCTTCGACATGGTTGATCACGGGTTCCTCTTTAAAATCTTGAAGAAGTTTTGTTTGAATCCAGTTTTTGTTAAATGGACCTCTTTACTGTATAATAGTGTATATAGTCGGGTTATCGTTAATGGCCTACCGTCGGACCCCTTCAGAGTCCAACGTGGGGTACGGCAGGGGTGTCCCCTGTCACCTCTACTCTATGTATTGTTTAGTGAATCCCTTGCAAGAGCCTTCCAAGTTGAACCTTTGTTTCGACCATTTCACATACCTGGTGGAGCTAAAGTCAAGTGCCTCCAGTATGCTGACGACGTCACATGCGTAGTCTCCGACCTAGCTTCCTTCAGAGCCCTTACTGGCACGCTGTCTACTTTTCAAAGAGCGACAGGTGCCAGACTGAACCCCACCAAGACCAAAGGACTCCGTCTAGGTAAGTGGCGGTCGAAACAACTGCCCTTCGCGGCAATCATGGGTAGACGACGCCATAAACATCAATGGCAATATGGTTTGGTTATGGTTCACCCGAGTCGCTTAACTGGTATGAGAAAGTGCACCTTGTGGAAGCAAGGTTGAAGGACTTTGGCGTTGCGACATTAGTCTGTTAGGGAAGGTAACAGTTATAAAACCGTTCGTTTACCCTCTCTTGTGGTATCCGGGCACTGTTCTGGCCGCTCCAGAGGGTGTCCTGGTGCGACTCGAGAGGGCTGTGTTTAGGTTTCTTTGGTCAGGGAAAACGGAGCTGGTCAGAAGAAAAGTGGTGTACCAGGTTCCTAGGCAGGGGGGATTGGGCCTTGTGCACTTTCCTTCAAAGCTCCGTTTTCTCCTGACCAAATGTGTTTTTAGTGCTGTCGAAAGTCAGATGCCGTTTGCCTACTTTGTCCGTTATTGGGGTGGATTATCATTCCGTTGGTTCTTTCCTACCCTGTTTAGCAACAGTGTACCTCACAGTTGGAGACCAACGAAGGCATACTGTCAGATGAGGGAGACACTACGTATTATGTCAACTGTAGGGGACGTTTTGCAGTCCAGTGCGGGGGACCAGTACCGGGCCATTTTTGATGACTTGGTCAGGTCCAACCCAACGACTATGCGTCAGGGCCGGAAGTGTGGCGTGTCGTCCACAGCGGGACACTCGATCACCGCCGGCGTGACCTGCTGTGGCGCATCGCACACGACGCCATCGTAACGAATCTCAAGCGCCTTCGGTGGCGTCTTGGAGATGGCATTTGCCCCCGCACTGGATGCACAGGGTGGGAGAGTGTGCCCCATGTGTTTTGGCAGTGTGGCTTTGTGGCCCTCCTCTGGGAGTGGTTTCAAGCTCTGGCTGATCGCCTCACGTTTTGTAACACCTGGGCGGTCAGCCAGGACTACGCTTTGTATGGTCTGTCACCCCCGCCATGCAATACAAGTGTTCGCGGGATACTTACCTTTGTTTCGGCCTCCATAAAGCTGGCCTTGTGGAGAGACCGGTGTAATATTGTGTTTAGGGGAGAGGGGAAGCCTGCGGACGTCGTCCTGGCGTCGGTGAGGACGGAGATTAAGCTGAGGGTGGAGGCCGACTTCGTCCGTTTGCCAAGGTCGACGTTCGGCAGGTGTTGGGGTCCGCTTGTTTCAGTGCGGGCGGGCCGGGTGATAGTTAATTTGTAAATATTGTAAATATTGAAATTGCAAACAGTCCTACGTGATTGGCTTGGGTTTGGGGTGGTTTTGTACATAGTTAGCACAGACATTTTGTTTGCTAGCGCAATGTACAGATTTCTGTAAATAGTTCAGAGTTATGTTTTTGTCCGGTCAGGTTTAAGTTCTACTTTGTTTCTTCGTGCCCGTTTCTACGTACGTAAAAAGCTCACATTATAGTTAAGGACAACCCTGAAACAGAAGTTGCACCCTTTTCAGCACATTCAGTACAGCGCGTATACCGGCCAAACACTAAAGGTATAGGCATACCCCCATAAGCCTAGCATAGCAAAGTAACGTTACTACGAACACTGTAAAAATCATGAAAATACTCCCACTTGCCATTCTGTCATGATATTCTTACACTTGTAGACGGCTCTATCACTCCATCTTGCTATAAAATGACCGATTATTAGACAAATGAACACCAAATAGTCGAAATAGAGTAGGATTAGTGCGTGCAGAAGTAACGCTACAGCGTACGTAACGCTATAGGGTGTAATTCGATATGGCCTTTTGACCTTGTCACTGTTTGTACAGAGGAGTCTGAGATTTTGCAAGGTGGTGGCGCTAGACCTATTCTGTTTTAGGCGAGAAAAGATCGGATGGCCGTGTGAAGCAAAATGTTTTTTACAGTTTTGAAATCGGTTGTAAAATGACGGAGATATGATTTTTTCCGGGAGCCTGTTTTCGTTGCAAAATTGGGCAACTTTTGGTCACTTTTGAGACATTTTTATAATTTCTCCAAAACTACTTTACGCTGGAAATTCGGCTTTCTAAATGTGGTTGTGATATGCATAGTGAATTAAAAAAAAGGTGAAGTATTGGCCCCTTTGTGGGTACCCTAAACGACTTTTGAATTGCATGAAAAATTCTCCCAAATATTGGATAATTTTCAACCAAAACAAACATTTTGACCTAAATTCCCCGCAAAATCGTCGGTGAGACCCCACCCCAAAATTGGAAAGGTCTTCTCTTCATCTTTCGTTGGATACCCGAATCGTGCTAGTAGGATGTACTGTTATGAAGTTACAGATTTTCAAAATGAACATGTCTCTAGGGGGTCGGGGGTGACCCCAGTCTGGTTTAACAGATCCATGACTCAAAAAACAGTTGGTAATGAGTGAGCCAATCCCCCCTCAAAAACACCAGGAGATAGTTTAGACCTGGTATCTCCTGCTCTAACTGGACAAGAATGTATTGTCCATTAATGAGCCTTCTGACAGAAACATTACATACCTTCCCATACCTATAAGTTAGTTAGATGGAGTTTTACGACACAACAACACGAAGGTGTTATATAGTGTCACCTAGATGAGAAAAGGGTGCAATGTTGGGTACAATAAATAAAAAACAAAGGGGGGTCAAAAGTGTCAAATTCCACGGAAAAAAAACTTCAGGTTTCACAAAAATATCCAAGCAAATGCCGGAGTCATGTCAAAAATTTCTGTACAGTTTACTCTCCTTGAGAAAGTCCAGAATAAGGGAAGAATCTGTTCGCTCAAATAAAGTTTTCAGGTCTGGCACAGCGTAATACTTCTGACAAATATGGGAGTATTCATGACAGTCAACCATGCCTATAAGAGAAAAAGATGTTTTCCTAAAACCAGTTGCACAAGACAGTGGACACTGCTTTAAGAGTAGCTCCTTTATGGAAGAGCGAAATCAATGTCTAGTTTCGTGGGAAGGGGTTCACTATTGTTCAGTAAATGCCATTCTCTCAAATATGGTACGACATGTTCCAGGTCTTCTCCATGCATACTCATACCATCTATACCGATGACTCTAAAGCTACGAACAGGACTGCGGCCGCGGCGGCGAGCCGGGACACATTCCTGCAAATCAGACTACCGGATGACGCATCAATGTTTACTGCCGAACTCCAGGCAGTTAAGATGGTATTCGATCTGATCGAAAACTCCGACGGTCACCAGTTCATTATTTTCACACTCGCTATCCAGCTTTTTAGCACTTAAAGGCCATGAGCAAAAACACCCTTGTGTAATAGCTCTCCGTGAAGCTTACTCCAATTTGGTTGGACTACAGAAGTCAGTTGTGCTTGCGTGAGTTCCGAGTCGTGGGCATACGCGGAAATGAAAGGGTAGACACAGTAGCTAAGTAAGCCCTACAGATGGACGTTACCAACCTCGACTTGCCACACACTGATTATCGTCCTAAGATCAACGACTACATAAAATCAAAATGGCAGGAACTGTGGGATTCTTTCCTTGAGAACAAATTGTACCAAGTCAAACCAATGGTCGAGACCGTGGGTAATGCAGCCCCCAGAAAACGGAGAGATGATTTATTTGGTACTGACTAGGGCTCACATAGGTCACACTTACCTAGCCCATGCTTATTTGCTCCACGGGGATGAGAGACCATATTGTATCCCCTGTGACTGTGCTGTCACCGTCAGTCACATTCTCGTTGACTGCTATGAATACTCCCATATCCGACAATGTCCTGGGTATGACGTTAAACTGCATCCAGATGGGGTGAGGAGGTAGTGCGTGGCGAGTAGTTTGTCCCCAACTCTCGCCTATAAAATGCGCACATGATACCGTTATTACTCATCCCATGACTGGCGGGTTGTCGGCGCCACAAAACCGAGCAACCCCCCCCCCCCCATGGTTGGCCCCCTGTGGGCTGGGGGTTGTAGAATATGCCCACGGTATTCCCCGCCTGTCGTAAGAGGCGACTAAAGGGGAGGACTTGAAACGAATTTATCTAGTTGACACTATATAACACATTCCTGTTGGTGTGTCGTTAAATATTATCTTACTAACAAAATTACTAGCAATTGTTTTGACTGTGTTTCCAGAAGTCCCTTTTAGGGTAATTATCCAAGCATGTGGGACATGGGCCATAGTTACTACTTTTCTCAAGACCATTGGGTCTACGAACAACTATTATTTCTCCCTTGCCTGCTTCCATTACTTTTTCATTATGAAGAAAATTCCCTTTATTTCTGATCATGTCGAGCCCATTTGACCTCTCATCAGAATTAACAGCCATAGCTGCTAACCTAGCCACCTCCATCTCATTGCCATGGCATACAAGGAGATATTTGCTTATTTTTGCTTGCAGTTTCCCACCGAAGAAGCAAGCATTTTTTTTTTTTAGTTTCCTTGCAATGCTTCACAAATACTTCCTCCCTCCTCCTGGGCGCTCCTTTCAACACTGTCAGACTCTGAAGAGGAATCCTCTGTATCAAGAAAATGAAAATAGGTGAAAGTTTTTCAATAAGATTATATACAGTAAAAGTATACGCCTACAATATCTAGGCCGATCTTTTGGTAGTGGTCATTGCAATTGCCAGTATAACCATATACTTATCATTGCTATCATTAAATTGCAGTACTTTGCACTTCCTCTAGGAAGGATTGCGTGCTTTATAGGTAGAACAGATTTCTAACTGAAGAAAGCTCTGACAACAACCATTGGTGCATGCAACAATGCATGTAATGATCGATCGATCAAGATCTTCTACAACAGGAATAAGAATGCCAATTACTTACTTTTTAGTTGCACTTTTTTTGCCTTACTTTGGGTAATGCACACAGAGTCAAACTACATTAATGTTATGAACAACACAGGTTTCACTAACATAACACTATCACATCCCTTTCTACTGTTAGTAAGGAAAAAAGATATTTGCCTTAAATTCAATCTCTTACCTCAGTTGGCTCAAGCCTCCCCCTGGTCGTCTCTTGTTGAAGGATGCAAGTAGCGCTAGAACTAAGTTCTGACATCTCCTGTACACAGGGAGTGTAAAACAGTCTTCCAATTGCTTCACAGCCTTTTCGATTTCTCTGTTACGGAAGGAGGCAAACTCTTCCACATCTTCTGTCTTAGGCAGGTCTTCTACTTTTATATACTTCTGCTGCCTCATCACACTAAGTGCTAGGGCTGAGACACAGTTAACCCAGTTACTGTTCACAATTTGAATGAAATCTTTGGCCTCTTTTTTCCGTACAGCATCACTTTCTTTCAAAGCCAGAATTCTTTTAATTGAGGGCAATTTCTTCAAATTATACCCTAGTTTAAGAGCTATGGAAGGATGCTTAAACCCATCCAAATCTTGGAGGTCTTCATTGCTGTCACCAGCCATCCCTCTTACAACATGTACAACATCGTTGTATATGTGAGGATGTTAGAAGTCCTCCAAACTTGATTTTTCTGGGCACAACCTTCTTAACTGAAGAAGCAGCCTTGCACTTTCCCTCATCTTTTGAGACACATAATGCCTCCTTTTGATGATGTCCATTCCAATGCACTTCGTCCCAATATTTTCCCCATATGTAATATCAGTTTGTCTTAACCACTAGAGCGCTGTTATCAGGACGCATGAATTTCAAAACCTCCTGCATTAATTAAAATGTGTGGGAAAAGGTGCCTTGAAGAGGCTCACTTTCATCCCGTATATGTTTAATGCCCTTCCTCTCTTTCCCTATGTCTTTCTGTTTGTTGCAGTTGTAATGACTGTCCTGGGTATGACGTTAAACTGCATCCAGGTGGGGTGAGGAGGTAGTGCGTGGCGAGTAGTTTGTCCCCAACTCTCGCCTGCAAAATGCGCACATGATACCGTTATTACTCATCCCATGACTGGCGGGTTGTCGACGCCACAAAACCGAGCAAGCCCCCCCCCCCCATGGTTGGCCCCTATGGGCTGGGGGTTGTAGAATATGCCCACGGTATTCCCCGCCTGTCGTAAGAGGCGACTAAAGGGGAGGACTTGAAACGAATTTATCTAGTTGACACTATATAACACATTCCTGTTGGTGTGTCGTTAAATATTATCTTACTAACTAACAAAATTACTAGCAATTGTTTTGACTGTGTTTCCAGAAGTCCCTTTTAGGGGTAATAACCCAAGCATGTGGGACATGGGCCATAGTTACTACTTTTCTCAAGACCATTGGGTCTACGAACAACTATTATTTCTCCCTTGCCTGCTGCCATTACTTTTTCATTATGAAGAAAATTCCCTTTATTTCTGATCAAGTCGAGCCCATTTGACCTCTCATCAGAATTAACAGCCATAGCTGCTAACCTAGCCACCTCCATCTCATTGCCATGGCATACAAGGAGATATTTGCTTATTTTTGCTTGCAGTTTCCCACCGAAGAAGCAAGCATTTTTTTTTTAGTTTCCTTGCAATGCTTCACAAATACTTCCTCCCTCCTCCTGGGCGCTCCTTTCAACACTGTCAGACTCTGAAGAGGGAGGAATCCTCTGTATCAAGAAAATGAAAATAGTAAAAAGTTTTTCAAATAAAGATTATATACAGTAAAAGTATACGCCAACAATGTCTAGGCCGATCTTTTGGTAGTGGTCATTGCAATTGCCAGTTATAACCATATACTTATCATTGCTATCATTAAATTGCAGTACTTTGCACTTCCTCTAGGAAGGATTGCGTGCTTTATAGGTAGAACAGATTTCTAACTGAAGAAAGCTCTGACAACAACCATTGGTGCATGCAACAATGCATGTAATGATCGATCGATCAAGATCTTCTACAACAGGAATAAGACTGCCAATTACTTACTTTTCTAGTTGCACTTTTTTTTAACCTTACTTTGGGTAATGCACACAGAGTC